>VRYO01002734.1:42536985-42602509 GCA_009812075.1 Sialia sialis | reverse complement strand
CAAACGGCATCCTAGCCTGTATCAGAAATACTGTGACTAGCAGGAATAGGGCAGTGATCTCCCCCTGGACTTTGCACTGGTCAGGCTGCACCTCAGGTCCTGTATTCAGTTCTAAGGCCCTCATTCCAAGGAAGACACTGAGATGCTGGAGCGAGTCCAGAGAATGGCAATGAAGCTGGTGCAAGGAAGGGATCACAATTCCTATTAAGAGCAGCTGAGGGATCAGGGATTGTCTAGCCTGGAGAAAAGGAGACTCAGAGGAGAACTTATCAGTCTCTGCAACCACCTGAAAGGAGTGTATAGCCAAGTGGGGGCTGGTCTTTTCTCCCAGGCAACCAGTAGGACAAGAGGAAACGACCTCAAGTTGCACCAGGGAAGGTTTAGATATGGTATGAGGAAAAATTTCTTCACTGAAAGGGTTGTTAAGGCTTGGAACAGATTGCCCAGGGAAGTGGTTGAGTCATCATGCCCAGAGGTATTTAAAAGCCATGTAGATGTGGCACTTTGGGACATAGCTTAGTGATGGACTTTGCATTGCTGGGTAACAATTTGACTCAATGATCTTAGAGGTCCTTTCCAACATAAATGATTCTATGTTTATTTCCACAGTATCAAAATAGCCTGCACAGCTGGGCGATGATAAGGGATATCCATCAAGCCAAGTGATCTTTATGTTTTGGGAAAGTGAATAAAGTCAGTAATTTTACTGTAATTTTACATGAAGAAGTGTTTCAAAATTTAATCGCAGAACTTTGAAAACAATGCATCCTTTCTAATTTTCTTTTGAGATGCAGGTGTCAATGTTTAGGATGCCCCAAATGGTGAGCTAGAATCATGACTTACAGAGCCTCCCTGATTTTGGGAAAATAATATATTAATTCATGTAAAAGCTTCACATTAGCCACTGGGGCCCATTTAACATCATTGTGATAGTGTCAGGAGCAAAAAGGCTGAATTTTACCACATTTAGACAAATGGAGTCATGAGGTTACTGAGGTTACAGTGCTTCTGATTAATCTATATAGCTTTCTGTTATTATTAGCTATCCCTTCATTGCTAAAAGAATGCAGTTTACTGGACTTCACCATCCACCTGCTGTGGAATAGCATCCTATATCCTATGATCACTGGTCTATTCAGAAGTACCTCATCACTGGAATTTTCAACACATTCAGTTGGACTGCCGCCATTCAGTGACTGGCATAAACCGCCTTTTTATTCTCTCATCTGGAGATTTCACCAATTGTAAAAGCTGCATGTAGCATGTCCTGCAAAAACAGCAACAAGCAAACAAACAAACAAAAAAAAAACCCAAACCAAAAATCTGTACATTTTGTATATTTCAATTTTAAGGTAATTTTCTTTCTTTGCATATTTTGTATTATAGAGAACATTGCCTGTAATTCCACCCAGGCAGAACATACTTGGTTTATCTGTTAGTGCATGGCTAGAAAATGTACTGCACAGTCAATTGGTTAATTACAGTAATTTCACAACTGTAAGGTGCACCAGATTATAAGGCGCACTTCCGGGTTTCTACCAAAATTTTAGGCTTTAAGGTGCAGCTTATAGTCATAAAATTACTGTACTATGATTTACTGGATAGCATATTTAACACATTCTAACAAAATGTGCAGTCTGGATTCATCAGTAGCCATGATGCCATGCCTGAGGTTGTGCCTCAGAGGCAGTTCCTGACTGGACTATCTGATGCAGCCTTTCTGCCTTTTGTGTTTTTCAAATACCTGTTTTAATAATATCTCTGCCTAGATTTAGGAACTGAATGGAGATTATTCTAAAAAACTGAAAGAGCTTGAACAAGGTTTGGGCATGTCAAGTTCAGGGATTTGTTATTCAGTAAAACTCCTTCCAGCCACTACCTTCAAAGTAGCACACACTGAAGATAACGACATGATAAATCCCCTTACAGTCCTATGCCCTGGGCTCTGAATTATGAATGGGAATTGCTGCAGGAGGGCTAAAGAAGTTAATGATTCCAGTTGTCTTTCACCTCTTGTGCCTGAATTCAGCTGTTGGACAACCACAGCATGAGGCTTTAAGGCAAACAAAAATTAGAGAGAAGGAACACCATCAGCCATTCCAAATGACATCAGATATTTACATGGTGGTTTTTATCATGATTTGTGAACTGTTTAATGTGTTCTTACGGACAACTTCACAAGGTTATCTATATTGATTGCAAATGCCACACCTCTATACATTTTACTCTTAATTTTTAAGTAACTTGAAGCATAACTTGGGAACTGGTCTCTTATGGAGCTCTTGATTATGAAAAGTTGAGTTCTGTAGTTTTTCTAGCTAATTCTTCACAGTGTCATAAACTGATTTCTCCAAAGAAATATGTTCACTTACATAGTTAGGCAAGGGCTGTAGCACTGGCATACTGCTGGCAAAGCGATCATAGATTTGATGGCTGTCCAACAGTTTTAAGTCTAAAGACAGTGAAATCTGTTTTCCTTTCATGCAGTATACATATTGCACTGTAAGATGCATTTCCAAGTCTGCATGTAATTTCTTTGTTTAACTGCTATCCCCTAGTATGAACTGTACACCAGTTTCTTTGACTGTTCTCACCATTGCTTGGACAAAAGTATAATACTAAAAAACTACAAATATCCTACTACTATTACTTGCTATTTCTAAGGGCCCAAACTTGTCATTATTACTTATGTCACTCTAGTTTTATGTGCTACATCTACATATTCAGATTCATATCTTCACTTTCATTTTTGGATTACTCCAATTTCATGCAAACAGGTGTTTACTCATCAAAGACTTCAAAACAGAAATAAAATTGTAGACCTTGAATGAATCATTTAATTTTTTGATCAAAATTTACATGTGATCATTGGACTTCATAAATTTATGGCCTTTGCCCCCTTAAAAACAAACAACACCAATAAAAAAAATATTTAATGAATGAAAATAGCAAATATTCAGTGAAACATTTTAGCAATCACTGAAGTAAGCTATTAAAGAAAAATGGGATGAATCAAAAGAGAAAGCCTTTTGCTGTGATCTCTTCTACAGCATACTGATGAGAAAAGTACTGAGAGAACTAGGAGGTGAGCATATGCTATTGTTAAAAGACTGCATGTGCTGATCTAGTTCAGCATGTACTTTCGGTATCCAGTTAGTTCCTTGAATGCAAAGTCACGTGCAGTTTTTCAACATCCGCGTTCACGTGGGTCCCACTGCTGTCATCAAATGTTCAGAGCACAGGGTAATAAAGAGATATGATATCTTCTGGCAGTTCAGGGGAACACAAGGCAATCAAAGTGAATCTGAAAAAATATTTAACCTGATTTGTCTGCTATAGTCATACATTCAAAAACACCAGATACAAATTATTTGTAATGTTAAATATATTTTTTAAAAATTCCAACTAATTAGAGATTAGTATATTATCTTTCTTAGTATCAAGTGTTTCACTTAAAACCTAGTACTTTGAGTCTGCACAGAAAAACCTTGCTTTTATCAAGGTCTTTGAATTTCTCTTTTATTTCTGTAGTCTATAATTCTATAATCAGATTTGAAGCACACTCAGATATAGCAAACCTAATTTTAGGAAGAATTTATTTTAGTAAAAATGATCTCCAATCGGCAATTAGAACTGCAATGTGGTAGAAAGCATAAATTCTATTTCTGTTCTCAGTTCCTTCTGAAGCAGATGTCTAGCGTTTGTCAAGAGGGAATGCCAGACAAGTATAGTATTTGCCCTGTTTTAAGTTGCAAAAGGGAGTGCTCCCTTGTGCTGGTACTACAGTGAAATAATCTAAGCAAAACATTAAATTAAAGAATTCTCCATTAATAATGTCATATGTCAAGTACAAGTCAAGAAGAGATTAACAATTAATGTTGCCCTTACAAATCTTTTGCCTGGGGAATCTGCAGTCGTGGAACATAAGTTCCATTTGGGGTTTCTTCCCTTTTCAGGAAAAATAATGTTTTATTTGGCATTATGTTATGTAACCAGGAGGCTGTGTTCACTTCAGATTTAATGAAGGTGTCAGATGTCTGGATACAGACAATCTCAGTCAGTCCAGCCTAGGTGTGAGTGGGTGTATTTAAAGCTGTATATGAGTCACAGTGAGTCTCCCTAGTACTGCATGTAAGGCCTAGAACTCATGGAAGCATAAAACTTTCTATGTTACTGCAGTACTGGGGTGCATGGAGGCTCTAACAAAGCCAGCAGGTGAAGGCTTCTCTCTTCTATGCAGGGCCATGCATTGCCACTCTGGCCGTACTGATCTGTGTGACAAGAATGCACTGCCCTGGAGGCACATGAGGTAGGCAGGCCCTGGAGGCAGGCACACACAACAGTGTGGACCAGCAGTGCCGGCAGACATTTACCTTTCTTAGAGACAGCCACAGCTTCTTGCCAAGTGCCTGGGACTGGTGGCTCTGAGAGAAGCTGCAGTGCTACACTAATAATAGCACCAGTTCCCTGGGAACGACCTGGTGAAGGCCAGTGTGGAGGCATGGGAGGATTCATCCGTTGCTTTATGAAATCCACACCTGCAACAGCGTGATTCTTTCTCGCTTAACTGTGAGAGAACTTGACTGCTCTTCCAGACACACTGGAAATGCTGGGAAATACTGAGTGACTGTCAGCACCCATTTATGTTGTCACTCTGAAGCTGACATCTCATTAACAGAAGTAAGAGTAAGAAGCAGGGCTGGTTCTGTCCCCCAGCTGGACCAGCTTGTCTGAACTGAAATCCCACCTCCAGACTAAGTGAGGTGGTTTCAGGTGTCCACAAGAAGTCACCATGCCAGTATAAGGGCACCAGTAACACATGCAATCCCGTAGACAGCCCCCCTCCGCCAATGCACTTATAAAGGACTAAAGCGGCTGAAAAGCTGCCCTTAGTGGTATTTAACAATATGTTCAGAGAGATGGTTTTCCACATGGTGGATAGGCAGGACCTACAGAATTGAGGATCTTTGTATGTCTGGAAATACGGATCTGTGCAACAACTGGTAGAACAGGCTGTTCTGGGCCAGTTGCAGCTTAATATGGTTGTGTACTCTGAAATGACTGAGAATGTGTGCAGCTGCAGAGCTTTACCAATTCAGAGAAGGTGAAAACTCACACTAACCTAGGTTTGAGACATCTAAAGCATGTGATCTAAAACATTTTGGGCATTTAACATTCTTAGAAGCAGGGAGATTGGTAGATGGCAGAATTAAGATGGTACTGGCTATATTAGATGGTGTCAGTAACAATATCCCACGCTGAATGTGATGATCCACGTGGCAGCACTGAACTAGAATGCTGGAATACTATAGATATCAGCATCAACTAGCCAAAAGAAAGATACGTTGGGAATATACTTGGATTTTGCATATCCTTTGCGTAGGCACCTGTTAATAAGCAATACTGAGTTACCAGATACACTGGATATTTTCTGTGATCATAAGCAAAGAAATCAAATATACATCCCTCTCTGACTTTTTCAAGGAGGACTTTAAATTCAAAGGTGAAACGTATTTTCCCTTCAATGGATAGTATTTGTGCCCCATTTAGGTAAATGGTCTTTCAGGAGACCTCAATATACTCATAGACTTTTTTGTATGACCAAAGTAATGTTTTATGATAAATATGAAGAAAAACAGCATGGTTAAATTTCCCAAAAATGTTAATACTATTTAAAAAATACAGAGCTCTTACGGTAAGATGTAATATTATTTGCACAATATAATTTAAATTATTTTTATGGACATTTTGCAGCTTTATACTTTACTATCTTCCTTTATTATGTTATGTAGATCTGCAATTGTTGTTTTATTAATTTTTTTAATTTGTTTGTCATGGGTTGATTACATTTAATTATTGTTGTATTCACTATGATGTCATTCAGTTTTCTGAGGGATAGAGGGGGTAATAAAGGTACTTCACCAAACTGAGGATTTTTAATTTCAAAAGCTATATATTTGTTATTTTAAATGTACTTGTTTGGTATGCGACTAATTCAACATCATTTGAATATATTTGAAAAAGGAGGGAAATTTTTTTTAAATGATAGTTCCTTAAAAGACCAGAAGCTTTTAATTGACCTTTACTAAAGTTTGTTCCAAATTAGATACTAAAATGAAATAATAATTGAATCCAAGTAATGTATCCAGTACTGTACTCTATACAGTGTGGAGTCCTTTCTTATATAACTCACACACACATAATTTTTTTAATATGATTTATTTGTCTTGACTCCACTAAGCCCAGCCCATGTGAGCGAAGTATAAATGTTTATATTTTCAGGGCTGCACATCAGTGCTCTGACACATCTAGGTGAGGAATTGGTTCCCCAGATAGGTTCCTCCACACTGCTGTTACCTGAAAGAGTGTCAGCTGAAGCTCCCCAGGTGACCTTTCAACTTCCACTCACAGAGATTATCAGCATGATCTGCTGCACTTGACACACCCTTGGGTATCAAAGATATCTGCAGAGGGCTGGCAGAGACACCACAGGACTGAAGAGAGCCCTGCACTGTTCTGAAGCACCAGCGGGGGTACAGCAGTGAAAATGGTACTAAACAGATGTGTTTAAGCAGATTATTTAGGTTTTGCTTCTCTAGCTAGGTGGGCATTTTATCTGTCTGCTCAAGACATGAGTGTTCTGCATCAGCCTCAAAAGCCAGCAGTTCTCTACACAAGAAGTTACCCATCAAGAACATGACTGCATACATTTTTTTCATTTTGATGAGCAAAGCATAAGCATTATTTTTTCCTTTTGCACAGCCTACAGTAACAGTTTCATACAAACATCCTTCTATTATTTCTCCAGCAGTACAAACCATAATGAAACTTTGGGTGTGCTCACAAATCAAATACACAGTATTAAATAAACACTCACATTAGTATGATTACTTAGCCACACACCAGTAAGAACATGGAACATTTTGACAAGAGTAAACTTTAAAAGTTTCTCCTTTCTCCTTGGAATTGCTCTACATGACCTAACACCCTACACAACAAAATGTAGCATATGGAGGTAAATGTGTGTCATGTTTAATCCAATTAGCATAGTTACAAGTAGCAGTGTAAATGCAGCAGCACAGGCCAGACATATACATTTATTTATACATTGTATAAATCAGAATATAAGCCATACTAAAATCTAGCAATATGCTCTGAACCTTCTTGGTTTTTTCTTAGGCTTCCAGCAATCAGTGACCACAGGATTGAGATGCAATTTTTTTCTGGCTACTGTCTTCAATGCCGGTCAAGAGACACCTCCCATTGCCTACTCCCTTATCTACAGTTCTGTCTCTTCAGTCTTCAACAGCACCACATTCCACTATTTCTGTCACATGAAAAAGTACTTCCTGATGATTTTTTTCATCTATACCATGATTCACAGGATGCTCCTAATTGTTGTATTGTAAGGTTTTGTGAATGCTTGCTTCTTGCTTACCTTTTGGCACCATCCATTGCTTTAAAGATTTTTCTTGTACTACTTTCCACCATCACTGTTCTAGGACAAGAATTCTAAACTATATAACTTCTCCACACATGAGTGAATAACACAGTAGTTGTTCTTTAATTCTGAAAGTCTCTGCCACCCTTCCTTCAACTTCTTCTTGTTCTAGGCTATTATATCTTTTTTCAAAATGGCATAAACAAAACTCTGTACAGGAGTAAGTCCCAATTAAAATGGCTGATTTATTCCTTCTGTATACTTACTTTCCCTATCCCACGACTAAAACAGAAGAATTCATGTAAGGTGTTCCAGGAAGTAACTTGCAACCACAGCACCACAAAAACAAAACTGAATCTCTATCTCTAGACATTAGTAGTCTCATAAGTTACACAGTGATTGACCTTTATTTGGCATAATTGTGCCATTTTTGTAACTGACTGTAAAGAAATGCAGTAGTAAGCTGTTTGATGTTACACAGGGTATACTATACCCACAGATCTGCAATCAAAGACGAAAGTTCTGCTGAAACCAAGGTGCCAGGCAAACCAACTACTACATTAAAAAACCTGAAAAATATTCAATAACAATCTATTTGTATTGCCCAAAGGGAAAAAAAAACAAGATGAAACCAAGTATCTCTTGTAGAAGATAAAAGTGTATCCAAGCAACAACTCTAAGACTCAAAAGAAATAGGTCATGTGAAGAGAAGCACCAAATTTAGTAATCAAATGTACATTCAGCAGAAAAGATAAAGAAGCTTTAGTGAAGTAACTTAAAGAAAAAAATAAATTAAGAGATTTCTGAAGCTGGGAGACACATAAGACAAAAGATGTGCACTTGGTGCACTGAAAAGAAATTCCATGACAGTTAGCTGAGTTAAATTTGTATGAAACATGAGATAACTCAGAGAAAAATTTTGGTTCAGTATTTTATTTTTGGTCAGTTTTACCCCAGAAGCTTGATAAGAGCTCTAGTTCACTGGGTCTTTGCACAAGCAGACTGAAGTCGTGATATGTTAAGCTAGTACAAAAGTACAATGGTAAAACTTCTGCTGACATCACAGGATCCTGCAGGCAGCCACTGCAATTTGCTTTTCAGTGTAATTAGATTGGTGACAGAGTTCTCCTCCATTACACAGAATCGCACACATGACTTAATGAAAAGGTGTGACCACAGCTGCTGTTGGCATTCCATCTAAACCCAGTCAGTTCAGCTGAAGAACTTGCTTACCAAGGAGCTTACCTGGAGGTGTGACAGCTAGCTGTCTTGAGCCACTGATGTGGTAACACTGAAAGAATCACTCTGTTCCACCACTTGTTTCCAAAAAATTGTACTCTCTTCCTCTCTGAAGGATTTTTTACTCCATTTCAGAGACTGTCTTGTTAAATCCTTGAACACTCACGAATGACATTTTTTGTAATAGGGGAGTTTCTGCCGCTTCAGATGCACCAGCTTTGCCACTCACAAGAGTTCTTCTTCCACTGTTAAACTGCAGGTTTTCTCACCTTTAGATGAGGTCTGAACTCCATGGGAACTCCCTGCCCAACACACAGGTAGATCATGCAGCTTTGATAGTAGCTGCAGGACAGCTACATTAGGAAGAACAGAGAAACTCACAGTATCCAGGAAAGGGCTGACTTGTGAGCAGCAGAGCCACTTATCCTTTCCTCCTGCTTAGCTCAAGACGCAGCAGAAGCTGTGCTCTGGGTGCTTGCTTCCCACAGCAATAGCTCAGCTCCATTCTGCTGCTGTGGGAAGCAGCACTTTCAAAGCCAGGCCTCTCCTGAGGTCCTGTGGGAAATACCAGTGGGAGAAAGTATACTTATAGCATATTTTAATTCAGAAGGTTAAAAAAATGCAGAATATATGTTGCTATATACTGCAGCAATTTGAACATTATGATTACAGAAATACAATTTCATGTTTAATATAAATTCATCCTGTAGCTTTGCTGTCTCTGGGAGTAGCCATTGACTTTGCTCTGTGGGCACTGCTGAAAATAGTGGGCAGAACAGGATTATCCAATGATGCTAAATTTGCCATTATTTATCAGTAACTGACATAGCAAAAAATACTGGCTGAAACCCAGACAAACATGGCAAGTCTGGGGTGGGAACTAAGATATGTGGTATAAAGGGTAGCACTGTGGTTTGAATGTGAATACAAAGGTTGAGTATATTTAGGAAGGACGTATCTGCAAATCTGTCATCAGCACCCAGGAAACAAACAGAGAAAAAGCCATGGAGAGTAAGAGAAGCAGCAGTTACATGCCTCCAAGAGAAAGCTGAAAGAAGAAACTCCAAACAGACATTGTGCTTGTGTAGTTTGATTCTTCTGAACATTTTTTTTGTGAATTAAAACAGTGCACCATAGACATAACTGAGTTCTCTGTCATGGCATTCCCTAATTAAAAAAAACCAAAAACTTCATAAGGCTGAATCTGCCAGCCACAGAGGCTACAAAACGGAGGGCCAAGGGGGAAGTACTTTGAGCTTACGCAGTTACTCATCTTGACATTGCCTTACAAAAGGGATCTTTATGTTTAAAAGGCCAAACTCCTAGGAGAAAAATATTTTCCACTCTACTAATACCTACTTCTGCCACCACTCTACTGCTATCTACTACTGCCATTTTCTATGATCTAGAATGAGTAAAAATATCAACTATTGCTTTTTTTGCCTTATTGAGCCCTAATACTTTATTGTCAAAGGAGAACAATAAAAAGGGACATTTTCTCTCAAAAGAAGATATAAAAATTAGAACATGTTGATTGACTAACTATTGCTTTCAGAGTTCTCTTCACACACACAGAAGCAGATTTTACTGGTAAAGGTAATTATTCTTTACTCATGTTGTGCACATGAATAACTGGGACCTAACAGGGATGAAAAACTCTGAGTTATTTTGATTAATCTGGTTGAAAACACTTACTGTATTTCAAATACAGAGGTATTCAAAATAATATTTTCAACAAAAAAGCCTGCAATATGAACTTATTTCACAAGAGAAATGACTGGAAATTCTCAAGTTCAGAGTTTGCCAGATACCAAGTACAATACCCATAGGAGGCTTCCTGTATTTACTCATGGCAGATGCTTAGAGGTTGTTGACCAGTGGAATATTGCAACATATGCTTTAGGGATAAAAAATTAGAAAAAAAAAAAAAAAAAAGAAAAGAAAAGAGAGAGAGAGATGTGGTTTTACATATAAAGAAAACTCCAAAACATTGCACAAGTTTTTATTTACAACCACCAGGGTGAAGATCACATCAAGATTACACCAGAGAAGTTGCACTGTGTTTCATAGGTAAATTAATTTAACTAGGAGCAGGATTGCAAGGAGGATTTTTTGGTTTGAAATCTTCCACTAGTATCAAATAGAGTGGCATGGGCTCCAGGCCATGAGACACTTTTTACCAAAGCCTGTAGTGATAGGAAAAGGGGCAACATTTTCAAACTTCAAAACAGAAGATTTGTATTTGATGCAAGCATGATCTTGCTTGTAATGAGAGTAGTGAGATACTGAACAGGTTGCCAAGTAAAATTCAGGATGCCCCTCCTCTAGGGGTGCTCAAGTTCAGGTTGATAGGGCTTTGAGTAACCTGGTCTAGTGGAAAGTGTCCCTGCTCACCGCAGTGGCATTGGACTAGACAACCCCTTTTAAAGCTCCCTTCTAACCCAAACCCTTCTGCGATTCTATAACTCTATGACAGTAAAAACATTCAAAACAGAGAGCTGAAGGGTCCTCAGAAAGTCATACTAACAGCCTCACTTATACCTACTAAATTTCTAATTATGAAGGAGATGCACACAGTCTATTCTTAAAGTGACAATGACAGACTATGATCGTACCACTGGTAACTTTTTTCCAGTACTCTACCCTTCAAAAACATTTTTCCTAATGTTTAACCTAAACTATCCTGGTTGCAATTTCTGCTCGTGGTAGACACAGAAAAGAAGTTATTCCCCATCAGTAACTTCTCGTGTACTATTCCCCATCAGTAACTTCTCACGTACTTGCGGACTGTTGTCATTCTCCTACTCTTACTCTTCCCTAATTAACTAATCTGAAATAATTTGCTATTTCCTCTAGGTCCCTTGACATTCTAGTTGCTCTTGAGGTGGTCCACAAAGCTTTTCACATGCAGCATTCAAAACTAGCTTTAGAGCTGTTAAGCAAAGTAGAATTCCTTGCCAGGTCTTGCAAATTCTAATCCTCATAACACATCCTACCAGAACACTTATCTTTTTTTTGGCAATAACAAGCCATGGTTGACTCATACCCAGTCTGTGACCACTCAAAGCCTGAGTTACTACTGTACAGAATTTCTGCCTAATCAGTTTGCCCTACCAGCTGATTATTCCTGCCTAGGACTGCATCTGTTTTGTCTGAATAACTTTCCATTTTTTTTCATATTTCTAACTGAAGATAGTTTTTTATTTTGTCCCTGCCCTCCAGCATACCTACTCCCTCCCAGCCTGATATATATGTAAATTCCATAAGCATTTTCCCTTTTATAAGCACACATCCATGTCACCAGATTCTGAATCTGTGCAGTCCAACTTGATACAAAATTCCATTTTGATAGAACACCACACCGTAACTCTGATTTTCCAACAAGTATTGCACGCACCTAGCTGCAGACCAACATGGAACACACATTATTAACAACATGGACTGCACATTTCATATGGGAAGCACATAAAAGTTCCCTGAAAATCAAGACATATTGTATCTAGAGCTCTTCTCTATCCATAAGGTATGTCATGTAGTTGTAAGGGCAATCAGATTTTTGAGATGTGAGTTCTTGTTGCCAGTTACTCATCCCTATGTTATTTTTCAGGAATGTACAAGTATATTTTTCACTCTTTTTCTAGAGAAATTAATTTTCTTAACAATGTCATACCTTTTTTTCTTCTTCCTCTCCTCACCAGGCTTGTCACTTTACAGCCTCCCTCTATCCTACCAAGCATCCATAACTTCAAATATGTTGATTACTGACACTGGGATTCTGTTAGTGAGAGCTTTAAATACTCTAAGACATAGTTAAAGAGAGAATTCGGGTCAATTTGAAAATACGTAGCTAAAATATTCTACCTTTTTCTTAACTGAAAATGCACCTTCCTAGTGCATTCCCTTCCTTATGTTACTACCTCAGATAGTGAAATCTAGAAGGTACTGCATTCCTGACACCTTTTAGTCTTCTCACTTTACAATTAGAGTACACTTTCTATTTCACACAATTAATGAGCTTCTGGAGCGATATGGGGGTTTTATTTCACTTGCTAATTGCATTTCATGTCATGCTCATCTTTCTGATTTTGTTCTCACATGCTTCTGCTGTACTTTTATTCTCAGCCCCAACAACTAACAAAAGCTAACTTACTTTCTCCTTTCATGTAGGTTTGTCTCCAGTTTGAGTGGTTTAGCTGAGCTGGTTTCTTAACTCCAGGTTCATTGAAAACTGCCTTCCTCACTCCTGTGGGGTTCATGTTGATCATACTCCAAGTTCTAGTCCTGGTGATCACTAATCTCTCATCACTCTGCCATGTTATGTACAGTCTCAACTAATGCTTTCCCTGACCTTTTCAGCTACTTGCTTCTTTCTGCCTGTAATCAAAACCTGAATAGCCTTATTACTCTGTGCAGATTTCTCCAGAAAATCTGGAAGGCTCAATTGTCTCCAGCCTTTTGTTCAGTAGGTATTCACGTTCAAAGATGAGGGAGAAGAAACAAAAAGGTTGTGGCACAGGGACATTGCTTAAGTTGCCCTGTCTTATGCAGCAAATGTCTCATCGTCATGAGGGACCATGTATGACCCAGACAGACACAGTTACAGCATCTTCGGTGGGAGCACCCTTTCACCCACCTGAAAACATGAGAGCTTGTCTCTCCCCAGCCACTCCCGTGTCCAGGAAGGAATTTTAGGCTAGTCACTTGTGAGTCATGAACTCTGGAATAGGCAAGCATGACAAGATGGAAGTTCAGCCTAGCAACACAGCCTGTCACAGCCTCAGCTGCTGAGTGTACTGACATATTAATAAATATGTATCTAGGCACCCCTCCTTGCAGTTCACTCGCTCCTTGAACACTAAAACTTCTGCTGACCTTCTGGTAGCTGACTCTTGCACACAGTTACTCAACTTTCTACTGCAACTGCCATGGGCACATTTTCAAAATGTTGCCTATAGGGCAGATAAAAGCTATGAATGCAAACCCACTGTAACACAGTGTGAACAGCAGCTCAGTCAGGACTGCTCTGTTCTTCACTCCCATCACATGATCACAGTAAAGTCAACCTATAGTCATTTAAAAATCTACCTACGCCCACATTTGTCTAGCAGACACACTAGGAACACAAAAAGTACGTTGCCACTGGTCTCAAACTGCCCCTCCAGTTTGGAGGGGAGCACTGACACGGAATCCACAAACCAGTAGGACAGATCAGAAGTTGAACAAGCTGCCCAGAGCTGCCATGGCCCTGTAGACAACTGGGGTCTGAGAGGGCCCAACAGTATGGGTCTCCAGACTCCACTGAAAACTGACGCAGTTATGACTTTTTGTTTCCTCAATGACTTAACATCCTGCTGCCGTAGTACTGAGGTCCAGAAGCAGGCAGAAGAAGCTCAGGTAATGTCAGGATTCCTCCAACACCTCAGGAATACAAGGAGCCCTCCTCAGGGAAACACAGACAACAGGGCTCTGGGCAGAGTTCCTCATTTACATCTTCAGTCTTCTGGTGCCATTTGGGCTTAGGCTTAGCCACAGCTAACTCCAACTCCTGCACCTCCAGTCCTAGAGGCAATTGACAATCAGCCTTCTCTCCTGAAGGAGCACAGCAGAGCAAGTCAGACCTCCAGGGACAGCAGTGCATGGATAGGAGATCCCAGGGGCATTCTACCTGAGCTCCAAGGTCCTCCTGCCATCACAAACAGATTCATTTGCAGAAACCAATCTGCTTTCTCCCGGCTATTCCGAGGCCTCACAAAATGCCAAAATAAGAGCAGGCATAATGAACTACCTTACTTTAATATAAATGTTTTAATAGTCTTAGTCTGTAATACTTGGCCAGTTCAACCCCTTCTGCAGTTTGTTGCTCACACTGATTTTAGCAAGCTGCAAACTGCAACTCATGGGTAAGCTTATTAAATACCACTTATTAAATAGAACGGTACTAAACTAATTCAATAGTGAGGGCCAGATACAAGCCCCACTAAATATCAATGAAGAAAAGTGAGTAGCAGTGACCATTGCCTTTGAGATATTTTCAGTGTCCAGAAATTTTTCTGAAATACAAAAATGAAAAAAATCACCTGAACTATTTGCTTCTCATTATAATACAGCTGTCCTTCTTTCATTGACACTCCACTGCAACATTAGCCAACTGATGCACAACTCTTTTTTCTACCAGCATTATCGCAGTCATTTCTTCATGCACAGAAATGCAGCTGATTTATCCACATAATCAAATCAGCTCTGAAGAAACTGAGTTATTCCTCACTACAGGAAAGAAGGACTGCTAAGTGGAGTGGGCTGCTTGTACAATTATACTCTTAAACAAGTGTAACCAATTACTATTCTGGTGAGCACCACTGAATTAAAATCACAGAGATAATTGTGTCTGAACACTTGCACATTCCATCAGTAGGATGTAAATCTCACTTATGAGATTTTAAACTTAATATTCTATTGCAATTAAGAAGAAATAAAATCACAGCATTCAGAGCTATTGTTTCAGGCTGTCTGCAAATTCTAGCAGCCATCGCTGCAAACCTTTGCAAGGTGATCATATACTTCTACACAAACTGATAGTCACTTTTCTCATAAATAAAATCTTTCAGAGCAATAATAAAAATAAATACACTCTCCTGAGAAAAATATCAGATTGCCAAACCATTGTGACACAGCCAAACTTTAGCTGAGATTGTGTAATCTCAACAATTGCTGTTATTATATTGCAGAATGGTTTTAGCTGAGAATTATTTCAGCTATTACCAAATTCACCTTATACCTTTTATCAAAGGATTTCAGAAACCAAAAGAAACAATAATCATCATTCCATCTGATTTTCTAAAAACAGCTTTACAGCCCAGTGACAAAATTCAGAAGAAATGCAGGAGTTAAAATCTTCTTGCCACTCCTTCCACTTGCTGCACTTTGCTGCTGTTTCAATTAAGGTTTGTTGATTGCCTAATACAAATGCAGTTCTTATGCAGCTGAACAATAACACAGTATTATGAGGCCAAATGCTCTCTAAAATAAGCACATCCCAGCATACTCCTCCTGATAGGCACGGCTGCACTTAAGTCTTTCAAAACACCTGAAAATGACAATCACAATAGGTATCCTACTTGAAATTATCTTAGGGACAGATAATACTTAATTTGCAACCAGAACTCTGAATTTGCTTCTTAGATATAAAAACAAACATTACTACCTGGAACGCCTAGTCCTGGCTAGCCCTGCTGCCCTCTCTGCTGGCCCTGCTGAGCTAGTTGGCCTAATATCAGTCTGTGGGGGGAGCTGACGCTTTAGCATGGGTTCTGCTCTCTCTCCTGTGTTACTTGTCAGGTGTGTGCTGGCACGGGGCCTTCGCCACCCCTCTAGTGCCACTACCCGGTGTTGTGTCCCCCCTGTGCGCCACTCGGTGGGAAAACAGAGTGTAACGCAGCCCCTCGGTAGATATGCAGTGTGCCCGGTGTGTACACAGCACGTCTGCACGGTGTACAGCGTGCACAGTACAGGATACACACACATGCACCGTGCGCTCCACACTCTCGGGGCAGAGCTGCCCTCAGCCCGCCCGGGAAGTCGCGGCCCTTCTGCACGGGCGTCATCTGCGCCGCCATCCCAGCATCAGGAGCCTACCAACGGGAGCCTTGCTGAAGCCACGCCGCTGGCGAGCGCCCAGGACCCGCTCCCGTTCGCAGGGCACCGTGCCCGCTGCCCACCTCGTACCCACCCACGCCCCGGGCGCTGCGGGCACTGCCGGGCCGCGAAGGCGGCGCTCTGGGGTGTGGGCGGCCCCGCGGGGATGACGCAGCCGCAGGCGGGCAGGAGGAGGGAGGCAGTACGAGAGGGAGGAGCCCGTGATGGCCGGTGCCGCCGCCGTCGCGCTGTCCGTCGCTGCGCTGCCGGCCACCGCCGCTGCCGCCGCCCCTCTGCCGCTGTCAGCTCCCGACCACCGCACCGCCGCCATGGCCGAGGAGGAGGCTTCCAGCGAGGGGTGAGTGGAGCGGCCGCGAGGTGACCCCCGTCCTCCCCGCGGGTGTCCTGGACTGCGGCAAGAAGCCTTTCGGGGCGCCCGGGCTGGGCCGGACTGTGCCGTGCCGCCACGGGTGCTGCTCGCCTGTCTCCTCCTGCCGCCGGCCCGTCTGCCCGCGGTGCCTACGGGCTGCGGGGCGGCGGCGGCCGGCCCCAGTGTCGGGGGCTGGGGGGCTCCTGCCTCCCCGAGCGCCGGCTCCGCGCTCCGCTCCGGCCCTGCCGCGCTCCGGCATCGCCGCCTGGGCGCTGCCCGCCGTGCGGGCACACTGCCTGCCATGTTTTCCTGCCGCACAGCCCGCCCTCCTGCCATGGCTTCCCGCCTTCAGGCACGGGCAGGCTCCCGGCAGGGTTTGCCGCCTTCTCCCTGCGAGTCCTGTGTCCCCGCTGCTTCGCCTTCTGTCCCGGAGCTCCGCCGCGGCTGGCCAGCTGTTGTCATGGCACACTTGCCCGCAGGCGTGTCCCTGCGCGTTTTCCGCCGCTTTGCTTTGGCGTACGTACTGTCTCCGGCTGTCATCCGCCGTTGCCTGTGCGCCCCCGAGGTCACAGGGCTGTGTACAGTGCTGGCGCATGCTCCTGTGTGCCTCTGCGGCTCTGTCTGTGCGCACGGATACCCCATCTTCTCCTTCCATCCATTCGATACCTTCACTTGGATTTGGAGCGCAGAGTGCACTTGTCAGCCTCCCTGTGACGTCGTTCTATACAAGTAGGAGATTGAGAGGGCATCTGTAAATTACAAGCATATGCTGTTGCTCATACTTTTCCAGCACCGTGTGCTATTCCTGCTAACTTTTTCTTTGCTTTCACTGTCCCAAGGCATTCACATCTCTTGAAGTAACTCCTGTGGCCTAAGTTATCCTGTCCCTGTTCTTAACATATATCTCAAGTACTTGTTTCTGATTGTTTACACCCTTGATATATGACTGTGTTATAGCTGATAATTATTCTTCTGCCTGAAATTACATAGTTCCGCACTATATACTTTATGTGTATGCATTCAAATGGTTGTATACAAGTTACTAATCAATGGTCTGTTCTTCAATTCACATGTTCTTTGCTCAAGTATGCCTTCTTAGTGTATGCTTTATTTCTTGCTGCACTTCAGCTTCAATTTCAGACCCACTTTTATGGCCTACCATTGCTCCCAAGTATGTTGTCTGCCCATGTAGAATAGTACAGTCACCCTATCTCTGAGTTTGTTTACCAAACATACTTAATATATCTGCCACTCATTTATCTCGAAGTTTGTTCCATCATATTTTATGGTTCTAGTCCAAACAGTGCTCTATCGGAATCTGTCTAGCTATGCTTTAGTCATACGTGTGCTTTATTCCTTCGGTCAAATGTGTATGCATTTGTTTACATGAATGTTTCCTCTTTCTCTATGCTTTAAATATCAGGTGGTATATCCCATTGCTGATTGCCTAGTCCTCAAAAATTAATTTCTTGCCTTTTCTTCTACATCTCCCTTCTTGCATGAAAGTCTTGTGTTATTTTGAGAAATCAGACTTAAAATTCTTGAGCTGTTTGCATGAAAATCATGGCATGCATTCATGACTTCTTAGTTAAGGACACTGCTATTTACATGTTGTTATATTATGTGTCTATTTTGTTATCTTTCCAAGCTACCTGCATCCTCTGTATTGCTCTCTTTTTATCCTTTTTCGAGGTTGGGATTTTGGTATTTCAACTTACATATTTTCCTGCTTTGCCATCTCAATCTGACCAAATCTGGGCTATCCATCTTTTCCAAATTCCTTGTTATGCCATTATCACCATATGTACACAGCATTCTCATTTCAAATGCAAACTCCAAAAGCTTCCCTTTTAAAGCACTGCACAGTTTTGTTTACTCTAACTCTGTACTCTCCTCTTTTCCTCAAACATAAAATAGCTTTCCAAAGCCTTCCCCTCCACACAACCTCTGCCTTCTGCAACATTACCTGCTTGAAACTACAAGTGAAACCCTTCTTGGTTCTGTGTTCTGAGTACAAGTCTTAAAATAGCTTTGCCTGAGCCTGTTTTGTTTGTGTGTGCATTCAACACATTAGCCTGAACTGCATTAGCTGTCTGGTTTGATCACACAGAGTGCTGAGTGCTGCTGAGACGGTGCCAAGCACCCTCGAGTTGCCTTTCAGGATTGCAGGATCACAGCACTCGTTGATCTGGATAGGGTTAAGCTGAATTTTCAAGAGGATTATTGCAAGTTTCTCATGTGGTTTACACAGGTAGATGGCTTTTAAGGGGTGTTGATTTTCAGAACTTCTGAGCAATTAGACGTTGATGTGGGATTTCTCAGAGCAAGCTTCCCAATTCACTAAAGATTTCTGAGAATAAAATCTCACCATCCTTTTCCATGAATTCAGTAAGGGCGCTTGTGTTGAAATGTTAGTGCTTTTATTGGTCCGTTTCTGGCAATAATTAAAATCAGCATTTGTTCGTCTTTTAAAATTGAGCAAAGCTCAGTACCCAGGAGAAGTTTATAAGCAAGAGAAATATGTTAAATAATTTTTCATTTAGAAAGCCATGGCAGTGATAGGAAGTTACAATGTACCATCGACCCTCTAGATTAAATTTCTAGTGACAGGTGCGCACAAAGAATAAATACACAGTTTATCTGCTTTGAAAACAATGGTATGACTCAACTTGTTGTGCAGCACACTTGCTTTGTTGCAATTTGGTAGCTGTGCAAAGCCTGGTGAAAACAGAATAACAGTAGTTCAGATACTTTCTGGAAGATCTCAGCTGAAAAGATGTTCATGGCCCTAACTTTGAATTAGAAGATTAACTTAACAAATGTTTTTAGTAGTCAGTCACAATGAGAGTGGTTGCTTGGCTAACATGTCACCATAATCACCTGCTAGTGATTTCCAAACCTGTTTACAGCCCTGGACCTCCTCTGTTTTAAGTTTTAGATTGAGACTTTTGCCTGTGAGGCAGACACCCTAGTGTGAGCCTTTTGCCAGTATTGAATTTACTTATTTAGTCTGGATGCAGCAGGACTGCTTATGGCTTGTAATGTAACTAGGGAGATCACCTACTAAAGGTGTGTATACATACAGAAAAAGCTCCCCAAACTGCAATGCTGGGGTTTTTTTTCCCTCTGGGATAAGTGGAATAGTTTTATTTCAAACAAAACTGTAAGGCATCTGTGTTACAAGCCCACATCAAATTGCTTGTAAGTGGCCTTTAGTCTCACAAAATAGTGGCTTGGAGTAAAGACATACACTCTTAACACCAGTGTTCACAATTGTTTTTGTGTTATCCTTCATGCTTGTTTGTATTACAGAACTCAGTTTTGAAGTGAGCTGTTTGATTAATAAAAGAGGAATAGTTTATTAGGTTTGTTAGAGACTGTGTCTTCTCCTCAGTAGGATATTTCACAGTGTTACAACATGAAGGGACACTCTCGATTAAAAAATCTCAGAATTTTTGCCTGAATTTTTTGCTGGTTACATGATCCAGGTTTTAAAGCAAACTGAGTTCTGCTGAAAGCAGGGTCCGGCTTACTTTTCTGCTTTCCTATAGTGCAGGTGACCGAACACAGGTTTGGTAGCTACAACTTGTATTTTTAGAAACTGAGTGAGATGTAAGTACAGTGTGGAAAGAAGATGCAGGAAAAGGTTAAAGGTTGTTTCCTTCGTCTTTTCTGACCCTTTTTGGCTGGCAGGGTTGTGTCAGTCACAGCTTCAGTACTTAATGCCTTTTGTGTTACGTGCATGAGCTCATAAGAAGATATTTGTACGAGCAGGTTTTCAGGCATTTATGGGATTATTTCTAACTATTTCTGGTACATGTATGAATTGGAAGGTCTGCGTTCATCAAGATCTCTCATTTCCCCTAGTACAGACTAAAGGGGGAGAGGGAAAGATGGCAAAATGTAACAGGGGCTATCTTCTCATTCTAGTAGCAGAAGAAAAATGCTCATAACCCCACTTTCCAAGTATCAAGCAAAGATACTTCTTTAGAAGCTGCTGAAGTAGAATTAGAGGGGGTCTCATCCCCAGTGGAAATGACAGTGAGGCTATAAATCCAGACAGGTGACTAGCTGTGGGATTGCTGTAGTGCATCTGACTATGGGTCACAGAAGAACAAAAATTTTAACCAGTGTTGCACGTATTTGGATATATGAAAAGTTGTTTTAGAGCCTGCTGGGGGCTGATAGGCCCAGTTAGAGACCTGTCTCTTGGAAAGGGACAGTGTCTGTGTGCTGGGGGATGTGACTGTTCTGAACTTCTATGGGAGACTCTGAACAACTCTCCCAACTGGTAAACTATTAAAATGTCTCTTATATAGAGGTTTATATAAGATTTCTTGATGAGGAGATTTTAATTCTTGTGTTTCATAACTTCTGAGTATTTACTTGCAATTCTGACATTCTTGTGGGATAGGGTTTTTTTGTACATGATTTGCATTGACAGCCAGGGAGAAGAGGGCATGGGAGGAAAGGTGAGTGTCTGCATTTATATTGGCTCAGAAAGATCCAGATGAGAAGCTGAGCAGCAGGAGAGAGGTCAGTGGAGAAGAGAGATTTGTGAGTCAGTAAAGATGTGTAAGGGAATCAGGTTGATCTGGAATAAGGTTAAGAGGGTAAAAGGAGGATTTTAAATGGCAGCAAGAACACATGGTGACATGGTGAGAAATGACAGAGAGGGAAGATGCTCTGAGTGTGTCGTACTAATAAACTCAAGATGATAGGAGACTACGGAAAGGAAGGGAAGATGTGGGCATAAAAAATTATGTTCTCTAAAAGATGCAAGAGCACCTGTTGCCATTGAGAAAGTCTGATCATATACTGAAGTGATGGAGAGAAGGGTGTGGCAAGGGGCAAAATGAAGAAGTGAGGTAGGTTAGTGCTCCAACAGACCATTGTAGAATTTTTTTTCTTGGTGGCATTTAGTAATTTGGTGTCATACTGGCACCAAAAGCTTCTTAATTACATCTGTACCTTTCCATAAGGGGATTTTTAATGTGATGGCTTTATAGTGCCATGTAACTTCTTAACTATTTTTAAGGCTACTTGCACTTCCTTGACATGTAAAGTATTTGTGGTGTAAGCATGTAGAGAAAATAGTCTGTTGTCAGAAGGGTTGTGCACCTCTTAGGTTTTCCAGAAAATGGAAATGGGGATAGGTAGTCCAAAACATTGAATACTGGTTTTTGCATTTTGACATAGGTCACTCTTTGTCGCCTTAGGTGGCTATGATAAAGAAACACATCATAGAAGCTGCTCTAATGTGTTGCAGTGAAACAGCCCTCAGTGTGTATTCATACAAGTAGGGCTTGTGAACAGCATGTTTGGAGCTGAGGGAAGTGATCATGCTTTAGGTAGTCTTATATCTGTGTTCTTAGATGGGCCCTTATGGAAAAGTGAAAACATTCACCTCCTAGTGTTGTGATCTAAACTGTGCATGATACACAATGGAATTTTAGCAAAAGAGAAGCAGGGTAAAGTGTGGGTGGGCAATGATGCAGGTTAGTGAGAAGTGCCTGTTCCATGTGTGCTTTGCTGTTGTCCAGTTTGATGGAATTTGGGATCAGGCTGAAATGTGGGCTGCTGGCATGGTAGATATGAGAAGGCTGACAAGGATTAAGCAATGTATGAAGGGCAGCAGGAGTATGTCAGTTGATGTATGCGTAAAATAAAAGAAGTAGAAAGTTGAGTAACATCTGAGGGGCACTAAGAGAAAAATTTCATTTCCTTAATTTTTATAATGCTTTTCCTCACAAATTCTTACTGCAATGTGCGCTGTGTTGTTTGTAAAAAAACGTGAACTGTGTTTTAGCTGTGCAGCTTCCCCCTTGCTTCTCCTCTGCATCTTTATCTCTGTATTGTATTATTCCATACTTTGTATGTAGTTGCTAATATGTTTTTTCTTTGGATTTTTTTTTTTAAATTATTTTTTTATTTTTTTTTTTAGCTTTTAAGTAAGCTATTGCAGCTTCTTTGTAAGCAATACAAGCATTGCAGGTTACAGACTGGGTTACACTCCATGGGTAAACTTCATTCTTGTGCTACATACTGAAAAAGCACTTGCCCTGAAATTGCCACCTTTGGGTATAGCTAGAAAGAGGGTGGAAGAAATTATAAGAGCATGGAAAAGAGGATACATATGGTTGAAAAAAAGCAAGGAGCTGGGAGACACAGAGAAGAAAGGGGGAGGGAGGCTGCAATGAGGCAAGTTACACTGCAAGGTGTACCTGTGTCTGAGGTCCAACATGGGAGGGAGCAGAATTGTAGGTCCTCTCCACTTTATGAATGCTCAGGTTGCTCAAACGACTTAAAATAAGCATGGTAAATTTTAATATCTCTGAAATAGCTAGAAAATCTCATTGGTTATGGATTCACATTCATGAGGTACATTTTCAAGTTAATAAGTGATAGTTAATTTTTATGAAAACAGTAATAAAACTTGCTTCTAAATTTTTATTTTTATTCTGATGTTGAATGTTCTGAACACAAAGTTCAAGATGCGGTAAATAAATAAGGAATGCATTGTTTTCACCTCTGTTGTAATGTAGAGCAATATTCTGCAATAACCTGTCATGAGTTTTGTGTTGGAATGAGGCTGATGTATGTTACACTTCCTAGAAATATTATGCAGAGGTTTTCAAAACATTCTGTTTTAATGTTACTGAAGTATCCAAGAGTTTCACAACATCTAATTGCATGGAACATCTTGGCTCAAAACTCATCTAAACAGAACTTTATGGGCAGGGTTATAATGTCATTTGGGGAAAAAAAATGTTATCCTTTTTTAACCTATTGGCAATGATTTAATTCATTTTTGTCTCCTCATGGAAAGGTAAACAGACATTTCTTAAAGCAATATTCCTTTTATTTACTTCTGCATCTTACCTATTTACTATGCACTTCAAGGCCTTTCCTTGAGGATTTTTGTCTGTTCAGTTTCAGCAATGAAACTGAAACATGGAATGTTTTCCTTCTCCTGATTTTTGTCTGCAACTGCCAGAGTGTTTTGTCCTAGAAGCATCTTATTCAAATTGTTGAGGTTGCTACATCTGATTTCTATTGTACATGCAGAAACTCTGTCCCTGGATATGCAGCCTTCACAGCAGCAGTTACTGTGTATGTATGCCTGAATGATTCTGAGTGTATTCACTGGTCTAAGAAGACAGAAACATTAACGAAGATGCTGCTCTTCAGGGACAGGAATGAAGGACTTCAAGGACTCCTAAAATTGCTTATGCTCTTAAGGTTCTCATGAAGTCATATCCTGAGCTTTGTTGCACAAACATCCCTGCCTAGTTAAATGTGGACTTGATGTCATGTTTATGTTACTGTCTGTCAGTGGCAGCTCTGACTTAAAAGCTTGATGTTCTCCACCTTGACTCAGTCTTTCTTTCCACCTTGTTAGTTCATAGGTCTGCTGGTTAACTTTCTGGCTTTTCTATAGCTGGGTTAAACTATAATTATCTGGTTTGAAATCTACTAGTTTTTAAACCTAAATTTCAAAAATCTGGCACAGAGAACAGCCACCAAGATGGATATAGTGATTACTAAAATATTTTTCTTTACATCTTATGGGTTTTTGCCATGGAGGTGTTGCTGGTGACATAAGAAAGGATGGATTCTTGCCATAATCAGTCGTGTAAACAGCACCCATTATTCTCATATGGCAGGCTGTTAAACTAGTGAAATGGGAAATGAAAAGTTTAGTGTAACTCAATTCTGTCATGGATAGAAATGAGCCAGAGGTAAACCTGCTACTTTTCTCTGACATTTTGACACATGAAGTTCTATTTGACTGTGTCATTCTTGACTGTTTCTTTTGCTTTTTATTATTTCAGGTTATTACCAATAAGCTTGAAATTTAGTAACCAAATACAGAATTTGCTCTAAAAACTTGGTGTCGATGGTGGAAAAAAACCATCCTGTGTACCTTTTAAGCTTTGGGTAGACTTCTGCTGATGCTGAGGAAAATACAGAAAGCATCCAGTAAAAAGGAAATAGTGAAAATGGTAAAAGGGTATCTGTAGTTACTTCACTTAAGCATCCATCTTGTGTTAACTGTTAAGTGTTTATAGAGCATTATAGTAAAACAGCTTTATTTTTTAAATTGAGACTTCGCAATAAATTTGATATACTGACCTCTTTCCCAGTTATGAATGCTTGACGCTTCTTTTCACTGCTTTTTTGCCCGTTCTTAGTATTCTGTAACAGCTGAAAGGGCCAAATGAGTTGTGAGAAGTAACATGGGATGAGGTTTATGTAAGACCTTAATAGAGTGAACCTTATGTTGCCTTTGTTTAGGTTTCAACATATTGGAAATTTTGAATTCCTTTGCTAGCATGGTACTGCAAAAATACTTTATGCATGAACAAGAGGGTAGAATCTGAGCTGCTTTTCCAATAGCTTACCTCTTGCAGTGTAAGAGTCTCTTAATTTGGAGCTAGCTCAGATTTCTGGGTGCTTACAACTGCATTGTCAGCTGAGCGACCCTGAAAATCCCAATGCTATTCCTCTTGGTGCTGGCAGTAACCAACTTGTCTGCATTAATTTGTTTTTCTTTCCTTACTTACTTTTAAATGGCTGTAATTAATTCTGAGAGTCAGGAGAGGAGAGGGTTAGGGTTTCTGAGAGATCAGCTTCATTCTAATAAGATTTAAGGGTAAAGGGTAAAGCTTGAAGTAGTTTACCAGTGAGTTCACTCAGTGTTTCAGCTTTTTAAGTTTTTGACGTTGCTCCATAGCTAAAATATTGGTAGTTTGCAATATTGTCCACAAAAGTTCTATTAAAAATATTAAATACCTTTGTTTTCTGAGAGCAAGTCAAACAGATACGCACCTCTGTTGGTTGTGCCTTCAGTTACTTTCTCATAATCCTTCCTTTGCACGTTACTGTGTATTTGTTGTATAACCTGAGCTCTGGCTTCCTTACTGATGTAATTTT
This sequence comes from Sialia sialis, assembly GCA_009812075.1. Lineage (NCBI taxonomy): Eukaryota > Metazoa > Chordata > Aves > Passeriformes > Turdidae > Sialia > Sialia sialis. The sequence goes on along the minus strand of VRYO01002734.1, from coordinate 42,576,890 downwards.
TAAGTCCAAATAATTCTTTGTGACAGGAAAATCTGTTCTGCACACTCCTGTCGTTGCTGCATGGTTTTTAGTTTGTACTGGGAGTTTTGATTACCATACTAATGTCAAAATTCTTAGTGAAAAGCTGATTTTATATTCAACACTTAGAAAGGTTTATGCATGTCCTGTCTTGGTGGGTTAGAAATTTTTGACAGGTGATCGTGTAGCAAATGGTATTGTATTCATTTACTCTGGTTTGGTGGAGTTCAGTTGCCTTTTTGCAACCTGTTTGCAAACCCCAGGTTTTTTTGGTTTGCTGTTCTGCTACACAGACTTTCCACAGGTCATGACAGCTAGGTCTGCAATGCTGGTGTATATGGGGAGATGCCTCAGTTGAATGATTTCAGGCTTACTACATCTTGTAAACCATGTATTTGTATAACTCTAATGTAGGTAAATGATAAGCTTGAAAAGTGAGAGAACGAGCTCTATTTCTGTACCTTTATCTCTCCTGGGTAGAGTTATAAGCAACTTCTATGTAGTAGAATAGGCTGTTCAGCTGTTTTAGTACGTACCTCATTGTTAAAATCTATGTTTTGAATTCTTCAGCAGTTTCTAAGCTTTCACAAACGTTTTGTGAGTATGTCAAATTTGTAACTGGCTGCAGATCCATTAATTGTCTTGCATGGACTCAATTCTTACCAAGCTGCATAGGGTTAATGGAGCTGAACAGAAAGGTAACTGTGGTACAACCAATTTGCTGCATTCTTCATTTGGTTTGATCTGAGTAGTGGAGGTGAATGGGTGGGTCAGGCTCACTGTACCTCTGCCTCTACTTGATTCCCAATTCTTTTGAAAGTTACTCCCAGGTAATCCAAGCAGTGCTGTGACAGCAAGTTTTTGATTCAAATTAACATTCAGGCAGCTAAGGACAAGCAGTATTATCCTGAGCTACAGTTAACACAATGTTAATTCACTCATTAAGTGTCAAAATATAGTAATAAGTGGGTTTTTTTATTCTTTCTTATGCTTGCAACCGGGGTCTCGGAACACTTGCTCCAGCCAGCCAATGTGTTAGATCCTGCCTGGTGGCTTGGCTCCCTGCAGGTGGTGGTTGCAGCTCCACTTTGTCAGATGTTTGTGCATGCATCTCTTTTGTTTGCATTATTTATTATTGTATTTGATCATCAACATAGGCTGCTCATGGTCCCCACTAATCTTGAGTCTCATACTAATCACTTTGACTTTCACTAAGGTCATTCAGTATGTCCAGGGCTTCCCTAGATGTGTTAGCAGAAGTGTGGAAGTCTGTCACCAAAGAGAGTGACTTCTTTGAATGCCTGGCAGGTCAGCACCATCCCCCACCCCACCTGCTAGTCTCTGATTTTTCCAGTCTCCAGTACTCCAGACATTTTCAGATGGATATGAAAAATGTGACTAACCCCAAATTGAAGACACAAGGAATCACCCTAAGCAATGCTTTGCCCTACTGCTCGTATTGATTATTTTAGCATGGATGTGCATGCTGGTTTATGTTACTATATGGCCACAAACAAATACACAGGTTAAATTCCACTGGTTATGTGCTTTGGTAATTTGATGTGTAACACCTGTAAGTACATTCAGTAAAAAGCTACAAAAATTTGGGCTGTTAGTTGCCAGATTTATTTCACTTTCTGAAACAGCAAGCAGCTGAAGCCAGTGGACCTCTTGACTCCTCAAAATACAAGATTCTGCTCTTGACTTTTTGTAAAAAGACAGATGGGAACGGAATGTAAAGGAAATTGTGGGTGATGAGAACAGTGTGGGGTCTGCCTCTACCCAGTGGCAGTAGGTAGCTCAATTATAATGTGAAACTACTTCTGGAATCTTTCATTTTCTTTCATAACTCACCTCCACTGCTGATGTGCACACTGTTTTAAAAGGCCCATTGCTTCATTTTTGACATTATGTAGCACTTACAGCTTTATGTCACAGAAATAAAAATGATAGACCATATAAGCAATGGATGTTCCTGTATGCATTTAGAAGACACATGTAGCACAGACGTTCAAAAGAAATGATACAACTATAGCCTTCCAAAGTTAACAGAAAAACTATTCAAATAGAGTAAATTGATGTTTATTCTCCATGTGTGGAAAACATCTAGTAATGTAGTAAATGATTTTTGGAAGGAGGCAAACAAAGGATTAAGTCTTGGATATAGGTAACTAAATATTTTCTTTCTAAAATAGTGTTTCTAGAAAATGCTCGCCTTTTTTTTGCCTGAAAGCCTTCACCGCTTACTCTTTTAGTTCAGCAAGTACAACAGGCCAGAATTGCAATAGTTTTAATTTTAAAAGCTTCAGCTTGCTGACTATATTTGTCACACTATACATGTATGCAATATCTCTTCTGAATTAAAATCTAGTATTTGTAAACACTTCTTATAATTAACAAAAGAAGGAGTGGGCAACTTTACCATTCTGATACATTTTCCTAAATAATTTTCGTAAGTATCCAGGTGCCTCCCTAGGACTAGGAAATACAATTCTGGAACTATGATCTGTAGATGTCACTTCTATTTCATTGTGGCCGTATCCTTGCACTATTTTTTTGTTGACGTGCTGCAGCTTTACATTTCTGTAAATAAATAAATAAATAAATGAAACCTTTAAAGTATTTTCTTTGCTGATTCTGTGTTTTTTCTGAGAAGAAACAGTACACAGAGTACATAGAGCTCAGGGAAATAGCAACTGGTTTTGTTTCTGACCTAAGAGTTAAGAATGAAGATGCCTAGTTGAGCATATAAGTAGCAGAAAGCTTGATTCAGGAGAGTGGTGACCTAGCTCTTGATAAATAATTTACCAGAGTAATTCATAGCACACCATTAACGTTATTGTTAAACTCAGATTTCACGGTTACTTGCAGGTGAAATTACTTTTGGCTTGTCCCAGCTTTAACGTCTTAAAAACTTCACTTTTAAAGTAAATGCATAGTTTAATGTGGAAGCAGAATATAGTAATTTCACACTTTGTAAGCCGCACTTCTGGGTTGTTGGAAAGGCCCCGAAATTTGTCCATAAATAAGCCACACCGAGTGATAAGCCGCACCTTTTTTTTTAAAAAAGTGAGGCTCTATATGCAACAAAGTAACACATTAGTAACAGAATCGCCTGATCACGGGGTTTGCTGTCAGGTGCTCAATTTGCAAACAGTTTTCACAGACCAGCGAAGCCTTTAAATGCAGCCCCAGGCGCCCTCCACGTGCTGCGGGCCCTGGCACTCCCGCCCCGGGTGCTGGCTGCTGTGGCTCCCTGCCTGCTTGGCAGTGGCAGCGGCTCCCCGCGCTGCTCAAAAGCGGCAGCGCCTCACCGCGCAAAAGCGCTGAGCGTCGCCGCACAAAAGGGCCGAGCCTTGCTGTGTGAAGGCGGCGGCAGCTTGCCACCCACTCACCAGTGGCTCTGGTTTGCCGCCCACCCAGCAGCAGCTCCACAGCAGCTCCCCGCCCGCCCGGCTTGCACTTCCACGTTGGCATTTCACAGGAATTTGTCCATATATAAGCCGCACTGGATGAAAAGCCACACTTCCGGGGTCGGCTGAAAACTTCAGTCAAAAATGTGTGACTTATAAGCATGAAATTACTGTACTTGGATGCCCATTTTTTCTGTAAGGTAATAAGTTCCTTCATTTCTTAGATTGCATGGAAGGATGTACAACCAGATGTTCCCAGCCCCTTAATTAAAATGACAATAACAATTCCCATGATCCCTCCTTATAACAATTCCAGTGCTCTGGTGGGTCAGGAAGGTTATTTACAGAACCAGGTATCAGTGTAGAGAAGTAAATAATGCTGAATAGCAGTGGGCCTTGAGTGATTGGATGATGAATCCTTTCTGGTCAGATGTGATTTGGGGTTTTTTTTCTTAATGTTCCTTCACAGGTTTCTATGAATCTGAAAAATTCTGCTTGCATTGTGCATTCCCAGAAAACCTTCCATGTCATATCATAAACTTAAGGAGCTGTGCAGCTGTTATAGGTCTTCCCCTTAGAATATGTGGAGAAGATCCTCTGGGTAAAGAACTTACAGGGTCCAGTCTTTAATGTATTACTGATGTGTTGTGCGCACTGAAAAACAGGACATTAGTAACCTAATAGTCTTTCAGCATCAGTTGTTGTATAACTAACACTCTCCATGTTCAGTCCTGAAAATTCTGTAACTAACTGGAAAGCAGTTCAGTGTAGAAAAAGACTGCCAGAAAAAGTAGATTTGGTGACTGACATCTGCTTCCCTGTGAGGAATTGTCTTGCAATGGCAGCTTTGCGCTGGTTGTCTAAGCCACTTCAAAACCCAGTGAGAGATGGAAAAATAAGATTTTGTCTTAAAAACAAGGGGTAAATTAGCACCCAGGAAGAGCTGTACCAAATTTCTGTATCCTTTGCAGCACTGGGTGAGGCAGTGCTGCCAGCTGAGTCATTCCCTATGCTCTCATGGTCAAGGTGGCAGTACCAAGATAGCAACTGGCAGATGGAAAAGCAGTTTCTCTTGTGGGAATTGCTGGTTTGTTTTTCACCAGGATTTTGTTTCTAAGTTCATAATTAAGGTGCTAGGTTTTCACTTTGTGAGGATAAACCTGCTTATTTTTCACTTTTTAAATTTGGAGTAATAATCAGGTTAGTGCAGAGCTTGTTGCTTTTTTGGAAATAATAAGTTCACACAAGGTTATGTGTATGCAGGCAGATTTCCAAAGGAACTTGAGAGGAGGTTGGACTCCAGTGATTGTTACATATCCTGCCAAGCTTGTTGAGTTGATGTGAGGACTCATGTCTCCAGATCAGTATGCTGTGATAGGAGGACATGGTGGAAAAATTGCTCAGCCTTTGAAGAATGCCTCTGTCGGGAAAAATGAATTCCCTCCCACTACAAAGTCGTGTTCTTCATGCTGTGTGCTTAACATGGGCTCTCTTATGAAGAGCAGCAAAAGAAATCAGTGCCAAAAATTACCATGCCGCTCAAGACATTTTTATTCTGTATTGCTCTTGTAGGTTCAGATGGTTATTCAGCTGGCTTCCTGCCTGGTGTCCCACATCACTGCTACACCTTAAAGAGGCTGAGGACAAAATGCTAAAATGTGAGTCTTTGGCTTTTAATAAGTTTCATAGATATAACTAGATTTTCTATAAATTTACATTAACTATAATGAGAGAAGTTTTTCAGTATGTCTTTTACACAGTGATGAAATAAGCAGGTTTAAAATTACATTTTCATTTTTCACTATGTAGATATTTGATTAGAGGCTCTCTCCTTTGAAAGGAGCTCCTATTTAAAACAGTGGTTTCAGTAGAGTGTACCTTGTATTTTGTCAGGTGTGTCTAGCAACATAATTTTTTCCCCATTTTTTTCTCCAGGTATTACAAGCATGTACAATAAACGATATGTGTATATATCTAATGGAAATAAAATATGGACACTGACGTTCTCTCCAGATCTTTCAAATAAAACTCCACTTGTTCTCCTGCATGGATTTGGAGGGGGTGTTGGACTGTGGGCTCTCAACTTTGAAGATCTCTGTGAGAACAGGACCGTTCATGCTTTCGACCTCTTGGGATTTGGGCGTAGCAGTAGACCACACTTTGACACTGATGCTCGGGAAGCAGAAAATCAGTTTGTGGAATCCATAGAAGAATGGAGAAAGGAGGTGGGGCTAGAAAAAATGATCTTGCTTGGACACAACCTAGGTGGATTCCTGGCTGCTGCTTACTCCTTAAAATATCCATCAAGGTATGTAAAAATAATTCCTTTTCTGTATTTGACTATTGATGTTAATATAGATTTTATTTCATCAAGCTCTTTATAAGTAATCTTTATGTAGATGACTATGATAATTTAAAGAACTGAATTCTAAGACCAAAGTATTAATTGTATGGTTTATTTCCAGGTGAATGAAATAGGTAGATATTGTAAACATGATTTTCTGTATGCCTTTCTGTATCTCATCAGTTCAGTAATCCCTTGCCATGTTATGAGGTGAAATAGCAGTGGATATATTTATGGGTGAATGTTTTGTCTCAAAGATTGTTTTTTGAAGGGAAAATAGGCCTATTTCTGCCAAGCTTTCCATTCTTATGGATAACATTGAAACTTCTGAATATAATTACCCTAGGTAATTTATGCCTATATGCTAGCAGTCAGCCTGGTGCCAGCAGAATGATGTAAAAATTTAGTGACTCTTTGATTTAAATTGTCTGTATGCCACTTCGTATTTCTTTGCAAGATAAATCATCTGCAGCAGTTCTCTAAGTGTATTTCATCAGCATTTTCTGCACCATATTGTGTCCAACAGTTAATACATTTTTTTTCTGCTTAAAGTAATAATTTTTTTCTTCCATATATCCATTTATAAGTCCAGTTATGCCCTGCTGAGCTAGGATCTCACCAACTGTATCAAAAGAGGATAATGCTTTTGTTGGGATACACATAGTGGCCTCCTCCCATGAGAAACTAAATATAAGCGTAACTCTTCACATCATATAGCAAATTCTATATTTTACTAAACATACCTTACTCTTTTCTATTCATGTCAAGTTTTACTGTTTCTTTCTTTCTCACTTGGATATATTTGAAGTAATTTCATGCATCATTTTCTTTCTAAATGGACAACAGTTAGCACAAGTGTCTGGAAATTATGCATGAAAGTAGGTGTGTTTCTAAATCCATAATTGCATTAAAGATATAAAACTGCTATACTTTTAGTTATAAACCAATTTCTAGCTAACTAGTTAGCTTTTTGTAGGGATCACTTTTAATTTCCTTATGTCTTTTTCCAAAGTATCTATAGATGGCACTGTCCTGTCCCTATGGGATGGGATACTGGTTTTGCCCACTGCTGACTTACATCAAAAGTGATGCTTTGTTTTCATGCCTCACTGTGCTTAAGTTGGAGTTAATTAATTTGGGGATGTTTCAGTTTGTGCTCTCACATTATTAATGTTTCTCTGAAATTAAACTAAGACCACCAAAATAACTGTTGACTGTTAAAATTTGTTAAAATTGACTGTTAGAGTCTTAAAAGAGCAATGAATCAACTGATAAATATAGCACAGCTTTCAGCCAGGTTATCTAACAATGAATTAGAGGCTTAAGGGATTCTGGATACATATTGTTAGGAAAGTAGATCTGTTTCGCCAAGCATAGATGATCCGTTAATTTGCTATAATGTACCAGAGTCCTTCATGGAAAATCTGAGGCTACTAATCCAAAAAGATTCCCATTTAGCATGTTACCAAGTTGAAGTGGGCAATGATTTTCAAATGCTGCAAATTCTGGACATTTACTTTTGGAGTGATTCTCATGGTCAACTTCCCATTATCCTTGGCTTGATTACCAAAAGAAGAAATGCCAGACAGGAAGGAAAGTATTAAGAAAGGAAGCAAAGGTTACTCTATTTTTATTCAGTTGTTTGCTGTATTATACTTAATGCCATAGTTTGTGCATGGGGTGTGTGGCTGTCCTGAATGGCCCTTCATTGCAGGCACTGCTGTTCCTCTGATCTCTCCTGCTTGGTTTGAACAATTAGATTCTACCCTGTCCTCTCTTGCTGTTGCTGTTTGCTGCAGGGTGCCAGTACACTCATAGCTGAGCCAACAACCAGGAAACATCTTTGTGATGTTAATCCTTTCTAACCCTTCATTCCAAGCACAGGTTTTTGGTTTCCCAACTGATCATAACCCAGAAATAACTTCTGGGATCACTTCTGGCATCATTTTAGGCACTATGAACTCAGATTCTGTGTTAATATATAATCTCATGACTTTAACAGAGAAGGAAGTAATAAAGCAAGAAGTAAAGATTAAAAGGCAACAAGTTAAAAATATAAAAGCCATAGACAGATTTAGGTTAGATGAGACTTCTAAGATCTAGTCCAACTGTTAATCTAGCCCTTCTGAGTCTACTACTAACCCTTGACCTTAAACACTGCATTCACACGTCTGAATACCTCCAAAGATGGGTACTCAATCACTTACTTCCTTGGGCATAGTATCATAAAATGGTGTAGGTTGGAAGGAACCTAAAGGATCCTCCAGTTCCAACCCCCCTGCCATGGGCAGGGACACCTCCCACTAGACCATATTGAACCAGACAGCCTGTTCCAATGCTTGACAGCCCTTTCAGTGAAGAAATTTTTCCTAATATCCAATCTAAACCTCCTTGATGCTGTTTCCTCATCCTATTGTTTGCTACTTAGAACAAGACACCAGCCTCTATCTTGCTACAACATCCTGACAGGTTGTAGAGAGCAATAATGAGGAAGCTGACATCAAAAATGAAAATCATCTTAAAATGGAAAACGGTAGTTAAGAGTCACTTTTTTCCCAGAAATCACCACTGTCTGGCACAGTTAAGAGTAGGTGTTATTATGAGATTAAATGGAAAAGGGACAATTAAAGGGAAAGGGACAATTCTAATCTACCAGGGTGAATTAGAATTTTGCTTGAGGGGAGCCCACAGCATGAAGTGATCAATATTTGCATGTGGTAGAGACTCCTGTAATGCTCAGTGTACTGATACTCATTTGAGTCATAATTTTACAAATTGCCTCTCTAATGTTTTCTTTCATGACCTAAAATCAAAAAATTTAGAAGACTGCTGCTAATTTTACTCTGTCTTTTTCAGTTCAAATTTGACTTTGATAGGATGATTTTTCAGTTAAATCGTGTTGCTTCTTTGAACAGAGATCTTAGGCTTCTAGAAACTTCACTTTAATGAAACAGATGCAATTATCCTCTTTTCTGTCAAATTAAACTGCTCCTGCAAATAATACTGACTGAGAATTTAGATTAGGCTATTTTTAAAAACAGAAACAGGACTACCCTTTCTCTCAAATGCTTGTGACGGTGAGTATCTGTAAAATACTGAGTTTCTCTTGTGACACATGCTTCCATGTTTCTGGTTCATACACATGATTAGGTGCAATTCACTCTCTAATTGCTAATTGCAATCAAAATGGTTGATGAATCAGAAACTAGGTAATAAGTTTCTGTAATAGAAGTGACTAAAGTAGGCTGTATGTATGTCTCTGTAAAACAGATAGTATGCTTTCATTATGCTCAGTTGAAGAAAAGCTACTGTACTTTAAACCGCTGAACCTTTTTTTGCCAACAGGGTCAAGCATCTTATCTTAGTGGAGCCGTGGGGTTTTCCAGAGAGGCCTGACAGTGCTGAACACGAAAGACCAATTCCAATCTGGATCAAAGCACTAGGAGCTATATTGAGTCCATTTAATCCTTTAGCTGGGCTAAGAATAGCAGGACCTTTTGGTGAGTTTTAGCTACTCTTAAATACCATTTCTATTTTGGTTAAACATAAACATGGAGAAGACAGCACATTATGATAAGCTTTTTTGCAAGTCTGTATCACCCATGGAGGAAAAAGTTGGAGGAGAAAGTGGGAGAGCCTGAAAGAGTTTGAACTCTTTAGGAAAGAACGCAAACTCCTGCTATTAGAAATACTAGTACAATAGTTTCCAGCAAGCTACCCTGTATGATCTGTACAGGCTCTAGTTACAGTGAGTTGAGTTCTAGATACATCTGTTGGGGAACCCTGACAAAGAGGTGTGAATGTAAAAGATTTTTTTCTGGTTGCCTCTGGTCACAGTCCATTTAGCTTATCTTCTAATTCCAGTTTGATGAGCAAATGGGATTTCCAAATTCCCTTAACATTAGAAGGCAGTCTCTCATAAATGCAAAAATCTTTGACCTGAGTTTAGAGCAGTTGAAACTGGGTTCTTTCCATTAGCCATTTTCTTCCTACTTTAGCAAATCTTATGTGCCTCATTGGTGTCCTGCATTATGACGGCAGTTGATATTTCCATTTCTTCAACAGCACTGATGGAATGGTAAATAAACTCTGTATACCCTAATACTAGGGCTAGGTAGGGTTGACCAAAACTATGAGTTTAGTTCATCTGGGGAGTGGGAAAAAAGAGTGTAATAAAATCTAAAAGTCATTATATGTATTCCTTCTAGAGGACAAAGAGGCTATCTGTCTGTGGCTCTCTGTGCCTCTTCTGGAGAGGCTTGGAAAAATATATCCTTCAGGCCCCTCACAAGCTGTAATTATCTCACCTCTTCGTCATTCACGGTGTTCAGTCTGAAGATAAACTCATGAGATTTCTAGGCTTTGTTTACATTTAAACCACATCTGTTTCCTATATCTATTTCTATAGAATATGTATTTTAATGTGCTGCATATGCTGATTTGTTTATTTCTTTTCAATAGTGTGAAAAATTTCGTTTTTCAGACAAGCAACATGTTTTGTACAGAGCAACATGTTTTGTACAAACAGATTTTTATTTTTTTTTTAAGTAAAATGCTTATTTGGTTAACAAAACAACCTTGAAAATATTGTGTGATATGCACTGATTAAATGTGTTTTATCCAGTAACAAGAGCATACATAAATCAATTCACATGGGAATATTCAAAGCTGAAATTGTCTCCCTTAGCAATAAGTGGAGTCAAACTGTACTGCACAAGCAGACTCTGTCTTAGCAAGGTATCCCCAAACCTAACCTCACTTACAGGTTGCCATGGAGGGTAGTTCCTTTAAAAATTTTTTCATCTGTTTCTCACTTTACTGATAAAAAGTTTTCTGTCACCAACTTAAGTTCTTGACAGGTGAGACATAGTTCTTGGAGAAGGGTAGGTCTAAACTTTGTGCTGTAAGTAAGCTTTAGACATAACCTGATGAGGGCACTGAACTGAATCCAGATTTCATTCCATGTGCAAATGTGCTTAAGCTGATGGGCAGACAGTTGTTTGAACCTCACTCTAAAGCCAGTTGCTCTTGTTCAAAGGTACGAGTTCAAACATGAACCAAGTTCATTGGGATATCACAGTAGTATCACATGGATATTTAATCAGACCCACAGGCAAATAGTTAGAACTGTGAGAGGGAGAGAATCCAGAGATTTTTTTTTTTTTTTGAGTGGTTTCCAGGTAGTTGATTTGCATGTTTTCCTTCACTTAACTGGAGCAATCACCCAGGAGTCTCAAAGTTTGGTGAAAGTTTGGTGCTTAGGTTGGATTTCTGAATTCCAGTCCTAGAGCTGGATGCCTGAAAATTCCTCACAACAGAAATGTCACTGTGACCACAGCCTTTTTGTGGATCTTCGTAACTTCAGTGTTAGAATTTCTTACAGTATTTTCATAGACACTATGGAAAACATCAGCCAGACAATTCAGAATTTCTGCAGTAAATAGTACAGCAATTATTTACAGTCTGATTTCATTCCAAAATTTTTTCCAAGGTGCCTTGAATCCTTGTTTCATTCTCCCCCATAAGTTCCCAGGGGAAAATGTTTTGGAATTGGACCCATAGACAAAGCACTTCTTGTTAAAAAAAAAAGTGAATTCTAAAATTTGGTAACACTTCATGCCGTGGCCTTTATGCAGATAGTAGGGCAAGGCACAGAATTTGTCTCTTTCTTCCAAGTACTTTTATTCCAAGCGGGCTATGTTCACTTGTGTTCAAAAACCCAAACACACAGAAAAAGAAGTCCAGCAATTGTACTTTAGGTAGGGAAAATAGAGCAGAGCCAATTGCCAGACTTTTTTACAAAATCTTCATTGCTTTAGGAGTTAAATCACTGTTTCATAAGGGAATTATTTTCTTTTGCACTGTATTAGTTTTCTAAATCTGTTTAAAGCATGTGCAAGGGCATGTTGCAATAATCTCAGGGTTACAAAAACGTAGATCACTGTGACAAGGTCTACATAAATAATACCAGGCCTTTGCCCAGGACTGGGTGGGAAGAAGTGACATCATCATAATTGCACAGATTAACAACTGTATGAAGTTGCTACTGTCTGGGAAAAAGGAAACATAACCATGAATAGTCACACTCAGCTCAGTGTCCACATGGAAACCAGTGATGAGTGTCGTCCCTCACAGATCAGTGCTGGGATCTTTGTCAGCAACACAGACAGTGGGATTGAGTCTGCTGATGGATGGCACCAAGCTGTGTGGTCAACAAGCTGTAGGGGAGGGATGCCAGCCAGAGGGACATGGACAAGCTTGAGAGGTGGGCCATACCAACCTCATGAAGTTCAGCAAGACCATGTGCAAGGTCCTGAACTGGGTCAGGGCAATCCTGCCCAGCTCTGAACAGAAAATAGATTGAGAGCAGCCCTGAGGGGAAAGACATGGGGTGTTGGTTGATGAGAAGCCCAGGATGACCCAGCAATGTGTACTTGCAGCCCAGAAAGCCAACCACATCCTGGGCTGCAGGTACACGACATCAACCACATCAAAAGCAGCGTGGCCAGCAGATTGAGGGAGGTGATTCTCCCCCTCTACTCTGCTCTCATGAGTGGCGTACTGCATCCTGCTGTGGGGCCACAGTGTGAGAATGCTGGAGACATTCCCAATGGAGATAGTCAAGAGGAGTGACATGAAGATGATCAGAGGGCTGGAGCACCTCTCCTATGAAGACGAGCTGAAAGAGTTGGTTGAGATTCAGAAGAGAAGGCTTTGGGGACACCTTATAGGAGCCTTCCAGTCCTTAAAGGGGGCCTACAAGAGAGCTGGAGAGCAACTTTTTGCAAGGGTCTGTAGCGATAGGACAGGGGCTAATGGCTTCAAACTGAAAAGTTTAGACCAGATATTAGGGATGACTAATACTCTTAAAGTAAGATTAGCCTTGTAGCAAGGCTCTTGTCCCAAAGATCCATCTGGTCAGTGTAGAAGAGGCTTCTTCCCTAGAGAAACGATTCAGAAAAAGGCGCTTAAGTTTAGAAGGCCTGAACTGGCCCCTGAAAAGACCCACTTCTCTACTGGCTTGCTAGGAGAGCATGAGGACAATGGTTTACAGCATTAAATCTCTTCGTTTATACCAGTACTTGTGCCTTATGTTAAGATTTCTACACCAGTTTTTCATTATAGACTTCTTTCAACCACACACTAGTTAGATGAACTCGCTTCAGAAGCAGACTGTTCTGTAAGAGAAGACAGACTTAAGAAAGAAAAACACCCCAGCACACCACTTTTTCAACAGTGCCTTCTGGTCCTGAAAGGTGTAGTGCATTTAACCTACCCAGTGCTGCCAGAGCAAGGAGAATATATTGGTAAATCTGGTGACAAAAAGACGCTGCTTAGCCCTTTTGCTGGTCCCCATTGTAGATTTCTTCTATTGCTGGAGTGACCCTACTCAAACATTCCCCACATGTGGTCAGTAGGGAGAGCAGTATAAAATTCTTTACAGTATTTGTATTTCATTCCTGATAAGTGTAATGCCATTATGTTTCCATAAGACATGCAAGTGGTAAAACCAAATACAGGTTTAGAAGCCACAAGTTTCAAGGGCTCTGAGGGCTCTAAAGTTCTGAGGGGTCTAAAGAAAAGCATTAGGCAATCTGATAAAGTAATCTATACACATTCCCCCTCTAATAGTGTTTTCTGTTTTAACAGGATTAAGCCTTGTTCAACGTTTAAGACCAGATTTCAAACGAAAATATTCATCAATGTTTGATGATAACACTGTGGCTGAATATATCTATCACTGCAATGTACAGTCACCCAGGTGGGTATGAATTTCCCAGGGTATGTTTTGAAGTCTGTTGCTCATTTATTGAGTGCCTGCTACTCCCTCCAATGGCCATAGCAGCAGTGTGCATGCTGGTTTTTTTTAATTTGACATTTATTATATTGAAGAAAAAGGCACTTCTTCTGAATTCCTTATACTGATAAATGTAAAAAAGTATCCTAATTCTATATTTATTCTCAAATTTTGTTAATTCTGTGAGAGTTTGGCCACTTCATTTAATTAAATAATTGTTGGAGGATTTTAAAGAATTTCTTTAAAAACTTAAAAGCATTTCATAATTTTAAGTGCTACCACTCAGTCATGCAAAAACATCGGTTCTTTTTGTTGAAAATTATGTGTAAACCTTGGAAATTTGCTTTTCTTAATTGTAAAAAATCCTAACCTCACGTACTCTGTGCTACTAAAAGGCACGGATACTCCATTTTAGATAAAAAGCAGGTCCAATGGCAACTGAAATTGTTTTTACCCTTTTGAATGTCTTGAAGTGGTGAAACAGCTTTCAAGAACATGACGATTCCTTATGGATGGGCAAAAAGGCCAATGCTGCAACGCATTTCACAAATGGATCGAGACATTCCTGTCACAGTGGTCTATGGAGCACGTTCGTGTATAGACGGCAATTCTGGCAGCACTATCCAGTCTCTGAGACCAAATTCCTATGTGAAAACAATAGTAAGTTTGACTTCCGAAGCAGTTGTTTGTTTTTTGTGTGGTTTGTTTGTCATATCTATGTGGCCAGGTTGGATGGGGCCCTGAGCAGCCTGGTCTGTGAGGAGGGGGCCCTGCCCATGGCAGGGCATTGGAACTAGATGAGCTTTAAGGTCCTTTCCAACCCAAGCTATTCTATGACTCTGTTTTTTCATACCAGCTGTGGAAATGGTGTCACTTTTGGTTTGGAGCCTGGAGTAGTAAGTTCTGCTTTCTGTAACAGAGAGAAAGAAAACAAATGTTACATCCAAGAAAACCTAGACAAAAGTGTTGAGTCCGCAGGCTAGGATGAAAACTTGCTGTAGCACTAGAAGCCAAACTAGATCTGTGAGCAAGGTGATTCTGTACTTTGTTCTACAGAATGCTAGTAGAAGTAGGTGTTGTGGTCACTGTGTTTCAAACCACACCCATCCTACTATCGCTATATATGTGTAAGGTAGTGGAGAGGCTCTCATAAACTCTCTTCTCTGTCTGTATAATGCATTTGTTCTTCTGGTAAGAGAGTAGTTTTCACCTAGTGCTTAGGTTCTTGTGAGCATCTGTCTTAAAGTCATTTAAAAAATACTTAGTATTGTCTTACTATCTAAGATTTTTGGTTAGAGATACGATATTGTCATTTAAAATGTGTGTGCTTACAAATTCACATTGATGTGAATGTGCACACTGCATTTTTTGTTGTTGATTTCTATAGAAACAAACTAATTTAAAAGTATTCTTCACACACTTTCACATCAGTCAACTGTGATAATTGAATATGCATACATGTTCAAATGCTGTGAGGTGATAAAATGTTTGAACACACCAGCTGTGATGTTACTGATGTCTGGAACTATCTGGGCAGAAGTGTACAATATGCAGTGTTGATAGTATACTATAACAAGTCATCCAAATAAAATTTTATAGCTTGATACAGCTGAAAGTAGAGCTGGAACTCAGAAAAAAAGACATTGTTATCCAACTGTTTCAAGTGTGTTAAAGAGCACAGATACATTTCATAAATGCTGACATGCAGACTGAAAGTGTCACTTAACTGCTTAACCAGAGAGAGGGAGTTGTAACAGAAAATCACCTTTTGAAAGTGTACAGTATATTGCTGGGATAAGCTTATATCATTCAGGGAGATTTTTTCCACTCTGGTTGGGGACTTTTAGAAGGGACTGTTGAAAATTGTATTGTATTCCTGGTTAAAATTTTGCCAAGCCAAAAACAGATTCTAAAAGGTAAATAGGAGTGCCATACTCAAAAACCCATAGGAGGGCAAGGGCTTTAATGAGACCTAGATGTGGATTGGCAATGCCATGCTTGGTAAAATGCACAGAGGTTCTGTAGTTTTATTACATGCATCTGTTCCTATAATTTTTACTTTGAATTTCTGGGAGTTTTTAACACAGTAACGTTGCTATACTTTTAGGAGATTCAGTTAGAGACTTAAGAGAGGGTGTTTTAAGGAGGTGAGAGGAAAATAGTTTCAAATAAAGATTAGTTTTGAACTGACTGTAAAATAGAAAACAATTCAAGTACCTTTGCTCTACACTTTGGTGATGATTTACTTCGTAGCATTTTTGCAGAGAATAAATTATAGAAATTATAACAAATTATAGAAATAGGCTATTTGAGTGGAGAGTGAAGGGAATCCGAAATTTGATATGCAAGGCATATATATCTGCTAAATTTGTTGTGCAGTGACTTGTGCACACTTCAGTGGTGGGGTTTTTTTCAACAAGTTGAGCAGTTGAATAAGCAATAGTTTTACTTTCTTTTCCTGTGCAGCAAAGTTTCTTTAAAAGGAAAAGAGTATTTTGGTATCCCTTATGTTTAGAGTGTTTTTTAGGTTGTATGATGCCAACTCTTAGGTAATGTATAAAAGCCAGGTTCTTCACTTTCCCAATATTTATTTGTTTATTACATTTTTGTGCTTCTTCACCTTTTTCCTCCAGGCTATCCTCGGTGCAGGTCATTACGTGTATGCTGATCAACCTGAAGACTTCAACCAGAAAGTGAAAGACATCTGTGACTCCGTGGACTGAATGTCCTCTGTTCTTTAGCAAGTCATACAGTAGATAGCATTTAATGGCAATACTCTCTAGGAAATCACTAAAGAATGCAGAGCTAATGGAACAGGCTCTGTTTGCACAGTTTCTTCTAAGAAGCCATTTGCACACTTAAACCACTGAGTGCCTATTTTTGGGGGAATGAAGAGGTTTGAAGCTAACTTTGTACAGCTGTTTGTTTTTTATTTTTTAATTGTCATCAGATACAAAATTATGTGTAACTTTTGAAACTGGAATTTTCTCAAAATTTAATTGAACTTTGCACATGTTGAACTCTAAAAATGCTGAATTCTCTCAACGTGGAGAGCTGTATCAATAGAGATACAATGTACAAAATGCAATTTGGTTTCTTTGTGAATTTTCCTACTTTTTAGCTGATGTTTCATAGCAAGAATATGAAACTGCATATGTATTTTATTTTTGCAACCCAGAACTCCATATACAATATTCTAAGAGGGTTTGTTTTTTAATTGGAGTGTTAACAGCTTATGAAACTGATTTTGGGCCAAAATAATGAGCAGTGTCTGTCACTGAAATATGTTTGTTAGTTTATAAGAAATTGAGCCTCAATATTAGGAAATCTTATCTTTTGTTGGATTTTATTTCCATTTATCTCAAGGCATCCTTTTCCGTCTGTGCAACTTTTACGGAAGACTCAGTTTGTAAGAGTCGATGATGTCACCAGCACTCAGGCTTCCATAAATATTTTTATGTGTAGATTTCTGTGATTTGAAATCCAGAAGATGGCTTATTAGTTACTCCACCTATTTTTAACACTTTACTGCAAGATTTGGTACTAGTCTAAATCTAACAATTGTGATAAGATTTTGATTAGGGCTAGGAGATATCCACCTGGATAGTGAGCATATTTCCCATTTTCTTTCATTAGAAAGTCTAGTCCATATTTTAGTGAATTTGAGCTGAAGGAGAGGCAGAGGCAGAATGTTCGTGTTCTCTAATTGGGAACTACAACAGCTTAATGTATTGTATTTAACA
This sequence comes from Sialia sialis, assembly GCA_009812075.1. NCBI lineage: Eukaryota > Metazoa > Chordata > Aves > Passeriformes > Turdidae > Sialia > Sialia sialis. Next base: position 42,559,574 of record VRYO01002734.1, on the reverse strand, counting down.
TTCAGCCTCCTTATAGGAAGGATTATTACTGGAATGAGCAATACCACTGTAATGAATTGCAATTACATGTTTTGGAGATTCTTTATATATTTTAATTGAGAATTTCAATATCAGAGATAATCCAGTCTCTGCTACTTTTTAAATTATAGTTTGATGTTAGTACTTCACATGCCTAGTAAATTATGTTAAGAAAAATACTTTGTCACTTTAAAGCCAAATAATGTGGTGGTTTGTTTTTTAACAAGTTTACATACAACTATGGATCTGTTTTTGAATATTCAATTGACTACTGAAGAGTTCTTGGTACTTTTATACAAGGAGAATTTGAATTAATGATAGCACCAACTTAAAGCTTGAATTATGTGCATTTCTTTTTTCTTGAAGGAGATACATATCTATATGGTGCTATGTAAATATCCGACAGTTTTTGTGACTGCCTTGACTGGTAGCACTTCATATCTAGCAAGATAAATATTTTAATTAAAAATAAGTATTGAATTAAATTACCTTTTTGATTAGCAGATGCCAGAACTGTAAAACAAAATTTTGGGTTATTTGCTAAAATCTTGAATTGAAAATTGAAAATCAGAATTATCAATTCAATTTTTTTAATATAAGCTGTAAATTATCAGTCATGCCACCATTTAGGTGGATGCCTTTAGCGTGTTGGTTATTTTTCACCCTTTTCAGTGTCTTATTTTATATTTATCAACTTAAACGTGTTTAGTTGTGCATAAAAACCTAATGCAAAAATAAATTTTGAGTCTCCTGCAAATAATGAAAGGTGAAACAAATTACTGGTATTTTCAGATAGCACTTACTGATGGGAATTTTGGATTCCACATCAAAAGTTGGAAGTAGGGATAAAAATTGCACACTGAATGTGAATATTGTTTTAAACATCCCTTGCTTTTTCAGCTTATTGTACTAATAAGACTTACTGCTTATGTTTTGCACAATAAAAAAAAATCTGAAATGTTACATTTGATTAATGTTAAGACATTATATTACTTTTTTTAAATTATGTGCAATTAAGACCTGGAAATCAAGAGTTATTAGTAAGTTGAGGTAAATTATCTAAAATACATTAAAAAATACAGTAATGCTTATTTTCAAATGTCTCGATGTTCTTAGGTTTCCATGTATTTAACTGAAACTGGTGAGTGTTTTTCAACAAGTAGCTGCAAGCTGATAATGTTGATTGTATGTATAAGGAAGAGGATTCTCTATTATCTTCCAGGCTGTATTAGATGCTGCTGTGAAGGTCAAGATGGAATTCCGAATATCCTACTGTGTGCAACATAACCTGATCAAATGACTTTAATAAATGTCATAGGAGGTGCTGAATAGAAAATGAATGGCTGAAAAGACTTGGGAGCTAGACCTTTTGTGAGCAATTACTGCCTGGAAATAATCTTCATTTCACCAGAAGTTCTGTTTCAGTGCAATGACCAGTTGCTTAAATATACTGTGGTGAGCACTGAATGGTGATGATGCTATTTTTATTACAGCACTATAAAATAAGACAAGAATCACAGGCATAAAGGCACCCAAAGATCTATCCCATTTTAACATCAAAATGAAGACAGCTGTGTCTAGAGCATAACAAAAAGAATCCAAAATACTAATAAAAATCCAAGATAAACTGCCCAAATCTCCAGGACACACTCTTCCTGAGGTTGTTGTGATAAAAATTATTTAAAGTAACTTAGTAATATTTTGCTTGCCATGGCTGAGTTCATCTTGTTACTTATTGAACCCTGCCAGATTAGATTTTATTTCTGAAAAACTGATTTTCAGAGAACTTGTTGATAAGACTCTATAATAAAATATTTGCAACCATCACAAGGAAGTCCCTGTTTGTATCTGATTGTGAAATGGAAATGGAAAATGTGAACTCATAAGTGTTGATCTTGGAAAAATGGGTTCCAAATAAGAGAAATGTATCATCTGGTTTCACTTGGATTAAACCAATGCTGGCCTTTCTTTATAAAAGTTTTCTTTTTAAGGTTGCTGCAATAGTTTATGCTGAACTGATGTGCCAGTCTGTCTGAAATGCTTTCTGTGGTCATTGTGGTTCCTCAAATTCCCAGCCCTTCCAGATCACAGTTATTCAGCTTTTTCAGTGGGACGAAAACAAGATTAAATGCAATAAAAACATCTGGAATTAATGTGTGGGCAGGCATTTTCAGGAATGCCTGTTCTGTTAGCATTCATGAAAACGTGAGCCTACAGAATCCTAAGGTTCACAGTCATCTGCTTTTAAATGGGTAATTTCTTGGACCTCCACAGCATATCTGTCATTTTGTTGGGCTCTTTTGGCCAGTTGACACTCAACCCATCCTGCAGTCTTTGAGCAGCACAGCCATATTGCCTTGAAGGCTTCATCAAGGGATTTATGTTTTGTAGGAAACACAGGTGAATAACTTGTGAAAGGATGAGGCACTACAGGAGCTGAAGAGACACACATTTTAGTGGGACTGGTAGGATCAGAACAGGACGCAGGTATGTGCAGCAACTGCCTTCTGGTGTTAGTGGCAGCAGATGGAAAGGGATGGAGGCTTCAGGTTTTCAGACAGGTGATGGGCAGACCGGTGTGGAGAGCAAAGGCACATGGCTGGAATGACAGCCTACAGCACAAGGAATAGTAAGAGCTAGAAAAGAATGAGGCAGCTGGAAACAGAAAAAATCAGCTGAAAAGCTTTTGGGTGAGAACATTCAAGAGCCAGTCCACTCTGGAGGAGGATAAGGGAAATGATGAAGGAAAGATTTGGTATATCTGGTGTACAAGTAATGCAGCTTACCAAGGTAAGGAGGATACCTGCAGCACCAGCTGGAGGGAGGTCTGGTTGGAGAGCTTGGATCTACACTATACGGGGCGGTTTAAAGTTTTGGTATCCCTTCTTTGACTAAAGCTTGTCCTTGGAATGCAAGTGCTTTTTCCCAAGCTGGACACCGTTTCCTCAGACTGATACTTGGACAGGAACCTTAAAGAATTAGCTCTCATGGAGCACTCAAGAAATCATGAGAAACTATTTCACAAATCAGAAGTGAGCTGATGGCAAAGCTTGTGATAGGGGGTCACTGCCTGAGGTAAGATGAAAAATCAAGATGTACAACAAGACTTTCACTAAAGATCATAAATTCATCTTTTTCAATAGCTCTGTTCCAATTTACCTCGTTGCCTTTGATTACAGGGATATCCTGCCTTAAGACTTGGATGTGGGTAGTAGAATGTAGAAGTGTAAAATATGGAAATATTTGCCACATATACTTTAAAAATAAGAAACACAAGTAGCAGGAATGTACTGAAGACATTTTTAGGTATGTGCATAATTTGCATTAGTAATTAGCAGCAAGATAAAAGTGGTGACAACACTACAAGTTAGGTGTTTGCTTGCATTTTATGCTTCACTTGCAGACGAAATCTAGCAAACTAAAACTGTTAGTTTTGGGAAGCAGGGCAGGGCTGTAAAGTGGAGTGTGACCCCAAATGCATGCTAAGGAGTAGATGTGCTTTGAAAATGAACTACTGCAAAAGCAGAATCTCGGTGTATTTACAGGTCTATTTCTGCACTTTCGATTTCACCTACCTGATGTGTAAATGACTGGAGCTATGAATGGAGCAAGGTGCGGCTATCACTTCTTTTGTAGCGTTGTGATATTTAAATGCTTGCCTGATACCCACCTGCCTTTCTGCTTTGACTTTATTTAAGGATTCTCACATTCACTCAGAGGTCAAAACTAAAATGGAGGCTAAAGAGCTCAGTTAATGCAAATCGCACATCTAGAAGGCCCCTCTGATAAGGAGATTACTCATGTCTACCCAAGGTTCACGTTCTTGGTGCCTGCCAGGAGTCAGAGTGCTTGTCCTGCTGGACACTGAGCCTGTGTTCAATCATGTGTCATGGCCAATTCTGCCTCATGAGTACCCCCAGTAGATGCTTTGATAAGTACAGAGTTAAGGAAAATAGCCTGCAAACACAGTGGAAGGCAGACTCTGGTAGTGGGGTCATGCATGGGGGAAGAAAGACCAGCACATGATGATTCCACAGAGTGGCAGGATGGTGAGCCCTATCCAGCACTTGACCCTGGTTTGTTTCCTGGCTTGCAGGGCCTGAGCACCGTGCTGCTGTCAGATTTGTTTGCTGCACAACCCCAGCTCACAATTTATTTCCCCATGTCCAGCTCCCTGAGCTGTAGGATGAAGCCACTGAGCCTCTTGGGCATCTTAAATACCTCTGTTCAGGCATTCTACTAGGAGTGAGCCTGCTCACTGCTGAAGCCACTGTGGCTGTTTCCAAAAGGAACTTGGCAAAGCAATAGTGGGTGCAGGTAAGGCACAGAGAAAAGTGAGAAGCCAGCTGTCTCATCCCCTGGCACTGACTCCTTTGTAGCTTTCAGCCCCTCCCTGTGTTCAGCCAGAGGCCTGGCATGCAGGATGTTGCTGAGTAAGGAACACATCTTCCTGGCCAGAAGTTGTAGAATCACAGAATGGGTTGGGTCGTAATAAGCTTCTAAGACTATCTAGTTCCAACCCTGAAAGCTGCATCCAGCCTTAGTAATTACCTTCATGGAGATTTCCCATGCCTCAGCCCTCAAGCCAGTGGGTAACTCTTCTGCACAGGCAGGATTGGGCTGTGCTTTGACTTTGTGCATTACCCCAAAGCAGCTTCTAGGCTGTGTGATGCCTGCCATAGTTCCTGACAGCAAAGCCTGCCTGAGCACATTAGTTAGGGTCAAGCTTTGTTCACAGAAAACAAAAATTCAGGTGTGTCACAGGTGTAGTTGTCATCAAAATGATGTATAAACTATTTCAGAGGTATTTTGAATACAGGCAGATTTCAGCAGCAGCTGCTAAGCACACAGTAGTGTTTGCCTGTTGTAGAATGACTATAGATTTGGTTTATGAGGGTTTTAAAATTGTTTTTTGCTAAAATGCTGATGGTTTCGTGAGAATATGAATACATTTATTTTTATCCCAGCAGTGTCTGGAAACAGATGAAAGTCCAGCCAGGTGAATGAATCCAACCTCTCATCAAGTCACATCTTTAACTAATAGGGAAATTACAACAACATATTTCCCTCAGCTCCTTCAGTGGAAGCCAGCTCCCACTTGGGGCTGCACATCCCTACCACCCCAGCATCTCCATGCCTGCACTGTTGGCCTCGTGGAGCAGGGATGGCAGGAGCAAGGAAGCAGGGGGGAGTGTCCCCTCCTTTACCCCCTCGGCTGGGAAGCTGAGGCTCTCTTCTCCTTTGCTCCATCAATTCTCCGCAGACCCCACTAGAGGGGACACGGCGCTCCCGAACCGCCCCGGCTCTTCCTCCGGGCTCCTGCTTCTGCAGGGCGCTGCCTTTAGAGAAAGAGCTGCACTGCAATTCCTTCTTCCACACTTGATAGATTGATACCTAAAGGCACGGGGCAGGGCTGAAATTGGGATTCTAGCCCTGTCATATGGGAAAGGGCAGGTCGTGGAAGGGGTGAGTGCGGTGCCCTCCCATTAACGCAGATTCCTGTAGCACTGCATCTTTGTTTTATTTATCCTAATGCCTTTTCACAAGGCAGAAATGAAATCCACACGGAAAGACTAGACATCGAAAAGAGGAGGGGGAGCACAAATGAACCTCCTCTATTATTACAGACCAGCCCCAGAATGAGAATAAATGGTGATAAGAGGAAAAAATAACTGCGACAGAATTATTAAATAAGGGCCAACTTTTAAAGTGGCTCCAGTCTGGCTTCTAATTTTGTTCCTGTAATTTGATTGTGGGTTTAAATGGGACTGCTTAGACATTAGCTACTTGATCTGCAAGCAGCAGCAGGTAAGCAGCGCCGGAGAATGTGCCGGGGCCGGGCGGGTGCTGCGCTCTGCCCGCCTGCGGAGCGGCACGGAGGGCGGCGGAGAAGCTCCCATCCTGCCAGCGATCCCGTCACGGGCAGACCCTGGTGAGACCCCCAGGCACGGCCTGAGTGGGACACGGGGCACGTACCCCGCAGGATTCCCCCCGTGTGTGCCAGCCTCGCCTCTCGCTCCGGGAATGCAGCAGCAGCACCCGGCTGTCCGTGCCCCGGGAAAAGCGATGGCAGCTTTGCTGCTGCTTAGCCAGGTCTGCACTGACAGGGCTGTGGCAGGCCTGTGGGTGTGCACTCACAGCTGTAACACAACGCAGCTGGGAGGAAACGATCCTGCGGAAAAGCAGAGCAGAATTCACTGCCGAGATAAAGCGCTGACCCTTTGGTAAAAAGCAACGAAAGCACGGCTGCAGCAGCCTGCTAGGGGCTGCAGCTGGTACCAACACAAGGAGACCTCCAGCCTCCATTGCAGCCTGCCGCCACTGCATGTCACTGTTAGGACAGAGCCACCCAGACTGAGCTCTGTGCAGCTCTGGTGGGGACAGACCCCGCTATCCCTCGGGTGGCACCACCCTGTGGAGATGGAGATTCCCACCCTGGGGGAATCCAGCACCCAGCGCCTGTTGCCCCGTGGAGAAAGCAGTCAAAAAGCCGAGCTGCAAAAATAGGTTGTCCCCAAAGTGACAGAAAATATTTACATTTTCATTACATGTTTCATTAACAGAGTGGGTTTTTTTCTGAGACAGGTACCTGATGTGGATAACTGGGGACAGGGGAGTAGGAAGTACTCTTCCTACTGGTCATTCCTAGTCAGCCCAGTTCCTCACTGGGGCAACTGAGGTCGCCAGCTCCTGCTGAGGGGAAGGGATGGTTCTCCACACCTTAATGGCAGGGTTGGTGACTGTGGGAGGTGGGCCAAGGTGAGATTTCTTCCATCAGTTCCCCCCGCTCAGGATGGTGATCAGCCCATAGCAGGGAGCAGGATTTAGCCCTTCTACAACAGGATCACGGGGCTGTCTGGGATGCTAAGGGATGCTCAGGCAAACCTGTGAGGCTGAAAATTCACCCCATGGCTTAGAGGATTTATGACCATGGTGAAGCCCATATGAGCGCTGTGCTACTCGGCATCCACATTCCCAGTCTGGGTGCTGATAGTGCAAGAAGAGGTGACACCTTGGCCCATGCCATCCCCATTGTCTGCATTCCTATTTCCAGTTGGAGGTGGGATTAAGGTGACAGACTGCATGAGGAATGATCATGTGTCTGCCCCAAAAACACCTACTACAGAAACAAGGCATGATTTATAGTTCAAGGGGGAAACTCTGCCAAGCATCAGTCATCAGGGGACATGGCTGGAAGTAAAGCAGAGGCTTTGCCCCTTGTGGCCCTCAGCCCCATGTGCTTCTGGACATCTAACAACTCTCTTTGGAAGCAGAGATGTGCTGAGAGGGGAAGGAAAAAAAATGCAGCAATGTCACCTCTTTTGTTTGATGGGAGATACAGAAGGAGAGGTGACATTGCTGCAACCAGGAGTGCACTTATGACACAGGTTCATGGTGGCCAACAGTGTCACCATATGCAAAGTTTGTTTGATCTACCCAATGCCTATACTCATCACCATGCGTGCCAGCTGCAGCCAGACAAAATGTCCCAGTTGCATTCGAGGTGATCATATGGAAGATATCCATGGCACCCTCTGAGTCCTTACACCAACCATCTCAGCACTTATCGTATCATCTCCCTGTCCTGCTGCAATCTGCTCTCCATGGTCTGTTACCACTGAATCCAGGTGGTTGACCCAGACCCTGTGGCCATGTCACATCTCTGTTGCTCCTGAGGGACTCAATGTTGGCACAGGAACAGTTTAGCAGCCCAGCACTTCCTGCAATACTGATTTTTTTAGAGCACCTTTCTGATTGAAATCCTCTGAAATGCTCAGCTGCTTGGCAGACACCCCCCCCCCACCCCCCCAGAACACTTGCACAGGCTGTTTGTCTCAACAGGATATTAAAAAGAAGAGGTTATAAAAGCAAGGCGTGATACAAGGTGAGGCTTAGCTCACAGCACCAACATTTATATCCTCTCTGCAGCTCATGTTCAGCAAGCAGGAAACATCTGCAGCCCTCACTGCCCCCTCCTCATGCCCTCCTGGGCTGCCACACTCCCCTTTGGTGCTGTGATGGCAGTCGAGTAAACTGGTCCCACTGGATTGCTTTCTCATGGGGGACCAGGAAGCCTGTTCCAGCTTTGGCTGGGGCAGCTAGCCCTGCCTCATTATGTTGCCTGCTCCTGTCCTTCCTGCAGCATGGACTGTAGTCCTATGCTGTGGATGGTTTCTCCTCGGCACAGACACCTTGCTTAAATATTGCTGTTTATCTTCAACCTCATCTGCTTTTGCTCTTGGCTGGATTTCCTGGTGGTACCCTGGACCCAGCTCACCATGCCAGGGGCTGTCAGTGATCTCCAGGTCCAACCCTGCGATGGCAAATCCCCTTCACTGGCCAAGTTGCGTTTACTCAGTTTCCCAAAACTCCTGAAGAAAATTCCCCTTTGCTATTTGATTCCCACTAGCTCCACATCTGGTTAATCATTCAGGTGTTTCCCAGGACATTATCAGGGATCACATCCTGCTGGGCCATGGGTATTGGTGGTCCCCCAGCTGGGACAGGGAGCGGATTGTGAAGCAGGGAGCAGTCACATAGGGCTACCCATTGTGACATGAAATGGCATCTCAATTTTAACATCAAAATCGCTGGCCACATTTTCTCAATGTGTACAGAGACAAGTTAAGATAGCTTCCTGTCCAGCTCCAGATCCCAGTGATCAGGAACACATGCAAGAGAGACTTCTTTCTGTCATGGCTGCCTGGACTCATTATTGTTTATTCCTTTTTGCCCCTAGCCCCCCAGTCATTTTTCTCCTTCTTCCTCCCTTCTGGTTTTATGGTCACTGGATAGACAGGCTCACGGGGTATTTTTAGGTTTCTAAATTACTTTTCAGATCTTTTCTAAATTTATCTCCCAATAATCTGAAATCTTGACATTGCAAGAGTGAGAATCAAGTCTGAAAAAAGGGAAGAAGTTTAAGATCTATCTTACTGGGCTGGGCCCCTTTGCTGTGGCAGTGTCTTGGGCTTCTTTCTTCCCATCCCTCATCTCTCCCAGAGTGTACCCTGACCACCCTGACAGCCTCTCCCAGGGGCAAAGGGTGGTGATCCCCACCCGAGCAGTGTCCAGGACCAGGGATGCCCTGGGAGGTGGGGACTCAGAGGAGCCCATGGACACAGGGAAATGGAGGCAGCACCCCAGGATCGTGCTCTACCCGGGTGCAAAGCAGGGAGCCAGGTGCTTAACCGGGATTGCAGCAGCAGTGCATTGAACTGCCATGGTTTTTATACCTGCAGAGCTTCCTGTAGGGGCGGGGGGTGGGGAGAATAATGTTTTCGAAAATTAACCAGGAAAACAGGTATTCTTGAAGAAGGTGACGCTGCAAGCCCAAGGCACAGCTAGGGAGAGGAGGCAGGAGTCCTGCTGCGCGACTACTGCGGGTTGTTCTTATGCAGAGCTACAAAATAGGAAAACTTTAAAATATTCCTTCGGGGCTGGGCACCCTTTGAGCCGCTGCCAGCTCCTCCCTGCAGTGCCTGAAGGATAAAGCTTTTGTCCTTACTTCTAAATGTTCCACATCCTGCCAACAACTGACCCCTCAAACCCTCAATAATTGCCCTTTGCACAAACCACGTGCAAATGATTTTATCTCATGGCCTCAGATGGATGAAACCTCTGGCTGTCGGTGCAAGGCTGCCTTCCCGACACCCCGAGCCAAGAAGCTGTGAGGGCTAAATGCTCTTAAAAATAAACTATTTCCTCCTCCGTCGTTCCCGACAGTCAGTTCCCAGGCAAACCAGCAGCAGGATGATGCGCTGGGCTGGGGGGAAGGGGAGGGAAGGAGAAAAGGAGGGAAGGAGTTAACCTTCTTCCCATGGTAAAGCACTGAGGCTGCTTGCCAGTTTTCGGAAAAGCTGCAAGTCATTCTGCCAGGACGAGGAGGAGGTTTTGAAGTCTCTGGGATGTTCTCAGGAAAGTGCCGCAGTACGAGCCCAGCTGAGCTGGCATGACAGGCGGGGAGGGGACCTCCCCCAGACGGGAAGTGCGGAAAGAAACCCCAAGAAAGAGCATCCTGGCAGGATGCAAAAATGCTGCTGCCTTCAGGTTTCCTTCCTAACCTTCCCCTCTCCTTTGGCCCTCATCCCTCACGGTGTCCCAGACCCGGTGTTCCAGACACCTCCATGCAGACAGGTAATTCGGGGAGTGAGATGGTGCTGCGAGCCCAAGACAGGTGTGGGAGCAGCCCCTGCAACCCTGCTTCCCTGGATCACTGGAAAACAGTGGATGCCCTCTGATTGCAGGGGAGGTCTGCCAGGGGCTCACCGAGCACTGCCTCCCTATCCTGAAGGGAATAGCTGTGCCTGACCTCCTCATCTTTCCCGCTAGCCCTAAAGATCCCCCTAAGCCCTAATGACACCCCAGGCATTCACGCACCAGTTTCCAAGAGAAATGTGCTGGAGTTGATGGAACATAAGGGGGCATCTTGCTATCAACACCCATTTCCTGAGAAGAAAAAAACGTTTTCTGGAAAAAATAACAGTCCAAGGTGCATTATATTTGGACAGAAAATAAGTAACCCACCAAGGTAAAATGTCATCAGCAAAATACAGGGGGTCCCCTCAGGCACATCTCGGTGGTGTCTCAGCACAGTGGCTGCACTGAGCGTGTGGTAAATGCCCAGAAAAGTGAAGATAGATTAGGCAGAAGAAAATAAACCTCTACTGAGTGGTGCCATTTTGGACCCCAAATTAGCAGGTTTGGAAAGCAGAGACAGCAGGATGGAGCAGCAATGCAAGGCCACTGAACTGCAGAACTCCTCTTTCGGGGAAAAGTGTCCCCCTCACAGATAGATCCCACCTTGATTTTGTTGCTTGGCAGCATAAATCCATTTGATTAAAGGCATGTAAAACCACCAATGTAATTTCCTAGCTTATATTTTTACGTTTAGAGCATATTGCATCCAGCACAACCCAGTCTTTTGAGGGAAGCTTTGGTCAATTAAGATTAGCTGTCATTCTGCATTTATTACCATCATTTATGAATTCTTCTCATTGCCAACAGGCAGAAGGAGACGATGGTGCACAAAATAAATAAATAATTGAGGGAGAAGCTCATCAGGGCCCTGATTTCTATCCCCCTGTCATCGCTGGCAAAGCTCTGTTCTATGAGTCAGCTCCGGCGGGCTCTGGAAAACCATCTCCGTTTCAGCGCTGCTATTAACCCGCACACAGATTCTCCTGATGGCACTTGGGGTGAGTCAGGGGGGCATGAGCAAAGGCTGCCTGTCAGCTGGAGTGCCAGTGCTCCTAACCTAGAGAGGAAAAGGCACTGAGCCTCTGCTGCACTGGGCTTTGCTGGAGGGAGGGATTGTCTCAAGGGACTACCAGGCTGACCTGGCACAGGGGTTTCTGGATATGGCTGCTCACCGTGGGACTGAAGCATATGCCTTGTGCTCCAGGTGGGTGGGAAGGTCGTTGGGATGTTGGCACAGTACCCTCATTGCACAGCTCCAGCCTGGCACAGAGAGAGTGGAACCCCAAGACACCCAGCATATAGGGATGGGTGGCACTTCTCAGCCCCAGACTGCTTAGGGGCTGCAGCAAAATAGGGGGAAACTGAGAGAAAGCATGGGAATGCCTCAGATATATATACCTAAATGGGCAGTCCTAAAGGCCCTGTGCTCGTGGGAGTAAGTCAAAACCTTCTTTGTCTATTTACACCTTTAGTCCCTGCCTTGCTTGTGCAATTGCATAATAACAGTATGACCTTGAGAGAGAAAAATGAGCAGCTCCAGGATGCTGGTTCAGATGATGAGAGCTTGTGTAACACCGTATTTCTGGCAGGCTGTCACTTCAAAAATGTACACCCCTAATCAAAGGTAGATTAAAAAAAAAACAACAAACTTTTCCCCTCTGCTACCACAACATTACTTCCAAGGCACAAGTTGTTAGCAGCACATTGTTGGCCAAGGGGTTAAATCTTCACGTCTTTTACATTGTGTGATATGCACCTATCATTTCTGCATAGATCTAGAGTGAAGATGGAATAGCTCATTACTTATCAATGACAAACAAAAAGTACCATGAATCAAACTAATGGTCATGGGGGAAAAAGGAAGATGATTGGGTTCCTATTGTTCAATGTATTTCTTATCTTTCAGGAGCACTAAGGAGCAAATAAGCCCCCTGGCTTGTGCAGAGCACCTTCCCCCAGTGAGAGGAAGTAACCCATGCACTAAACCACAAGTCCTCTGCACAGTTAATAATTAGAGAATCTGCTGAAAGCAAAAAAAAACAAACATTGATAAATATGGTACCTAGGGTGAAGATTAGGGACAGGTTATGGTTCTTGGACAATGGTTCTTGCAAAGCTCACAGAATTGGTGCAGGTTAGGGTGAAGATGCAAAGATTTGTTATCAGCCCACCTTATCTGGTAACCCCCTACATGGGTTGGGCAAGGCTCCTCACAGAGTCTTTGTAAAGGGCTGCTGCAGCCCACTTGAGTATAGCCTCTTCAAGGAACAAATGAAGTATGGGCAAAAAGGCAAAAGGAGATCAGCCTGGAGGCCACAGTCCAAAAATCACTTGGTACCCTGCACCTGGGTTGGGGCAAACCTTGCTGCCAATACAGGCTTGAGCATGAACAAAGATGATGCTGAGGAGAACTTGATGATGCTGGTGGATGAAAGGTTGGACATGACCTGACAACATGTGCTCGAAAGCCCAGAGAACCAACTACATCTTGGGCTGCATCAAAAGCAGCATGGTCAGCAGGCTGAGGAGGTGATTCTGTCCCTTTACTCCACTCTGGTGAGACTCCACCTGAAGCGCTGCATCCAACTCTGTGGTCCTCAGCTCAGGAAGGACGTGAATGTGCTGGAGTCCAGAGGAGGCCATAAAGGTGATGGTCTGGAGCACCTCTCCTATGGAGAGAGCTGGGATTGTTCAGCCTGAAGAAGAGAAGGCTGTGGGGAGACCTTCCAGCCGTCCTAAAAGGAGCTTTTTTTCAAGGATCTGTAGTGATAGGACAAGATGGAATGGATTTTATTTAGAAGAGGGTTGGTTTACATAAGATATAAAGAATTTTTTACAGTGAGAGTGGTAAAATGCTGGAACAGGTTACCCAGAGAGGTTGTGGATGCCCCATCAGTGGACAGATTGAAGATCAGGCTGGAAGGGGCTCTGAGCAACATGATCTTGTTGAAGATATCGTGGCTTATTGCAAGGGCCATGGACTAGATGATCTCTAAAAATCTCTTCCAACCCATTCTATGATTGCTGTGGTTCTGTCACAGCACTGCACATCCTTTTTCCTTGGGAGTGAGGATACCATAGATTCATCCAAAGGGAAGTGAATGCAGTGAGACAACTCCCAATGAGGTCACATCCCTCGCTTGTATCTGTTCCTGGACACAAATCAGTGTTTTATCAGACCATCTTCAAATCCACATGGTCACCACAGTGTTTCTCACCTCTCTTAATTTTGAGGCACACTCCTCACAAGAGTGGCCACAGCCTCCATCTCCCCACAGCAACATTCATGGCACAGAATTTAATTTCCCCCTGCAGCATTATCTTTCCACGTCCTTCACTTCCAATACTGGTCCAGCACTGAAGTCTTTCAAGAAGCTGGTGACAGCACAAACTAAATTTGGAACCAAGTTTAGTGACTCTTCTCTGAATTCTTCTTTGCAGTATCACCTCTTTGGGGTCACAAGAGACCTTCAGTTGCACAGGGAAGGACTGTCACCCTTTCTTTGAATTGCTGTCATTTCTGAAGACCCACACCTTTTCCTTGGATAAGGAGTTTCCATAAGGTATGGCTCAAGAAAGGAAAAATTTCCCCTTGTTTCTGATGATTACAAATATATTATTATTATGATTGCCTTGGACTGTGTGGACCAGGAAAACTCCTAATTGTAATATCCTTTGTGGAAGCTGTGGAAATTCAGTCCATTTGAATCCCATGTGCTCCCTGTGGCCCCATCCTGCCCTGTGACCTACAAAACACAGGTCCCTGCTCTGCTGAGCCACCAAGAGGGCCCTGCGGCAGCTGATGCTCAGAAGTTTGCTGCAAGATCTCAGCTACCTCCTGTATTTCCCCAGCCATGATATATTGCTTTTGGATGGAGGTATGGAGGTACACAAAATTTTCAGAGCAAACTCCCCTCCAGCATTTTTCGCTCCCAGAAACACCTGCTATTTATTCTTCCCACCCTCCCAGAAGAAGCCTGGCCACACTGAGAAGCTCCACCAGCAGCAGTCTCTGTGAGCTACCCCTTGGCTTCCTCCAGAAGTCACTCAGCTCTGGATGACTCAAGGAAACATTTTGTTCTGATGCTGGGGAAATTAAAACCTACCTGGTGTATTGTTCATGATGGCGATGTTACTGAGAATGATGATTTTTTTTGGCACTCAGAGAAGGTGGTAAGTGACTGGTGATGATGCAGCGGGTCCCTAGCACAGTTACAGCATTTACTCTTTCGAGTAGAGGTGTATCTTCAAATAATTTACAAATAAATTGGAAATTCTGCCTGAGTTACTAGCACTTTGGAAAAGACATCCTTTGACAAATTTAGCAGCAATCTTCAGACTTGTGTCTTCTCATGCACGCACCAGAGGAAATGTGGAGATGTTTCTCCAGCCTTTCCTCAGGGGCAAATTGTTTCATGTGTGTTGCTTTCATGGGCTCTCAAAGAAAGTCCTTCTCCTGCCTTTGAGAAACTTCTTCGGGAAACTTCACTCTTCAGGAAAGGCAAAGGCAATAGTTGCTGTCCCAGGGGTTGTCCCATTGCATAGGAGATGGACCTCCCTTCTGGGAGAATGGGGCTGACGAGTAAGCAGAATTCATACATCCCTTTAGAGCAGAGGAAGGTGGAAATAGGTGTCTGCTGATAAGTGGGGGTGTTTGCTGGGGCAGGAATGGTGCTAGTGCGGCTGAAAACACTGGGAGCTGACACATTTTGAAAAAGCACAAGGGCTGTGGGATACATGGAGAAGATGTGGACAGAAGGACAATAAGGGGCATGTGAGGGGCATGATCTGCCCTGCAGGGAGCTCTGCAGGGTGTGCAGTTACCTGCTTCAGCAGCTCTGCTTCACAAAATCAGCTTTGTTCCTCTGCATCCCTGCAGGAAAGCCAGAGCTTGCAAATGAGCATGCTCATGAAAACCCAGATATGGAAATAGAGCTGGTATTCTCCAGATTTAAGTCATTACATTTCCTGAATGTAAAAGTGTTCTCTTTGTAATTCACAGTCACTGTACCAGTGGAAGCTCCTCGAACAGATACATACACACTAGCAATAAATACATACATGGATGCACGATGAAAAAAAAACCCAAATTGTACATTCTGCTATCCTCCCTTCCATAGTCCCTGCTGTTGTAGTCTGTAGAGGTGCAAATTTGGAATAAAACATTTAAAAATCTGGAAAGTCACAGCTGAGGCATCCCCAAATCCCTTACTCTGCCCAGTGTTGTTAGCATCAGAAAAAATAAAAGAGGATTCATTAGACTGTGTTTTAGGAGACAGGTTCATCTAGTGCTGGAATGAAAACCTAATTGAACTGTCATAGTTGTGCAATTATTTCACAGTGTCGCTAAGGGGCAGGTCTCAGTCATTGAGGTTTGTCAGCCTAACAAATACACAACTCCTTATTCTGAATAATTTTGTGTTTTCTCTTGATTTTAACAATTGTTTGTGCTTTCAGGATTCACAGTGTTTTGTTTGGGCAGAATCAAAATATGTCACTTTTCCCTAAAAATGCTGCTCTAACTTACCCCTGTCAGTGCCACAAAATTTTGGTTTTCCCTGAATAGAAACAAAGAAGCCTAAAAGGGGGTTTATGGAGTTAAGGGTATATACAGTATTTTCACACCTTTTCAGGTTTATCCAGTGTAAATTCCTTCACATACAGGGGCAGTGACTGGCTATGAAGCAGTCCCAAAGTTCTTGCACTTCACACTCTCAGTCATGGCTCACCATTTCCCAGGCAACTGAGGTATGGATGGACAGACTAGAGAGGTGCTGTCATGCGTGTCCTAGGGCCTCTCACTTACTTATTCACCTGTAAATACACTTGTATTTTTCTGCATGACAATGTAAATTAAAAAGCCTCGATACCCTTTCAATTTCCCACCTCCTCCATGGGACTGTGCACATAGACACCAACTGAGATGAAAATGGGGTGAACTGTCTGTCTAGACTGAAAAGGGAGCACTAGGGCAGGGAACCAGCCCACCTCTGTGTGTTGTAGCCCTTGGTGTGAAATGGTGGTTCCAGTCTGGTAACACCCAGCTCCCCGGCACATGGTCCTTTTCTTTGCTTGTGGGGGCTGGGATGGGATGCCTCTCCTGTCCCTGCTGTTTTCCACCAGCTCTTTAGGGATGCAGTGCTGTGGGGAGCCAGACATTCCTTTAATGTAGGAGCCACACAGCCTTTTTTAGTGGCCCTTGCTATCTGGAATTGTGGCAGCAGCTCTTGAGGCTGCTCCCAGGCGGGGAGGTGGGTGGCATGGGGCTGGAGCAAGGAGACAGGACCCCTGCTCCCTCTCTTTGCTTGTTGGAGCTGACCTCTTGAGAAGGCAAAGTGCTGACCACAGATCTTCTCCTCCTCCTCCTCCACTCACTCTCCAACAGTAATGCACATGTGCTTTGTCCATAAATATATTATTTTGTGTTCCTGCCAGCCCAGACTAATAGGGCTAATGTTTCCTGAGGAGCAGCCCAAAGCTACATTAGCCGCAGATGTTTGATTGATTTAAAACAAAGAGCCTGACCGCCAAACTGCTCCATATGGTTTCTCTTCCTGTCACTTTGCCTGCAGGGTTATCTCTGAAATGCAATTAAGGTGCTTAAAAGTACATTTTCAGGAAGATGCAGAATTGATGAGGGTGGGTTTGCCGATGGGTGCCTCCAAATTGTTAGAGCAAGAGCAAGGAAAGTCATGCCCTACCCTTAGCAGCTGCACACATGGTTTTTCCACTTACGTGAGGACCTTAGGAGGGCAGGCCAAAAAAATGCCCCCATTGTAAAGACTTTGCCGTAGGTGTACTTTGCCAGTACTCATGTCTCTTGATATTCTGCTCATTTATTATTGAAGTCAAACATTTCTCTAATTAGATATTTACTTGTGAGCTTAAGTGCTGCAGGGATTTCATTCGACCTCAGCTCTCCTCTACTCACTCCCACTGACAGGGCACTGGAGATGAAACCCTTTGCCTGTGCAACTCAGGCAGCTGGCTTGAAGACCCAGTGATGCTGCAGAGGACAAACCAAGCTCTGCTTCTCATTTGCTGTGAGGAGAGTGCCAGCCCTGCCTTCTTACCAAGTGACTGACACTGCCTGGGGACACTCACCCTGCCACTGCAAACCCAGCCTGCCAAGCCTGGCTACTGAAACCATCCCCCAGCTCCCTATAGCACTGAGATCCTTGCCCCATCCTGCTCCTATCAGGACCACGGCCTTGTACACCCTGAGGTGGCTGAGGAGAGTAAAGGAAATTTATGGCTTATTTGGCTTTAATGCACAGAGTAGGTATTTATAGATGAAAGAAGTGTGCCTCTGTGTGCCAATCCTCTGTCTTCCCCTCAGCTGACACAGAAGAGGACAACAGCGCCTTACACCATATTTTTTTAAGAATTTAAATGCTTTGGTTTCTGAAAACAGACTTTTTCAATCCTTTCCCGTGAAAGTTTCCAAAATAGATGCCTGATATCTGGCACCTTAATCCATGTCTTGGTGTGTAAGGAGTGGAGATTGTGGTAAGTCACCTGCAGTGACCTAAGGCACAGCCAGGTCCCCTCTCTGGACCACAGACAAAAAATACCCATGGATTTGAGAAGGGAATGCCAAGCCATAGTGCAGAATTAAGATCGTATTATGGAAAACAGAAATAATTATGTTGCAACAGGTCTGAAGATTCATGGCAACGGTACATGCTGTAAATATACAGCACTGCAAGATAATTATCTAATGCTCAACTGTCTTCAGACTAGACCTCTGTTAACCTTGTCCTTACCTCTCTCAGAATTAAAGCCCTCAGGTAATTAATCATAGAATTTCTTGGTAACTTCAAGTATAATTGCTAAGCAGTTTTCGAGCACATACAATTACCACACCCAATTAATCTCATCCTGAGTCTTAAAGCCAGGTTGTTAAATAGCCCTGAGATCTAAATAAACCCTTGTATATGTATAAATATATATGTATATATGTGCATGTGTGTGAGTCTGTATTGGAGAGGAGAAGAGCAATTCTCAGAAATGCATCTTTCTGTGTCAGCTGTTTTGTTCTCTAATTGGGCATTTGTAGGAATATTACCCTGGCTACTAAATTCACGTACGTGACCACCACTATCCAGATCTTTGTAACTATTTAAAGCGAACTTTTTCACAGAAAACCGACTGTACAAACAACACCATATTGCACGGTGTTTATTTTCTTTCAAGGGCTTCCAGAGCAAATGTTCTTCAGCTCCAAACAAGAGGAGTAGCTTGCTTTCTTTTTTTGTCTGTGCTGCAAAATCAACCTGAGATATAAAACCTCAGCTGTTTTCTCCTTCTGGCTTTTATACTCTTCTAAATTAAAGGAAACAAGGATTAGAAGAGTCTACCCAATCTTTGCTACCCTGAAAGATTAAGCAAATGAACTGAGCCACTTTCTATTCATCCCTGCACTCCTGAACATCAGTAATGAAACAGCAAAAAGGCTCATTCCTTCTGTGTGTGTGGGAAATTGGGAGAGTTTGGTCCTTTCAAGGGAAGGCACAAAACACATTGCTGGCTTGAAGTACCTTCCCTGTGGCCTCAGCAGTGCTGGGTGGGAATTTCATCAGAGGTTCCATCCCTTTTGGGGACACAGACCCAGGCTCCTGGCTGGCTGTGGTGGCACTCCAAATCCAGTGGCAAGATCCTGTGTGGAGCATCCACCCACATCTGCTCTTCCCATGGGACAAGGTCCTTGCCAGGGCCACTGCACAGTCCACCTTTGAGGGATAGCAACAGCATGGCTGCTTGAGGATAACCTGCAGCTCCTAAATAAAAAGAAATTTTGCCACAAAGGTCTGAATTTGGCCACTGCTAGGTTCTGACACAGACATTAAGAACCTGAGGCCTGTGGTGCCCGGGGAAGGTGTTAGGATAATACAATGGGTAACAGGAGTCATCCAAGATGCGACAAATTCCTGCCCAACACTTCACCATGGCTGTAATCTGAAGACATTTCCTTTGAACTGAAGACCCCCACAGGGACCCAAAACTTGATTCAGAAACCTCAAAGAAAGAGGAGTGGTAGTGGCCTATACTCTTCAGAACTGAGCATGTCCTTCAGGCTTTAAATGCATTTTACAGAAATTATGTAAAATAACTTGCTAAAATGGACAGGGAGCAAGATTCACAGTATGAAATTTGAGAAAATGTCTAAAAACTTACAGGAAGAGAAGGATGATATTTTCCTTTCCTGCACTCTACAGCTTTGCATTTATATACAAGGTTGAATGTGCAATTTCCTGCTGTTGCTCCTTTCTTCTGATAAATATTTTTAAAGAGAAGTGCCAGGAACATTGTCAGGCAGGCAAATGTACTGCGAGGCATTATTTGTAATGCTCCTCCTCGACCCCTGCAGACAGCTGTGTCCCCTGCCTTGCAGGGCTTGTGCCTGAGGAATACCTGTCCTTGGATGTTGCTGCTCTTGGTGCCTGCTGTGCCTGACATCAGGTTCCCTGTCCCATCTCTGGGACACCTCTGTTGCCAGGAATAAAGCCTGATCTACCCTCAAATCTGCATCTCTGGGAAAACATTGCTGAAAACTCTGTGTGAGAAACTCCTTCCCAACCAGAGGAATGGATGCAACCCTGGGACCAGAATGCTGCGAGCAGCAGGCTTGTGTGCATGTTAATGGGAAATAACCATGGCACTGAGCCATTGCCCACTTTGGACCCTTCTCTGATTCCTCTCTAAGTTACAGCAAATTCAGCTGGTTCTCAGAGCTACACTTTATCTCCCCTCTGGGAGGTTTCTGGGTCAGCTGTATTAAAATGCATTTATTCTTAAGGGGGTCAGTAATCTGACACAATAGTGATGTACGAGTGAATGGGGAGAATACATAAATTTCTAACAGTGCAGAAAGAAGAATCCCGGAGTTTTGCTATCTGTAAAAACAGGGCATGGGATCTGTCACTTCATGTCACGACAGCCAAATTAAACAAATGCAAGATGACAGGAGGAAAAGAAACAAAGGACTTCTATCCAATTACTTCCAGAAGCATATTAAATTATGAGGGCACTTGCTTTTGTGTTAGCAAATAAGTATTTAAATGGACCTAAAATTCTTCATATTCTGAAACGTGGGTTTATCTGCATAGGAGAAACGGATGCTATGGACACTTGTTCGTGAAAGGGAAACAGAAGACAGACAGCATCTTTTCCAGAGGCTGTAGGCTGCCATGGCCAGGAATGGTGTTGAGAGGAGTGGCAGGGGCAGTGAGAACACCTGGGCATCCAATTTTGGATGGCTCCAACATCACTGCTGAAGCAACTACCTGAGGGCTTCACAGGAGCCCTTGAGATGAAGATACCAAGCAATAGCTCAGGTTTTCTTTTCACAGCAAGTGACAGATGCAAGCCACATTTAGGTCACTTGAAAGTCCAGCCTGACTAGGAAAAAGTGAATATATGGACCTGCATCTCCTAGATGATCTCAAGATCAAAGTGATTTTTTTGACCAAGTCTGTGAAAGGCGGACTTGGTCAATGCAAAGGTTCCTCATCAGAAATCCAGTTTGGAAAGACAAATCCAGCAACCTCTGGCATGTCTGACGTGCTGTGCTCTGCCAGTGGTCAGAGCAGGGCTGAAATGGGTCAGGGTAGAACGGGAGTGTGAGTTCAAAAACACTGTCCCCTGGGCGCACACAAGGAAGAGGAAGGTGAAAGTGTCAGGAAACATCAGGACACATCAGGAGAGAGAGAAAGCAGACACTGGAAGCCAGCTGTGAGCAGTGACAGACCATGATTAGGTGCTTTCTCAGAGTGCAGGTAGACACCCACTGCCACAACCTGGGTACCTGCCTGAGTAATTCATGAAGGATCCAGCAGGAGATGGCCCCAGCCTGGCTTGCATGGACAAGCCTTGGGAGCCCCAGGGGGAAGGACAGTACCTGGGACCCAGGAGGTCCATACCAGGACAGGAGTGCAATTCCAGTGAGGTAAGGAGAGGTGCATTCCTGAGGGAGCAGGACAGCACTGCCACAGCTTTTGGGCCATCTCCTTTTTTTTTTGTTTGTTTCAGGTGGTGCAGGTGCAGTGGTGGGTCCCAGGCAAGGGGAACTCACTCTTGGCCAGTGTCTCTTGTGCAGGAAATGGGCAGAAGGCCAAGGAACAGCTTTGACTCTTCTCTGGCGGAGCAGGGAAGGCAGCAGGTAAAGGGTACCAGGGCAGAATACCTGCATCAGACCTCTGCACAGCAGCAGCCTTGGCCAAATTCTAGACCCACTTAGAAATTGTTCTGCTATGTTACTTTTACCTGTGCAAGGCCTGGGAGGGGTTCCTGTTTAAGGAGAACTGCAAAGAGCCTTTTTAGGTCACAAATTCGCATGATCAGTCTTATACTGTTGAATATTGAGGCAGAGAGGGAGAGAAAAAAGAGAAGGCCAAATTCCTTTGTCACATACCCTGCTCTAAGTCCAGAGTAATTACATTTAATGTAATGAGCCTCCACACTTCCTTCCCCACTCCCACTTGGGAACAGTCATTTGTAGCCGGCCAATTCCTGCAGCAGCCAATGTCCTTACCTACTGCATTGGCAGAAGTCTCCTAGCCAGAGAACCACAGAGGAGCAAAAGCTGCTGCCTCGCCCTGCCTTCTCCTTCCCCTCTTCCTCTTTGCCCAGCGAGAAAAGAAACATTGCCCCTCTATTAAGGCAAGTAAAAAGAAAACATTAATTGTATGTACACCCAAGCTCTCTGTGACTCTCAGTGGTGCTGCCAGTCCCAGTTCCCCCACTGATTCATCACTCTGCACCATTTTCCTCTCCATCTATCTACACCTATCTTCCCCAAAGAAACACAGTTCAGTAGCTCCTTCAGAGCAATGCCAGCAGGTCTCCTGCAGGCTGATGGAGGCCAGCTGCAATCAGCTCTCCAGAGCCACAGGCAGGGAAAGGGAGGAGCCATGGAAAGAGAGGCTCTGTTTTGGCTAAAAGGAGGTGCAAGGAAGAGAAAAGGCGCAAGAACAGGGAGCAGAACAGTCTGACCTTCCCAAGACCAGGAGGGTAGTGCTTCAAGCAACACTCAGTTTCCTAGACCCCGGCAAAAGCTTTCCTGACAGTCCAGGTCACCCCACTGCAGCCCACACAGCAAGATGCTGGGCACCATGAAAGCATCCTGCCAGCCTGGCAGGTCTCCTCCAGGTGCAGACACACGAGACCACGAGCAGCAGATAGAGGTGATTAATCTTCCCACTTTGTGTGCCATAGGTCTGATCCCTGAGGGGCTGGTCGCCTGCAATCCTCGTCACCTGGGGGTTTTATGGAGCTGCACCTCCCAGACCTGAAGTCTGTTCCAGGGAGCTGTGAAGCCATATATAATAACTGCACGTTGCTATTATTAACTTGAGCACCTGGAGGAGGTG
>VRYO01002734.1:42512920-42535985 GCA_009812075.1 Sialia sialis | reverse complement strand
GAAATTACTGTACTGTGCATTTAAAGCATCAGGGTTGGGATGCATCCATGCTCAACACAAAGCAAGGGAGGGAAAGAGGTGAGATGCAATCCCACCCTCCCCCTCCAACAGCAGCATTTTAGAAGAAAATCCTCCAGAAAAAAAAACAAACCATGCTCTGCTTTCTTCTTTCTTCTGATGGTGCAGGCTGATTTGTGCTGTCTGTAATTGTAATCAAAGTTAATTTAATCCTGGTGTGGAGGTTGCTCAGCAACTGAAGACATTTATCCAGAGGAGACAGGGGCTGTAATCACGTCACCTCGAGTAAAGTTGGTAGGGCAGCCACATAACACTGCTAATGCCCAGGGCAGGGAGCTGTGGGTCACGGGAAGACACTGGCATTCCTGGTAAGTACAAAGGCCAAGAGGAAAGCACTAAAGTTGTGCCAGATCTGTGCTTTCTTCCATAGCACAGATGGAATAAGGCCCCACGTGGCCTCCATACATGAAGGCACAACTTCCCAGAGGATGAGCAGAGAGGGTCTGTCTGGCTTACAGACATGTGGCTCTAAGCAAAATGTGCAACGCCAGGAAAATTGTCAGTCAAGCCAGTTTGTGTCACAGGTGGCCCCTGATGCCGCCTTGCCTCAGAAATCCCATTTTTTCCGCAAGCAGCTCAAAGTCTCCATCTCAAGACGGAGAGCACTGGGCTGTGATAACACTGCCAGCACCTCAAGGACTCTGGGCTGAGCCTCCTGCATCCCTAGGGATGCTGCGCAGGGAATTGGCGGGGCTGGCTCCCTGCTCCTGGCTTTGGGGAAAGGTGGGAAGGTCCAGCACTGCCGGAGAAGCTCCTCTCAGCTCTCTAAGTAAGAGCCGGGCTCGTAGGGCCCCCGCTGAGCCATCATCAGGGCCATTTGCCGGTGATGAGGCGATTTCCCGAGGTCGCCTCGGTGGGCACCTGCTGCAGCCTGATTAAGTGGTTCAGCAGGGAAGGAGGGGTCCTGCCATCAGAGCCTCAGCAATCAAGGAGGACCTTTTTTTCTCCCCTCCTCTGCTCTTTTTTTTTTTTTCTTCTTTCTAATTATTGTTTTTGTCCAGAACCAAAGAGCTTTCGTGGAATTGAAAGGCCCGTGGGTGCACCAAGGGCAGGAGGAGGGCGGCAGCCTGCCAGGGAAAAGGACCATCCCATCCCATGGCTCCTTACCCCAGCTGCTTCCTCCTAGCAGAACCTTTTCCTTTGGAAAAACAGATAATGCAGAGCCACCAGAGTCCATCTCCTGCTGCACTGGCCAGGCTGTCTCCAAAACAGCAGTTGCAAAGGAAAAAAAGGAATTATTTTGCTTTTTTAGAAGGCATGTTGGGTTTCTAGCTGAGAGGAGGAGCAACATTATGACTTAGGAGAAGATTGTGGCTTTTCAAAGCAGAGCTGTGCTTTGCTATATTGAAGTGACCAAAAACTTGGGCATACGGCAGGAAAAAGACAATATACTGAGCAGTAGCATTGCTGCATGTCAGACCTTGCTAAACAGTGACAGCTCAACCCAGGCAAAGCAGGAGAATGGAGCAGGTAAAGCCTAGTTTCAAGAAGATTTCCCAAAGACAGGCTTTTCAAAACCAGAAAAGCCGTAGGAATTTATTTAGCTTATTACTTTGTGCTGCAAAGTTTGCTACCTTTTCCATGATCTTACCCTTTTTCATAGAACTCTTTAGGTTAGAAGAAGCGTTTAAGACCAATGAGTCCAGCTCTTAGGCAGACATTGCCAAGTCCATCACTAAACCACATTCCTAAGTGCCACATGGAGACTCAGCACCTCCTTGGGTAGCCTGTTCCAAGCCTTGGCAACCCTTTGGGTGAAGAAATTTTTCCTTGTATCCACTGTAAACCTCTTGTGATGCAACTTGAGGCCATTTCCTCTTGTCCTATCCCTTGTCACCTGAGAAAAGAGACCGACACCTACCCCATCACAGCCTCCTTCTAGATAGTTGTGTGTTGTGCCAAAAACCTGCGAGATTGGGTCATTTGTTTGCAAGGTGTAACAGCCATTTCTCCTCCTTCATCTCACACCTTTCAGGGAATAAAGGCATGACATACTGGATATTTACCCACCGACCACCCACCCCAGCACCCTCCAAAATGAGCCCATTCCAGGTGGATGTGGCTCTTCCTCACTGGGGGAGGCTGTGCCTCTGCTTGCCAGCCAGGGTGTTTGCCAATCCCCACTGCTCATTTGCTTTGCTTCAAGCACTTGGTGGTGGCAGCAACGCTGAGAGTTTGACTGCCCTGAGAAGTGCCAGGGAAGCTTCAGGGTTGTGTGCCAAGCCAGCCAGGAGAAATGCACCAGTCATGCTGTGCTGGGCTCAGGGCATGCAGAGCTCCTCCCCGAAAAACCCTGGACAGGAGGGAAGGGTAAGGCACTGCTGAGATGTGGTCATCAAAAAAAAAAATAAAAGGCAGGTGAGCAAAACCACACATTTTTTTAAAAAATCCTGAACAATTTTCTTCTGGGAAAATAAAGATGTAGTTTTGATCCCCACAACCTCTTGGGTTGTCCAGGCTTTAGTTTCACAGCACAGTTTTGGTCAGTGCTGGTGCCAGTGGTTCCAAATATGAGACCTTTTGGAGCAGTTCCTGAGAGGAAGTGGAGAGATAAAGAAATGCAATGCATTTAATGAAATCCTACCATGGAAGCAAAAATAACCATTGATGCACCACCCTTCATCCATTCCATTTGCTCCAAGAGAAAGCCCCTCTGAAGCCCTACCACCTTTCTGCAGTGTTTTTTGCCTGAGGATGGTGCAGCAAGGGTCCTGTCCTAATCCATTCCTGGGGCTTTGAGGACAATCACAGGCCCTACCTATGCCTCATGGGTGAAGTTTTCCCAAGAGGACTGAGAATACATGACCTAAAGGGATTTTACCCAGGCAGCAAGTTGGGTATCACACTCTGTGTGATAACTCTGTACTGCATCCTAGATCTCTTCTGCACTGTGTTGCTCAACAGGGAGAGGAGTGAAACAGCCAAAGCATTCCCCTTCCCAGGAGGAGATTCAAAGCCTGTCCCCAGGTTTTCAAGCTTACATTTATTCCTATGTTACAGGCTTTTTTTTTCTTTCTTTTTTTTTTTTCCTTTCTTTTTTTTTTTTTTCTGTAAAGGAAATATTAATTTCATGCTTGGCTTGGTTCTCGAGCAGGAGCATTCTCCCTTCTGCATCACGACATGCACTTTTTTCTCCACATCAGGAGCTGCTGAGCCATTTCTTCTCCCCGGGGCCATGGGGATGGGCTGCAGACAGTAGGCTTTTATGGCTGCCACGGGGTTGTTTTGCACCAGCAACCCACCTCCAAACCTGACCCCCTGTGCTGACTGGTGACATCCCCGTGCTGGAGCCACATCACTGTGCACAACGTCCGGGAGAGATGCAGCATGTCTCAGCTTTGCTTTAAGCCATGTTTCCTGTGACAGAATCCAAAGTGTTATTTGATCATGCTAGAATCTGTTTCTATTATTTTCTGAGTTTTTTTCCTGAATGCTTGCCTCAATGTCTTCAAGCTTACAGAGCCTTGGATGGTCAATTTGCAGAAATAAATCTATGCTCTAGGGATGCCAAGAAAAATAGAATATTTATCTCTTTCTTAATTTTCCTAAATGGCATTTGTTCCTAACACCTTTAAAGCCCTCTGGTTTTCTGAAATTTCTTTCTTTAAGTCAGTGAGTGCAGAGAAAGCAAATGCAGAAGCAGCAGTTTCAGTAGCTGGCAAGGCTACTGAAGATTTATGCTGACATATACACCGTGCCTATGGCTGAATTAATAGTGCCACCGAAGCATTTGTATTTTCTGGGGTTTTTCACTCTGACATTAGAAATGGAAGCACAGCCACACCTGCACACAGGGAGTGTGGATGGAATGTACATGGAATTCATCTGCCATTCTTACTTATTCTCTAAATTAGATCATTGTTGAGGTTACAGGTCCAGAAATATCATCCAACTCCCCTTTGTTTCTCTCCTCCATAGGTGAGGATTTCTGTGGAACTAGTTTTCAGACCAGTTTCACACCAAGATATTTTAATTTTCTTCAGTAAAGTTTATCTTCATTTATCTCAATGTAACTGACAGCAGAATCTAACCCAGACTGAGGAATTTCATTTTTCTCCTAAATATTTTATCACTTGTTATTTTAATAAAAACTAAACTAGAAATATTTTCTTCCACTGAAAAATATTGAAAAATTATTTTCTTCTTTCACCTCCAGAATTCAGTGTATTTTGGAGCCAGAATTCAGCTTCCCACACAGCAACGTGAACCACTTGGAGATGTCAAGCAGTCTATTCATTGCTCAGATTGTATTTTGATGCTGCTCAGAGTTCCCAGGTAAGAAAATGCATTCAATCATTTACAGCTGTGAGCCAGAGCGAAAGACCAGTGCCTTAAAGGGAAAAGAAGGAAGGAAAGAAGAGATGTAGGTTGTTAAGTGAAGGTGGAGAGCAAAACAGATGAAATTGATAAAGTGGAAAGCTATATTATTCACTCCAAGTCTCCATTTAGTCCCTCTGGCCTGGTAGTTTCAGCAAAGTGAAACTCTTGCTGGAATCAATACTGCTATCATTTCACAAAATTACAGTGGTTTGAACAGAAAACTAGTCATATATCAACTTCATGCATGGACAGCTGGAGGAAATATTTCTTGTTTTGAAGATTTGGGTGCTTCAGAACTAGTAAAGAGGATCTTGGCTCTCCAAGAATCCATATTTACTGCATTTCTTGGAAGTAGAAGCTGCTGTTGCATATTCAAACAAGTCAAAATAGTAATGTGAAAAAAGGCAGTGCCTCCATTTTAATCAGATGAGGAAAGAGTGTGCTTGATTTCAGTGAAACTCAGGTATTTTGGAGATGGTCCCATTCTCTGGCATTCACTAGCGGCTCCTTCAAACTAGGCTAAGAATGTGTCCTTGTTGCTTCTTTTTCCTACACCTAGCCTAGATCCCATAGATTTTAAGAGACTTTTGCAACTCACCACTTTCAGCTTAGTGACTCAACAGGCATATGGATACAGCCTTTCAAGTCTTTGCCACAGGATGTCCAGATGTCCAGCCCTCAGCTTCCAGGGAGAGCAACTGCACTTGGAGACTGACCTTGTTTCACTATTTTAGGAACACATCCTTGACGGCCCTTCAAAAAAAAGCATGAAAAGCACAGCAGATGCCCACCTCAGGAAGGTTTCACTACATTCTTCTGTATTTTCTGTAATAATTCTGAAATTCAACATTTTCTGTAGTTCTTTTTCCAATAAGGATATGTCAGATGGCAAGAAACTATCTGTGTGGGTGCTGGAAGCTTCAGAGATATAATGCACAGCAGAAAAGAAGTAGGGAAAGTTAATGTCTCCACATCTAATTCCTTAGTCTGAGCAGAATAAACATCAGCCACAGCTCCATGACCAATGGCTGGCCAGTGCATTAAGCCTGAGGGACTCAGACATCCCTGTTACTGCTGGAACCCCTTCCATCTTTCCCCATGAGGCAGAAAGGGGTGGCATTGGGAACAGGACAGAGCTGGGAAGGCTGCTGGGATGAGGCAGCCCTGCTTGTGAAACCATCCCAAAGCCTGAAAGCATCCCAAGTTTCTAAGCTACAGCTTCTATCAGAGCTCTGTCTTGAAGAGACAGACCTTTGGATGTCTTTGCTCAGCCCTGCTTGCAATAAGAAGTCCACTGTGTCCTGACTGGGTGCTGCCAAACTGAAGAGGTGGAGATACAGCATTTGCTAATTTGGGATTGCATCTGAGGTGACTCTGCTTGTTTTCCCTCTAAAGTGCTTGTGAAACACACATTTGTGCAATATCTAAGCACCATACAGCCATAATTATTTCTAATGGTTTCCCCTATCTCTTGCATTTAGTGCACTGGAATTTTCTCTTAATTTTGTCAGATATTTCTGGAAATTGCTTAGCTAAATTTGAATTCATTAAAGACAGCAATCATCATTATTTGATAAATAGCATCATTAAATCCATTACACAATAAAATATTGCAAATAAGAGCACAAGTAAATATTTGCAAGAGTATTCACACTATATTTCCTCTCCTGGCATTTTGAAAAGCTCTTTTATTGTCTCACAACAGAATTGCCAAGTAGCTACAAACGCTCATGCATCATCTGCAAGCAAGGGAGAAAGAAGGCTGCCGTTTAATAAAATTTGATTCATCCAATCAGGGGAGTGAGGGAATAACGTGTGATGTGAAGAGCCAATTGGGTAGCATGTGGTCTGATGATTAACACAGTCATTTTGCTAATGAGACACAAACAATAATCCGTAATCAAAAATAATTCAAGTGACTGAGGGGAATAGACACACTTACTTGAACCGTGACCTGTTCTTACTTTATTGGCATAAAAAAAATGGGCTGAGGGTATTGGGTGAATTACTTGTGAAGGACTCAGCTCTGTTCCCAGATATTTAGAAGTTTGGAGAATGGCAGGGCAAGCTGGGAAGTGCCCCAGAGGAGGCAGGGAGACCCTGGGCAAGGAGGGGAAGAGTACCTGCTTGGAGTCTATGGAGAGGACCTCATGGGACCCCACTGAGGTTGGTCCTCTCCTCCACAGTGCTCCCCTACTGCCGGGTTCCCACTGCCCCTCTGCAAAGCAAGGAGAGAAGCTGAAAAGTGCCAACACCTCCAAAGAGTGTTCAGGGGTGGCAGTGGCTCCATGGGCTCCTTGTCCTTCTGCCCTGGTGTGGTGCCCCATACCCCCTGTGCTCTCCTCCTGCTGTGCCAAGTGCAGGCACCCAGAGGCAGGGACATCCAGCTGCCCGTGAAGAGGGGTGGGAAGGCAGCAACAGGGTTTTACAGCTTATTTCAGCCGAACAGTCACACTTTGGAGCTGAGGCACTAGTAACAGTGAGCAGCAGGACACTTCCCTAATGCTTAACAAGTCAAGCTCTGCTGCACTGGAACCCAGTCAAGGAGGCAGGAGCCATTTAATTAGACCAAAGCAACTGACAGCCACTCTGCCCTAAATCCTCCCTTGCTGCATTTGAGGTCTTGGTCCTCTGTGTCTTAATAGTGAATGATATCTCAATGATGGGAGACAAGGGAACAAACATGCCTCCGCC
This sequence comes from Sialia sialis, assembly GCA_009812075.1. Taxonomy (NCBI): domain Eukaryota; kingdom Metazoa; phylum Chordata; class Aves; order Passeriformes; family Turdidae; genus Sialia; species Sialia sialis. The sequence continues at coordinate 42,528,893 of VRYO01002734.1, read as the reverse complement.
TGTTGCTCTGATGGAACAGCATAGCAGGACTTGTAAGGCATCAGCTCATGGGACAGTGTAAGAATGGAGGACTTCTGCCCAGGTTTCCTGGGTAGCTGTAAGATGATTCTCACAACAAAGAGAGTCAATTTGAGATTCAGCTGTGGTTTTGTGCATGAGGAGGAGGGAAAACACCTTTGCCAGCATGTTTGCAAAATCTCTCTGCTGACCTGAACCAGGCCTTTCCTGCTCCTTCAACACCAGTGCAGGCACCAATGCCATGTGGGATTTCTTTTCCCAGTCTGTTTCCTTTGTGCCCGCCAAAGAAATTAGGATAGGAGTACAGGTGTGCTGATGAAATTCGGTGAATACTGATGTAAGGACTATTCTCCCCTGCCATCTGAGGTACATTAAAGCAAATGTGTTCACCTAATTACTTAAAACAATTAGCAACGGGCATTAATTTCTTGCAAACGGCAATAAATTGCACCTACTGTAAGTTAGGAGTGGAGCTGAGCTAATAACCTCAGAGGAGACAGAATGGACAGACATCTCCAATAAAGAGATCCCTGACTTGTATTCTCTTCAGCAGCCAACAGCTGCTCATTCCTTCACATCCCATGTCCTGCCTTCTTGCTGGGAGGCAGAGCAATTGTTAAATATTCACCAATCTGCATTGGAGACTGGAGCTCTATACTCAGAAAGTAGCCTCATGGCTCACTCCTGGCCTCTGCTGAGTGGTCTGGCTCCTCATGTTTCCCATGTTCCTGGCAGCAGAAGGCTCTGCCTCGTCATTATTTCCACCTCCTCACTCCTTTCCATGCTATCCAAGGACCATGTGAGCATTAGAGGGATGGTTGCCCAGTTTCCTTCCTCTTTCTGTTCCATAGGAGTATTTTCCTTCATTGGTCCCCCTGAGTTCACATCTCCCCATGGTTAATAGCAGGTGTAGATATCTCCTCAGGGTGGTCACATTCCAGGCTGTCTCCCATCTGCCTCTTGGTGAAGCCTTGAGTGGCTGAGCTGGGTAAGGCATCATCTTCTTGCAGTATTTGGGACCAATCAGCCTCTCACTTCTAGCCTGCTGACAGATTCCCATCTCTAGGTCAATTTTACTGAAATTTTTATTTTGAGCTCAGGCACTGACCCTATAGGACATGTAAGGACATTTGAAGGTCTGGACTCTCTCCTGCTTTCTTTTTTTCTTATTCCTGTTGTTACGTTTTATGACAGCACCCAGACAGTGCTCAGGACACTGTGGTTCACAGAGGTCCAACCCTGGAAAGGCATCACCTTCCTCTCCCTACATCACCAATGCTGCAAACCCTGGCAAGGCAGTGAGCAGCAGTGATGCCATTGCACTGCTCAAGAGATGGCACACAGGCATGGCATGGCTCTGGAGCTTTTGTTCCTGTCCTGCTTCTCCCACCATGTGACATTTCCACCCATACATTATATGGATGCAACCAAGCTACAATACCTTTTGTTGGGGAATTTTTTTCAAGTCTCCTTCCACAGGCCAGCTCTTCCCACACACACCTCATTTTTGCTTTGCTGCTGAAGTCGTTCTCCTGAAATGGCTAAAAGGAGCTCGTAAGAGCTTCTACCAGCTGAGGACAGAAGGTATCTGCTCATCACCCACTGCAATGGCTGCTGGCATTCACCTAACCTTCAGCTCCTTCCCACAGTATCCTTCCAGCCCACAGACCTTCCAAGGGCTTGCTCCTCCTACCCTGGTGCCCTCAAAGTGCCCCTCACCCAGCCTTTGCCCCTTCCCTGCGCCTAATCAGCCTTCCTCACACCTCTGAGTCACACTCACTCCCACTCTGGTGCTGACCCATCCAGCATACTAAGAATTTCTCTGCAAGTCACCAAACCACCATTTAAATCTGATATTAAATTTTCCTTTCAACCTTTAGCTGGTGCATTCCTTATCCCATAAAGCATTCAGCAGATACAGTACATTCAGGCATATATACATATACGTATGTATATGAAGGAGGGGTGCAATGTTGCAATGCATAAACCATTACCTCTCGCCATCTCTCACTGCATTTTTTCCCACTTTTTTCACCAGTGGCCTTATATAAAATGATTTGCAAGCAGCATGTGGGTTAAATGGTAACCTTTCAAGGCAACCTTGCTGAGAAGGGTGCAGAAAGATCAAGCCCTCTGCCCTGTAATGGTCCCTTTTTGAATTCCTGAAGTACAGTAATTTCACAACTATAAGGCGCACCAAATTATAAGGTGCACTTTTTTTTTGCAGCGAGGATCCGCACGCAACAGAGTAACGAATTAGTAATGGAATCACACGGATCGTGGGGTTTACTCACAGGTGCTCAATTTGCAAACATTTTTCATGGATCGGCGTAACCTTTAAATGCAGCCCCAGGCGCCCTCCCCGTGCTGCGGGCCCCAGCACTCCTGCCTGCCCCCAGCGCCGGCTGGCGCGGCTCTCACGGCTCTGTGGCTCGGCTCCACGGCTGCCACAGCTCAGTTCCTCGGCTCCGTGGCTGCCGTGGCTCGACTCCTTGGCTCCATGGCTTGCACTTGCGGGTTGGCAAATTTCCGAACTTTGTCCATATATAAGGTGCACTGTTTTCTACAGCTCCTCTCACACAGACACTTCACAGTGACAAACTGTCTTTCCTGCAAATATCTACACATAGCCAGGCTGCAACTGCAGATAGACTCTTGAAAGAGAAAGGCAGGGCTCTGCTAGGTCTGATCCAGCCAGACCGCTGAGTGTTGGGTGGCTTCAGCCTTCTCACAGCATCAAAATTTAATAGGCCAATAATTACAGGGTGCTGGCGAGACCACAGCTCTGGCAAATGGCATCAGCATTTGCCAGAGGTACAGCAGAAGATTGTTCAAGGAATTTCCCAACAGACATTTTGAGATGAACTTGGGGATGCAATGACCGTAATTTCCAGATTTCTTTTCTTTCAGGGTGAAGGTTTTCTCCTGGCTGTCCACTCCGCAGTTAGCCCTGTGAAGGCTCAGGCATCTGTAGTTACTTATTTTGCCCTGTGGGAGGGCACAAGGCTTTGCCATGAAGTACTACATAGTCAGAGCGTGGCTCCAGCAAGCACGAATTTTTATTTTTGGTGCTTACTCTCCCTGGGGGACCTGCAAGCCTCCCTCACTGTGGTACAGAAGGCAGTAAACAAGTGGGGAAAGCCTAGGCAAGCAGGTGTTCTGTTCTTCTCTTGTCTGATGATTTGAAATAGTATAGACAGCACTGGCATGAATCTGAAGCACAATCATTATATTTCCATAACTTTATCTGCAGAGGACATAGGAGTTACAATGCAATCAGTGCTATACAGTTTAAAGTGTAGCTGAGATGTGTTATAAAGTCAGCTGCAGCAAAGAACATATGGTACAGCTTGCCACCCCACTATAGTATTTCTTCAAAAGACATTTTTCTTACAAAAACGAAGACATTATCAGTCAAATTATAAGTAACCCATTTCCATTTATAGCATACAGTCTACCCTCTGAGTCACACGCATGATCGGCAATAGCAGCTGTGAGACTTCTAAAAGTTTGGTTAGGCTTTTTTTCCCTTTTATTTTTATACTTTTGATTCTGTAAATGTTTCTGCCTGAGTAGTGAAGTCTTCCCTCACTCCTTTGTGAAAGCTAAGCATTGCCACGGCTGTCCCTTGCCTTGCTCAGAGGGCACATATGGCTCTGCTGCTCACCCTGCTTGGTGCTTCCAGCCATGGGGGTGCCTAAAACAGGGCACATAGCATATACCTCTTTACCTAGTGCAACTGAGGAATCATTTCTGCTATGGCTAGGTTGATTTAGCATAAAGCCCATCAGAGATTTGGGGGAAATTGCCTGAAACCACATATTATTTACCACTGTGTCATGGTTCATCCCCGGTCAGCAGCTAAGCACCACACAGGCATTCACTCCCTACCAGCAGGGTTGGGGAAGGAATTGGAAAGAAAAGGAAAACCTCATGAGTTGATATGAAGCCAGTTTAATAGGTAAACAAAAAGCCATGCACCCAAATAAAGCAAAAAATAACTAGTTCACTGCTTCCTATGGGCAGGCAGGTGTTCAGCCACCTCCAGGAAAATAGGTTTCCATCACATCTGACAGTTAGTTGGGGAGAAAAATGCCATCCTTCCAAACATGCTCCCCTTCCTTCTTCTTCCCCCACTTTACATGCTGAGCATGACTCCATATGGTATGGAATATTCTTTTGGTCAGCAGGGGTCAGCTGTCCCAGCTGGGTCCCCTCCCATCTTCTTATGCACTTCCAGACACCCGCTGGTGTGAGAAGCAGAAGAGGCCTTGACTCGGTGCAAGCACTGCTCAGCAATAACAAAAACATCCCTGAATTATCTATCAACTCTGTGTTCAGCACAAATCCAAAACAGAGCCTCATAGCACCTATTGTGAAGAAAATTAGCTCAACCCCAGCCAAAACCAGCACAGCCTGTTACTGAATCCTTCCTACTACTTTTTGTGTCTCCCTTTTCAGAAGTGCTCTTTGTCATACTTAGCAAGACTTTGGCACTTCTTGATATGGAATTGCTTTCATTTATAGCATGTTTGGTGTTTGCTCTTATTCCAATGTGTTTTCATTTAGAAGCCACTCTTAAGGATTTCCCAGCAAAGAAAAAAGGTCAGGGCTATTTCCTTGGGAAGGAGGGCAAGAGGAAGGTCAGAAAATTATTTAACAAAATAAATAATGCACTGAATTGTCAGGAAAGTATTGAAGTGGAGCAGATGGGTTGTGTTTGCAAGCTCATTTCCATCATGAGTACTTTGGCATTACCTAGATTTTACATAAGCCTCCTCCTTAATTTTTGTTACTTTACAATCATCTTTGTGCTCCTTTACTCACAGACACACTTTTCAAAGAGACTGAATTCAGAACTAGTGAGAGAGATGATGCAACTACAGCAGAGAAGGATTGTATTTAAGGGTATTGTGTTTAAGGGTCTGAAGTCAGGGTCTGTCACTGCCACACATAGCCCTAGAGCCATATCTTGTAGGGTTTATTAATAAGGAAACTTCTATCTAAAACTTTCTTAAACCTGTTAGAAAACTAGGGCCTGATGCTTCAGTCCCACCTCATTTGAAGAGGGAGGGTCTTTATTGTTCCCACTTTAAAAAAAATCAGAATATTTCCTGTTTAAGATATTGAAATTAGATTTGGCAAAAAGGGTTGAGTCTATGATTGTGGAAATAATGACCATTGTGGAGATAAAGACCATGAAGAAGAATCTGAAAGATTTCAAGTCCACACTACAACATTCGGCTGATTCCATCTATTTCCTCTTCTCAAGCTGCATCAGCAGAAGATGTTCCTGAATAATAATCTGGACTGGCCAAGGATGTGCATCCAAGAACTTCGTGCTGCAAATTTGCTCTCCTAAGTGTCATATTCTTCCACAATGGACAAATTGCTAAGTACACAGGGGTCAGGCTGTGGGGGACTGGTTGCAGGAGAGCCATTGAGTACAGCACAGCAGATCAAATGATAAATAACTAGGGAACGAAAGGTGCAAGAAGGAGAGTGGGTAATAGTGAAAGTGCTTGTTGTGGTGAAAGGCAGATATAAGAGTCCTTCATCACCTAATAACTCTGGGTTACTGCAGGTGGACACTGAAACTTTGGACTTTAATCCTCTCCTTAATATTGCTTCAAAGATCCAACCAGACATCATCAGAGGTGAGCTCTACCAAGAACTGCACACATGTACTAGCAAATCCACCACCATCTTGAAAAAGCCTGCTTAAAACTAACTGGAAAGAGTGGATAGACTGAGCCACAGACTTTCAAGGTGTTTGTGATGCCTACCTGCCTCCCGATAAGGGGGAGCAGAGAAAGAAACCCCATGACTGCACATTGCAAGCTATGCCTGTGTTCATGCTTTACACTGATGCAAGGCACCTGAGTGGGGACCTGCGCCACCTGCTCTGCTCAAGAATGACTGCAACACCTTGCTGCAGCCATTTGTTCATTTTATGGTAAGAAAGTAGTCCATGGCAAACATGGCTGATTTTCAGTACAAAGGATTTCATCTTCTGATTCACCAATTCAATAGGCTCCCAAATGAAATGAGTCTTTCTTTGCTGGAGAGAAGGGTGTCTGATCTTCATCTTGGCAAGCTTTTGGCTTCTCTACATATAGCTGTGGATGAAGCTGAGGAATTATTTTTGCACTTGCTTGTGAGAAGAACTGCACAGAGTTTAGTATAATCCCCTCACATGAGCTGCTTACCCCAAGAAAAAAATGATAGTTGGATGCAAAGTCCTGTGTCCTGGGTTTAATAACTCTAGTCTCAAGTGAGATCATGTTGGTTTTGTACAAATGAACCAGCACCTGAATTTGACTGCAAGGGAGAAAGCAAACTGCAGAAGGTGCCTAAGTTACGCACATAAATGGGTAAAGAAAATGGAGTTTAACCCACAAGTTTCTCTCCTGCTCCCACTTGTGGCATCCTCTAGCAGCAGAGGGGGAAGTGACCTGAGGCTGGGGTGCCAAAGCAAGGATCTGGGATGATCCTTATAGACCCACCTACCCAGCACAACCCAGTGCCAACCCAGTGAATAATCTCTTCCACATTCTGGAGCACTGTAACCTCCCAAAGGGTGGAGAAAGTATCTGGGATGGATCCTGGGATGCTAGAGGAAACTGGGCAGAAGCTTTTCACTTCTGGCACACCAGTTTCCCTTCTTCTGCTTTCCACCCTGACTGTTTGCTTTGATAGCTCAAGCCATTGTCTCTTCTCACGGGAAGAGTAACCAGCGTATTTCTGTTTGCAGACTTCTGGATGCCAGTCCTTCACATGTCTGTTCCCAATTAGTTCTTCTCTTGCAAAGGAAAGGAGACAATATAATGAATACATCTATTTTGTGGAACACAGTTTTAATTGAATTGTTTGCTGCTGTTGCCACCATTGGATTAAGAGAGCAGATCTTCGATAGTGAAGAGATTAAGCGAGTTTGTATCTGCAGAATGCAACTGAAAGGAGTAATTAGAAACTATAGAGGGAGAAAAAAAGAGATCACAACTCCAGCATCACGAATGGGGAGAAAGTTCTGCGCTGCTACTGTTGCATGCTATTGTCATGTTGAAGTAGATGCATGAAATAAAAACTGCCCTGCACTAAGGCTTGTATGTACACATCATTCACCGGTCTGAAAAACAGATCCACACTTGAAGAAAGATCCTCTCCATATTGGAGAACTAAATTTGTGCTCATACCTTCCAATGTTACGAACACAAAGCTAAAAACACCTGCAAAAACAATCTGTTATGCCCTCCCCGCAAGTAAAAACTCTATTCTAGCTTCCATGGCTTGCCAGCTTGTGAGTAGTGTATGTTCCTTCAGCTGAATAGACTTTGGGGGATTTGTACCACATGAGAACCTGACCCTGTGAGCTTGCCCTTGCTTGCAGCAATGACTGCAGGGAGGTGGGCTGGATTCCACCATGCCAAGTGTTTTGTAACTGGGTATGGTGCAATCTTGCAAAGGCTTGGCCACCGCCTACAAAGCCAGGGTGAGCTGCCCTTCGTGAGCTGAAACCCAGGCTCAGAGGGATCTGCCTTGCTCAGGCAGGACATGTCTTTTCTTCTCTTTTCCTTTGGTCTTTTTTTTTTTTCCCTTTAGCAGACAGAAGACTTGTTCATTTCCCATTCCTGCTTACTGAATTATTCATCAAAAACGTTCCACTGGTATCTTCTTTTCTGCCAGGGAGCTCATCATCCAACAATTCCTTTTCGGTCTTGACTTGTAATCAGAGCAATTAGCAACCCATTAAAGGTCTCAGCACGCCCATGTGGGGGTACAGAGTGCAACTCAGTAGCTGGCCCACTTCGACCCCAAAAATCGTGCAGAAGACCCACAGAATACAGTCCGTTGTGCAGAACAACAAACCTCCATCAAGAGGAGGGGTCGGATGCTCAGAAAAGGAGTTTTCAGTACACACGGTGAAATCACAGAAATCAGCACATTGATTTGGACTGATCTCAGTGGTAAGAACACAAGGTCCCAGGCACTGCCTGAGAGGTGGGATATATTTCTAGCGTGGGCATTCAGCCTGCTCCAAACAAGGTTGCTCAGCTCTCAGGTGTATGGTACTTCCACCCCTTTTTCTGCTGGAAGGAGCCAAAGGGAACACAAAGGGCTGACACTCATTTCCTCTGATGCTCTGAAAATGAAACAAAATGCTAACCAGATGGCAGTGGAAAGCAGGGTAGTAGGGCCAGGCTGTTCATCCCTTCATTGGGCTGAGTGAGCCTGGTTTGGCAAAGTCCACAGTACCTTTGCAGGCATCTGATTGTTGCTACTGCTCGGGACCAACACACTCTGGGGCTTCAATACCACATTTCTGCCTCTAGAAAAGCACTTTACCATGACTCAGGCTCCTCTCTGGTCAGCATGAGCTCATCAGCTCGCAGGGGAAGGAAGTCCTGAGCCAAGATCTCTCCTCACCTGCTCTCTGCACCAGTGATTGACTGCCCAGCGTGTAGCAAGAAGTGGTGGACACCCTTGGTGTGAAAGGTCAACATAAACACTATCCTTATAAATGTTCCCCCTAGAAAATAGGTGCATGGGTTTCCTATTCTGTCTTCCAGTCTGTGCCTTGGGGTTTAATAGGTCAGGATCAGAGCAATTCATCACCTTTCCCCTCTGTCCTTTGCCTTCCTAACATCAGAGATGCTCTTCTGCACTTCTGGGCTCTACCTCTGCTAATGTCTCTGGAAAGATAATGTGTTGAGAAGGAATGAGAATTATTAAATCAATAAACACTGCTAACCTTTCAACTGTGTCCATCCAAGGAGATCTTCTCACCACTGCTGCAATTGCTTGCTTTAACAGATTGAAAGCAAAGTGTTCTTATTGCATATGTCAAATAAGACAGGAAAAAACATGCTCTTTCTCTGTCAGCAAAGTGAAAGTGTCCATGGGGGCTCCCAGCATATTTCTCATACCTCTAAGACTGAAAGCCCTAAACCCTGTATGAAATCTTCCTGTGCATGCCCAGAGGTTTTTACTGGGGGAGAAGCAACCACATTTGTATACAGCCAGGTCAAAATACCTGAATAATGCTTCAAATTATTTTAATGACTTTTGCCAGAGTTGGGATTCTTGAGCAGGAAACATCTGTTAGTTTTTTTTTCCAAATACTCTTCTGGAAATCAAAATGCAGAACTGCAGCACATGTTTGAGCCTAAGCCTTCCAGGGGGAGCAGTGAGCTGCTGGGGCATCTTTCAGCTCCCCAGCAGTGAGGAGATGACTAAACATTTTGCTGTTCTCATGAAGGCCAAGGTCTCAGATAAGCACACGGCGACTCGATTTGTTATGAATATCAGCAGAAATTGCACGTGCTTATCTCATTTTACGGCTTTAGCGAGTTTGTTTCTTTGGTCTGCACAAGAAGTATCTGTTCTCAAAGCCAAATCTGCAACGTGGCTCTGCAGTAATGACTGGAGAGAAAGATTTTGCTCATTCAGGAAATTTCTCCCTCCTTGAAATATCAACAGGATTCCTCAGCTTCCTGAAAAACACATGAATGAACTGCTAATAGGTCTTGGCTCTTGTGTTAGAAAAACATTATTTAAACTGCATTTGGGGATCATCCCTGTTTATATGCCTGCAGGAACTGAAATTGCTTTCCAGAAACTATTTCCAGATAATACTAGTGTACATTCTCTTGACTTAAAACCAGCCAACTCACTGCTTAAAGCACAGGATAAAAATCTTTCTATCTGTAAAATAGATCACAGAAAGCTTTCTTAAGTTGTCATGAGATCCTCCTAAAGCCTGTTGTATTTATGTTTTTTTATAGTACAAATAAGACTCTGAACCTCCTTAATCTTGCAGCAGGAATGGGCCAGGTTCCTGTGTTTGTGTGTGTGTGTATACTGTGTCAGTGAGCTTCCCAGAGACTGAAGGAGAGGGATTTTCAGGAACAATGTTGTCAAAGTTAATCCTTAAGGGGGAAAGTACACTGAAATCCACTGCAGCTTTAAATAGTATAAGTTGTAACACTAATGTATAGGTTTGTGTATTTTTTCCTTCACACATTCTGAGGAGAAATCATGAAAAAAACATCATCTGTGTTGTTTTTGTTTTTTGTGGGTTTTTTTTTGTAAGAGCTGGTACCACGACAGTAACATGACACAGTGAACAACAGGGCAACACAAAACAGCATTTCCAGGGCATGGAGTCCTTTCCCAGCATCTGATCTATGAGCTGCAATGCCCCACACTGACTCATTTGCCTCAGCTTGGCCTGGCTGCAGAAACACCTTGGTGTGACTTAGCATCACAACTCCTCAAGGCGTCTCAACACAGAGAGAATGCACCGAGTCACATCCCGCACACAACACAGCATCTGAGATCCACAGGCCAGGCCAAAGAAGTGATTTGTTAAATTAATGAAATAGCCAGTATAACAGAATAGAGATCCAGCAGTACTGTGAGAAGCCAGATGTCTCTCAGGCTTGTTGGAGACAAGATGTTGGAGCGAGCTGCATTGTGCCCACATTCAGACTTTGTGGGACTTGCCCAAGTCCAAGGACAGTTTAACAAAATGTCTTCCCCTTTATCAAATGCAAGTGCATTTAATAATCGCATGATCCCACTACCACCATGCTCCTTCCAAGCAAGGAGCAATGCCCATATGCTCTCTCCTCTCTTCCTGAATGGCCTGTAGGAGACTGCCCAGAGCCAGTGCCCACCTCAGTCACTTCTGGAATGGAAGCAGAAATGGTGTACTCAGGAGAGCATCGTCTGCTGCCCTCTCCTCCCTCTGCCAGAGCGCTGCCAGATTGCACACCCATTTTGGGGGTGATGGACATCAGCAGGACAGCAGGGTCTGTCACAGACACATCAGGGTGGCCTTCTCTGATGGTCCAGGCACGTTTGCCACCACAAGAGCTGTCAGTCAGTCGCCCTGGCAGTGTCTCATGGGGGTGAGGGGAGGTGTGGGCTAGCACAGTTCATGCTGAAACCTTTCCAGACCTGCTGCCAAGCAGCAGCACCTCCAGAGACTCCCCTTCAAACAGGAGATACACGAGAGCTACGTGCCAAGCTGCAATAAGAAACGGAGGCTGTGAGTTGTGTAATATTTACATTTAATACAATCCACTGACATCTGACATTTTTCTGGTAAATTTTACGTGGGCCATAAACACTTCTGGATCACTGAGTAAATTTTAACTCCTCTGAAGGTCTTTTGTGCTGGTGGTATCTGGAATGAAATATTTCTCTGCCTTTTCCCCCCAAACCTCATCCATCCTCATCTCTTCGAGCACTGGGATCTGCCACAAGACTTGTTGTGCATCCTTGGTGCGCCAATGCTCAGAAGTATTCCCGCTCTTTTTATTTTTGGTGTGATATTCCCAGCTATTGGTTTCTCTCCACAGTGCAAACAGCAGGCACATGGCAAACCCAGCTTTCCTGCACCCCAGCCCTCGGAGCAAGCAGCATCATCCCTCAGTGGGGTTTGCTTAGGCCATCCCCTTGGTTCCAGCAATGCTACACTTTCACTTGGTGATTTACACAGCTGTCCTGCAAAGTAATGGTGTCATAGACTCCCTTTTAAAAGCAATAAAAATTCAAAAACAGGGTAAGAAAATTAATAGTTGAGCAGCCAGTCCACCTCAGGTAATGAAACACAAAGTGGAGAGACAAGGAAAACCTGAGTAAAATGCAATGGCTCCACGTTCTGTCTCCAATCCCTTCCCCTCAGACCTTGGAAGGAGGCCAGCAGAGCATCCCAGTATCTGAAACAGCATCCGACTCTGAAGTTCAGATCAATTTGCACTCTGCAGCCTATTAACTTTTTGTTAATCTTCCCCACGTTGTTTTACATCTTGCCTTCCATCACGGACCAGGAGGGTCCATGGCAGTGCCAGGGTGACTAATGGCGAGTGCCCCCTCCAAGCCGGGGACGTTCAAGTTACAGGCAGGTGCAGGGCTTAATGGGCTCTGGCGATGCTGCCAAGATGTAATTGCTGTAAATCAGCCTGAGCCTTGTGGAGACAGTTCCCTGTGTTTTGAAGTCCATTTGCCCTTATTGCTTGTTCAGCTCCTTAATGCATTAATGATAAGATAGCACGGGGAATACGCAGCACAGCCTCCTCTCCACCCACAAAAATCCTGGAGTAATGAATCAATACTGCGCCTATCTGCTCTGACCACAGAGGAGAGGAGTGCAGACGATGCTGGATACAGGGGAGATCTCTTTTTCCAAAGGTTTCTTTGCAGTCCCGGAGGAGGATTAAGCATCTTTAAGGACTATGGGGGCTGGTTTGAAGAAATACTCCCTAGTTTTCCACAAGACTGCAGCACTTCTTGCTTTGCTACCTGTCTGCATGGTTATGTTTTTATTTGTGCCTGTCAATTCTGTTCAAATGTTTTTTTTTATTGAAATCTGCTGCATTAACAAAAAACCAGGAGTATACCATATAAGGACTGGATTGTTTTTTCTTATGACTGGCAAGCTCAGCAAATCAGGTGTTAAGTGGTACTTCACGGCAAATTACTTGTCTCTAAATGGGCCAAACTCTTGACCTTCAAGTAGGTGACAGTGTTGAGTCCCTGAGCTGATCCCAGGCAGGCAGAGGACAACTGTGGGCAGCTTTGAGGGCTGTCCTAATGCTCAGTGCCACCATCTCCTGCTGTTGGGGCACCCAGGGGTCATGGCATTGCTCCTCAGCACAAGGCAGCTGTGTGGGGACCAGGGAGGCACAGATGCCATGAGTCAGCCAGTGAAGCAGCCAAGGCTACCTCCTCAGTCCCAGGACTGATCAGCTCCTGGGAAGTTATTGGGCTTGCCCACAAATGAAAGAGCCCCAGAACTCTGCACAAGCAGCAGCTCCCTTTGAGCTGGCTGAGTCTTGGCAGAGTGTTCTCCCCTCCACTCCTCTGATTAGTGCTTTATAACAGCTTGACAAATTGCTGGTGCTCCATTGACACGTTTATGCTGCTGCTTTCTTCCCAGCCAGTCAAGAGGATCCTGGCTGCTGGTAACAGGTGCTCTTGGGCATACGCCGACTGATGCCAGCATCACCCTGTAAGAATGAAAAATGTAGACTTCCATGAAGAGACTACCATCCTTTGGATGCTGACATCGTCTCATTCTGCCCCATCTCCTCTTTTTCATGTAAAAAACTTCGAAGCAGAAAAACCAGACAGAAAGGGCAAAGAGGCAAAAATCTCTGTCTGGCTGTTCTTCATTGCCTAGCGCAGATTAAGGCAATGAACAGCTCCAATCCACAAAACAGTTAGAGCAGTGAGCTGCCTCTGCCTTAGTCTGATGGCACATCTTGTCCCTACCCTTGTCACCAGTGCAAAGTAGAGACTGGCCCGACCTGTACCAGAAAGCACAGCCCTGGCAGGAAAGCTGGGATGGATCCCAGTGTGGGCGCAGTCTAATTTGTCAGAATAACCCCTTCCCCAGCTCCTGCCACCAGCTAGTGGAGCATGTGGTGAGCTTGGGAACTGACTGTTCTTCAGGTATCAGCGGTGAAGCTGTCTCTGCGCTGTCTCAGTTTGGTTGGGAGAAGGATGACCAACTGAGCTCTGCTTAGCTGCCATCAAAAATGCAGATGAAAAATGGGGTAAAGTCTGGGCCCTTGCATTTGTTCCCTGTTGCAAAAGACAGTCTTGATATCCTTGTTCTGTTTTTATTTTGAAACATTTTTAATCCATTGCCTCTTGGAAAACTTTATGCCCTGGATCAATTTGTGTTCTGAGTATTACAATGTACCTAAAATGACTCTGCAATCTGGTGTCACAGGTAGTAAAACTTACTTACTCACTCTGCTATCCATTACTGAATTGTATGCATTAACTCCTCGAAATGCTGTGCACCAGCTAATTGGGTGAGTCCTTCCACAGAGGTCCATGTCTTTGGAAGTGAAGGTCAAGAGCTTTGTTCCTGCGGCTGCATATATGGAAGTGGCTGTCACCCTGGGCTGGCGCGGCAGCAAGTACCAACTCCGCTGCTGCTGCTGCTGCTGCCAGTAGAACTACGTGGAAGTCAAGAGATGCTACACAATTAGCAAGTGACAATCTTTCTGGCAGGGTACAAAGCAGAGAAGTCGTCTGGTCTCGGTGTGGCCTCGGCTGCCCTCCAGGCATGACTCAGCTCAGAGGATGTGCTGCATCAGAACATGGGGCTCAGCAGGGCTTGGGCCATCAAAGATGCTGAGTGCAGAGGACCAAAGTGTTGCAGGAAGATGCTACAGAAGAGGGACAGATAACACAGCTTTGTTACAAACAAACAGACAAACAAACAGTACCGAGAGATGGAAAAGGGTCATAACTTATCCAGTGAAACCACTGCAGATGCAGATCTTTGCCTTTTAGTATCTTTTCAAATGCTTTTCTAGCCCAGTGCTAAATAACCCAAGTTTTACGGGTCCCCTTAGGAGAGGATTTCGTAGTTCATGAAATGTCTCCATAAGGAACCATTTCTCATGCCTCCACCTGAATTTTCATTTGTGCAGTTTCACCCATTTCTCCCCATTATATAGTTCCCAGCCTTGCATGGCCGTGGGGAATCTTCTCATTCCTAGGTGCCCAATCCTTCAAATCCTTGGAGTCGGCAATTACGTTCCCCTGAGATGTCATTTATCTGAGTGATGTGCGTTTAGTTACTTTAATCTTTCTCCATAAATCAGCTTCTTCAACTTTCTCTCTGTTTCTCATTTATGAGTTTTTCCCTTTCTGCCATCTTTCCAGTATTACTGAGGCATCTATAAAGGAATTTAGCATCACATTTTCAGCCTTGGGTGGGAGGATCATCATTTTCTTGAACAATCAGATGACATTTACTATAGGTTAGGTATTTTCTAGGCTGTACAACTCACCACTACCATACTTTTTATATCACTTATCACAGCTGGGTTTCTCTTTGCAGTACAGGTTTCCCATTAATTACCCACCACGACCGACTTCGCTCCTTAAATTGGATAACAGGTTCTGGAATAGGTCCTAAGTTGTGTTTTTGTGCATTACATTGGTCTGAATATTAGAGAATTATGTGAGCAGAAGATTGAACATCTGCTTGTCTTGGTTTTCTTATGCCTTTCTTTGAGGCGTCTAAAACCAGGCTTGCCTAGTATCCCATCTCCAACAAGGCTGAAAAATTTGGCAGTTCCTGTGATCTTAACTGAGATGACTCTTTTCACAGATAAATACACACTTCTATTATTTTTTTTTTCCAAGTGCAGAACTGAGACTGCAAAAAGGTCCACAGGTCACCATTCTCCTCAGTTACAGGCAGCTGCTTGAAATAGATGCTTAGTCTGGAAGAGTCCAGCAAGCTTCTAATATATATTCACAAAGGACAAGGCTCACTCCATCACTGTTGGAAGCACAGGACTTGTAGCAGAAGACCAAAAGCTACACAAATAGCAATATGCTTCAAGTGAAGAGCAATGAAGGACATTACCAATGTCCTAAATCCCCACACCAGCACAGAATTTGTCAGCTGAAAATGTCCAAATGAAAGATGGATCTCCATCCTAACAGTATTTCTAACTGTTCTTTGTTGTGTTTTGCCCAGATGACTTCAGTTATTTCATAAATCACTGAAGCTCCATGGAAGACAAGCATGGCACCAAGACATGCCCTTGTTCTGAGATGAGCAATACTGAGTTGTCACTTGGGACAGAGGAAGAAGAAAAGTTTTTTTAATCCTCTGCTCAAGGTGGGAAAGTCTAAAGCCCTGTACTCAAACCTATTCAAAGGCTTCAGAATAAGTGGCCTATACTTTGGGCATTTGTAACCCCACTTTTCGTTGCCCTTATCTAGCAAAGTATATAAACACCTTATGCATGAGCACAGAGAAAGAGAAACAGGTTGATAAACATTGATAGCTCAGGGTCTGCTTCTCAAAATGCGGTTGTAATCTTTTTCCTTCACTTGCTATACTGTAATGTACTTCACGTCTAACTACAGTAGTTTCACGAATATAAGCCGCACCTTTTTCATTGAAGAATCC
>VRYO01002734.1:42482875-42511920 GCA_009812075.1 Sialia sialis | reverse complement strand
TTTATAATCGTGAAACTACTGTACATATTTCTTCTGATTTGAAATTCCATACAGAACATCACCATTTACACAGAAAAAAGTTAGTTTTTAGACCAAGTGCTTTACATTTCACACAGGCCAAACAACTGCAAACGAGTATGATGGAAAATGTAGACTATAATATGAAATTCTTGGGGCTCTGAAAAAAATGCAGCCCTTTCTGTGGAAATGTGGAACCATGGTTTATACTCATTGTATCATTGTTCAGGTTCCAAGAAGCCCAAAGGACATGGAATAACAACTTATGCCCCTTACAGAAACGATCTATTTCTTTCCATGGGAACGCAATCAGTAGAACAATGAAAATAATTCATCAGATTAAAGTACGAACAAATCCTGTCCTGACAATTGGATGTTATCGTGCTCAATTTCAGCTTAATTATTTTTGTATTTAATTACAAAATGGTTAATTACTTCATTTTAATTATGTATCTCTTTTAATTAGATGGAGGCTTAAAAACACGATAAGGCTGCTGCCACCCCACAGCCCTTCCATTCTTCATTTTATCTCACGCTGTACCAGCTTTCCCTTGCTTTGCTGTTAGTTTCCTGTGCCAGGTCTCTCCCAAATCCCACGCATTTTATTTACCTTCACTTCAGCAATCCCTGGCATACAAGTACTGTGGCAAGGACAGGAGCCTGCTCAGCAAGACAGTGTGCCCATGTTTCCACAGAAGTGTCTGCTGGGCACAGGGACTTTGCTCTCCTCACACATTTTCTTTTATTGTGCTAGAAGTTCAGGAATGACTTTTTTTTTAGGTATTTGTTTTGGTGATAGGCTGAGAGAAGTGTGTTCGCCTTTCCCTGTTCCCCTATCAGGTATGTCCCAGACTGCCCATCCCATGAGGCTGAAGACCCCAAAGAGAAGAAGCACTGGCCTGACCTGCTCTTGTGACCACAGCCAGTGTCATCTCCATCTGCCCTGCTCCCAGCTTTTGCATTCCCCACACTACTGGTCAGAATCAACAGCTCTCTTTGCATCAGTAAAACAATTAATAGGCCTTTGAAATCAATGGAGATGTTTAGTACAGCACAAGAACCTGCCCTGCCCATGCAATCCAACCTGCCATTCCCTGCAGTTCTGGTGCATACCCCACAAGCGCAGGCAATTTGATACAATGCAATTTGACGCATTGTGTTTGTTTGAGACTGCTTTTTTTATCTCAGTCCATCTGGGTAATTCTAACATCAGAAGATTTGCTGAAATATTTATGCTATGCTTTTGAAGAAAAGCAGCTTACATTTAAGGACTGGTCTGGCTGAGGTTTTTTCTGACTATCTCATGCCTGGCTTTTCTTTGACTTCCTGCAAAGGGAAAGGATGAGTTTCAGGGAGATGCATCTCCTGGAAAGTCTCTGATGGTAAAGTGTGTGGGTTTGTGGCCGTGGGAGAGCTGCAGTGGCATGCACCCTGTTCCCACCTCTTTCCTACAGCTTCTCCTGTTCTCCACTCCAAGACCAAGCTAAACAAAGGCTGGCATCCGTGTCCTCAGATCTTTCAGGCTTAGCAACTAAATCACAGATGAGGCTGGAGTACTATTTAAGTAAAACTGTACCAGGCAGTTCACTTCTGCATTGTGTTGGTACTGTCATGATGGCTGTACACAGTAGTGGAACCTAAGAAGCAGCCTGATGGATTGGAAAGAAATATATATATGTGTGTGTGTATACATATATATATATATATATAGTGTGTGTATCACAATCTTCTTCAAAGGGTAGTGGATGATTGTAAAAGCATCCATGGTAGACATCCCACCTTTCGCACAGGATATTCCCCCTTTCCTTTGAAGCTGATAAAATGGCTTTCAAGTTTTAAGCAGAGGCCCCTACAATGGCACCAGTTAAAGTTTTCAGAGAGGACCCTGGGCTGGGAAGGAGGAGAAGGGAAATTGTGGCAATGGTCGTGGCAGCAGTGGCAGCAGCTCTGCTCCCAGCCTCTGGCAGAGCATCGCTGGACTCCCTGCATGCACAAGTGAATACGAAATCCAGGCTTCAACTGAAGTTATACTTTTCTCTGCCAACTCCCCATCATTCATACTGGACTAAGCAGAGGGTCTGATTAGCTCCTTCCCATCACTGCTGTTTTGGGTCAGCCCATTCTATAAGGAAAGGAAGGAGACAAAGTTCTCAACTCCTTACAGATCAGGGCATTAAAATTCAATGTTCAATGGGACTTCCCTAGTGACTTAACCATCCTGTCTTGTGATATAAACCCTATTGTAACATCCAGCCCAGCACAGGATCAGGAACTGTGAAGCTGGTTTTGAGGATCAGAGGTCAAAGTTGCCCAGAGCAGCTCCTTCCTGCCCAGCCTGAAACTGTCTGTGCTTAGCCACACCATGGCTGCAGCTGGGCTGGCATCACAAACAGGTGTAACCCAAATAATGGATGTAACTTGGGGGGGAAATGGAGAGAACAAGGGAATGTGGAGGTGTCATAAGGGAGTTTGAGTGAAATACTTTTTAGCCACCCTTTCAAAGAGCTTCTATCAAGTGCTTTATTTTTAATGCTTCAATTTGCTTTCCTCTTCTTGATTGTAATACCCTTCTTGAACTTTGCAAATAAAATGTGCTTTCCCTTTTGATTTTTGTCATCATCTCCCTGGCAAATTATCAGACTTTTAATTCTAAGCCTCCATTTCACTCCCCCCTCCACCTAGACTACCAGCAGGGTGAGAAGTTAATAAAGTATTTCTCCTGGATTCCCTGCTCTCCAGTGAATCAGCACTCTGCTCACAGCCCTGGGCGAGGTATATTAGATAAGTTGTACTGCCTCTTCTCTTCAGGAGAAGAGGAATGAGATGTTAACTGAGGTCTGGAACCAGATAAGTCTATTACAACCTGTACTGTACTAACTTCTCCTCTGTCAAAAGTCTTTTTCAGTTGAAGCAAGGTCATAACCCTGTGTCTGCAAATGCAAGGTGTTCCTTTTCTGCCAGTATCTCCAGTGACTGGAAGGAGAAGAGGCGCCTCTGGAAGAAAAAACGCAGTTCTGGAAATTAATACACAGACCTTAATGACAACCTATGAGGAAGCCTAAGTGCCTAGATGCTATCTGTATAGAAACTACAAGCTAAATCAGAGCCACCTGTGTTACTTTCAGGTCACTAGAAAGAATTGCAATAGAAAGATGATCCTGAATAGAGCAGCCAACAGAGAAACAGGCAAACTGAGCAGCTCTTCTCCAGTTGTGGTACCAAGAGGAGAATGGCTCCTAAGGTCTCAGCCACAGTGCCTGCCCTGGGCAGACCCAGCCATCAGTGAGGATCCCTGCTCACTTAGAGCCACTTCTGAGCTTATCACAGCTGCTTAACACGAGTAAAAGAGACACAGGGTAGCAGCTGCTGGGAAGGCCAGGTCAGAGGTTTAATTTTCTCAGGGGTGGTGAAATTCAGACATGGTGCTGGGGATGATGCAGGCACCTGGCACCCAATTTTCTGGGGTCAGCCAGAAATAGAAAATGATGAAGCTACCACAGAGCACATCAGCCAGACAACTCCATGGGGCAGCAAAGTTTGCCACATCCCTACAGATAGGTTCTCCAGGGCTGGGGAAATAAAACTTTTTTCCCTCAGGAACATGAAGACATCTGTGAGGGCATTAATTGAACCAGTGTCACAGAAAATGATGTGGGTAATGACAGATAGTGTCAGCTCATGCTGCTGTTTCAGTTACTGGAAAAAAAATGAGAAGAGGGCAGAAATAGAAACAAATGGAAGAGAAATTTCTAACAAAGGTCAGGAAGAAGGTTTTATTTTTATCTCTCCACTTTTCCTCATTCAGATAATAAGGAGCCTGTGCCACCAGAAGGACCCTGACCAGATACACATCATTGGCCTGGTTCTGTGCTGAGGTCCTGGCATGGTGTGTTAAACACTCACCATTGCTTTCCCAGAGCCTTCCTCTTCCTCT
The DNA here is from genome assembly GCA_009812075.1 of Sialia sialis. NCBI lineage: Eukaryota > Metazoa > Chordata > Aves > Passeriformes > Turdidae > Sialia > Sialia sialis. The sequence continues at coordinate 42,507,968 of VRYO01002734.1, read as the reverse complement.
CACACCTAACTGGGGAACAAGCAGATACCAAACACAGGTTGCCTTGGGATCCCTCAGAGAAGCAGCACCCTTGGTATGCCTGCACAACACTCACATCTAGTGAAGAAAATGAGGTGACATTTGATCTCTGCTGCAACTATTGGCTAATTTCCCCTGATTTCTGAAGGACTAGGATTCCACTCTGGGAAAGCTGCATTTCCTTGGCTGACACTCCCTGGATATGTGTTCTTTTGACAGTCATCTCCACACCTTGAGAAGGGATGCTGAAGTCCAGGTGTCATCTCACTGCACCTCCACATGAAACACTAAATAAACAGAATACAAAAATCTGATGTTGTGAAAGATGGCACAGAAGTACAAACTACTGAGTACTTTGTCTCACTCTCACTCTCTGCCTGTGCTAGTCCTGGCAGCTCAAGGACTCAAAGAAGGCACAGCATGGATAGGAGCAGGATGCTCACATCATGTTCCCGAGCTGCCTGGGACCAGAAACAGGGACATGCACAGGAACAAGGGAAAGCCAGCTCTGCCCTGGAGTGGCTTTGCTGTGCATGGCAGAGGCAAAGCCACACATCCATGGTGAGTCCTGGGCCCCAGCACTGTGTCCTGCCCAGCAGCTGCCACTGAGAGAGAACAAGTGTGGAGAGCATTTGAGTGAAGGAGCTCAGTGCTCTCAGCAGCGCTGAGGGTTAGCCTGTTTCTGGCTCATTCTGTGATAATGCAGCTTGTGTTTTGGATGCTTGCTTGCACTTAAGCCTTTTAATCACTTGTTCATTAAGAAAAGGTTTTCAGGACACCTTGCTGAGAGGCAGCATCTCATATACCTCTGAGGAGAAAAAAAACCCCACTTAGTCAAACACTCAAACCACTCAGATCCTAATGATAGAATAGTAATGAGATTGAAGTGTATTATCGACTTAATGATAAACTAAGAGATTTGGCACCCATATCATGGGTTGATTCTTTAAGCCCCTTTGCTGGCTCCTGAAGGATATGCAAGATGCAACTGGTAGGGGCTGGAAATAGGTTATTTTTCTGTTGGGAACCTGGCCAACTAAATTGCATTTTAAAAATGGTTTTGTGATACATTGGAGGAGTGGTTCAAGGTGGTGAAAAAAACCCTAGACCTTCTTTCATGTCATGAGATTCATGACATAACAGAGTAAGAAATGGGATTTATGGAGGGAAAATTCCTGATGGAGTGCATATTATTTCCCATTTACCTCTGTGTGCATCAATCTTGGTGTGTAAATTGACATTCCTTAACTCGTGCTAGCACCACCAATAGTTTTGGGTCAAAAGAGAGGTAAAGTCAATGACTAAGCCAAACTTGTCCACAGCTATCCAGGATTCATTCTGAGAGATGAACTCTTCCTTAAGAAACCTCCTTTTGCCATTGCTAAAGGCCACTACTTGCAAACCTGGAGAAAGCTCTCATATAGGATTCAAACCACCTCTGCAGCTGGAATAGATGCCTTTTCTCCTTTTTCTGCAAAGCCATCAGAATTTGAATGTATCAGTATTTTCCTGTTCTGTTCTTGGATCCTCACTGCTGAGCAGCCAAGATATGAGACTTCCAGTCCTGCATTTACTGCAATCTTTTCTCTGGTTGTGGTGAAATGGGGAGAGATGCCCACGACACCACACTTACATAAATATTGCATTTGCTAGGAACTGATGCAGCTTTACATACTTATATACACAAGCTACAATATATATATACTTATATTGATTGGTCACATATAAAACACAATCTAAGCAATTTGCAAATGTTTTAGAGGGTTCTTTTCTGACAGAGTGATTAATTTCTAATCCACATAGACATTGGCCATTTAGTGTGCTTTATCTTTAAGAGTGCTCTCAGCTTGGCCGAAAGGCAAACCAGCTCTGCTGGAGGCCCTAGGAGCCCAGAAACAGCTAGGAGTAAACCTGGGCTTTAAAATCCCCATCTCCTTAAATATAATGATGTTTTTTGAAGTGAGCTCATCTCAAGTACTTGGAAGTCTGGCCCAACCATTTCTGGGCCATCCAGATGGATAACATGCTGTGAAGTAACATGCTGGGGAAGCAATAAGAGGAACAACTGAGGTGGTGGTGCCACATGAGAGGTGCTGGAGTCTCTTGGATTTTTTGGCCTGTGGGAATGGCATGAAGTTGAGTCAGGGGAGGTTTAGATTGGATATCAGGAAAAGGTTCTTCACCCAGAGAGTTGCTGGGCACTGGAACAGGCTCCCCAGAGAAGTGATCACAGCACCAAACCTGACAGAGTTCAAGAAGTGTTTGAACAACACTGTCAGGCACATGGTGTGATTATCAGGGTATCCTGTACAGGACAGGAAGTTGGAAAAGATGATCCTTTTGGGTTCCCTCCTACTCAGGATATTCTGTGATTATGCGATATCCAACTTCTATGAGTGTGCAGGTGTCTGTTTAGGATGGAGAGGGTAGGTTCAATTGGAATTCAAAGACTCCCAGCACAAGTCTAAAATTCTTATCATAATTCTAAAATGCTCACATAATTGCATTTTTTCCAGAGATGGTGTTTCATTTTTGCTTAGACTTTGTGGTTTCAGAGTCCAAATAGGTATTATGGAACTACTTTCACTACGGGGAAAAAAGTACATTTCAATCAAGCCCTACATTAACAGGTGCCTTTGGAGCATCTAATTTAAAGCTGAGGCTTCAACTCATCCCTAGATTTCAGTCCTAAAGGACCAGATGTGTAAATATACCCTATTAGCTTGCACACCTCACTGAGGGGCATCAGCAGTGGCTCTCGGCAGCCTGGGATGCGCCTGATCACATTGGAGAAATGCTGCTGCTTATGGCAAAGCTCCTGTGAGAGGGAGGCCCAGGGAGCCAGGAGAATGGCTGGCATCCTGGCCAGGAAATGCCCTGCATGGTGCCTGTGCTGCTGGGCATCACAGGCAGCAGGGGCTGGGCACATTGGTAGCTGTCACACCAATGCTTGTCTCCTGAGACATCTTCCCAGAAATGTCACTGATGCCCCACAGCATCCCATCATCTTTCATCTGGGATCTACACGTTGCAAACCCCTGTCCAGCAGCAGAGGGATGATATGTGTCCACATGCTCTCCAGGTATCACAGGAAGCATTTCTCCAGGCAGATGCCTCCTCCTTGGGTGTGCTGTTTCCCACCAGCTCCCAGCACTCCTTTTCCTTGTCTGAGCTCAGGCAGATGCAGTGCTACTACAGCACAGTTCTGGGGCAGCCCATTGCTTGTTTTGAAGGCCTGGAACTAAATTTGTCAGATAAACACAACATTATTGTCATCAGTAATGAATACAATAGACAATAATTTCATTCTTTGGAAATGAAAAGGCACCAGCTTTTACTAAGGCCATTTTTTCCCCTCTCAATCTCTTACATGTCTAAATACAGACCTCTCAAAATCAGCTCTATCTATTTTGTAAATCACTTTAATAGAGGGTTTAAAATGTTTCACACCATCATGCTCTATGGGCGAGGGTGCATTTCTTTCATGATCCAGTGTCAAGCTTTTGCACATTCTCTGAGGTTCATAGGTCAGTAGAGAAGAAGGCAACATTTTTAAAGAAAAATATAAGTCAGTAAGAAAGGTAAGGGTTTTATCAGTCCCTGTCCTACTTGCTCTGCTATAATTACAGTAATTGCACAACTATAAGACACACCGGATTATAAGGCGCACTTTCCGGGTTGCCGGCAAATGTCCGAACTTTGTCCATATATAAGGTGCACTGGACTATAAGGCGCACATTTTTCCCCCCCAGCGAGGATCTGCATGCAACCAAGTAGCGAATTAGTAACAGAATCACGCCATCGTGGGGTTTACTGTCAGGTGCTCAATTTGCAAACATTTTTCACGGATTGAATCAGCTTTTAAACGCAGCCCAAGGCGTCCTCTCCACGCTGCGGGCCCCAGCACTCCCGCCTGCCCCCAGCGCCGGCTGGCGTGGCTCTCATGGCGCACAGCTGCCGTGGCTCTCACGGCTCAGCTCGCAGCTCCACCCGGCTTGGCTTGCACTTCTGGGTTGGCAAATTTCCGAACTTTGTCCATATATAAGGTGCACCGGATTATAAGGCGCACTTCCAGGTTTCGATCAAAATTTTAGTCAAAAGGGTGCACCTTATAGTTGTGAAATTACTGTACTGTTATTAAAGATTTTTTAACTGCATGTTTCAGGATTCTTCTTTCTTGTCGAGTGCACATCTGGCACCCTGAAGGAGCCTGAGCCACTCATGGCTGTTCCTCCTGCAGTAGTAGGATTGTTATTCCCTGCAGCAGCTCTGGACTGGATGCCTGAACTGACACCACGCTCTGGCTGGTAACCCGAGGCACACTTTCTGTTTAAAAAATTGGATTAAAACGATCAGGTGTTATTATCCAGCCCCTTTGCTGGCATCAGGATGTGTGCATGGGGAAGAGAGGACAGGACACACTGCAGGAGCATGAGGAGCTGCTCAGACTACCCACTAGAGCAGTCTCCAGCCTCCAAGCCACCTTGTCCAACACCTCCTTCCAAAATCACAGGATATGAAAAACCCACAGTTCAAGTCTGCTTTATGGCTAATATGTTGCTGCTCTTTTTTTCTACAGATAAATTAGTGGAGCAATAATTTATGAGAAAATAGCATGATGAAATCTGGAGTGAAATCCCAGTTAACCTGAAGCCAGCGGGGTTTTTGCTTCCTGCGTAGCAGGAGTCCCCATGTCATCAGAGAGACAAAACAGAAGATGAGGAAGCAGTTAATTATTCTTGTGTTTTTCACTGCCATCACTTGGCCAGGGAGTCCACTCCCATCTTCCCTTTTGCAGCCACGTTCTTCCCTTGCTCTTGGAGGCCTGCTGCACTTACTCACCCACAGACAAACCCCTAAGATGGGATCCTGCTGCTGGATGCTGCAGCCCAGCAAGGAATTTGTTTGTGAAGCAGATTGCTCAAGCACCAGAGGAATTTTTACCTTCAGAGGCTGCTTTTCCATTTCTGGTCATCTGACATAAGATAACGGGAGAACAAAGGAAGGAAAAACTTCAAGGTAGATGTGCTTGGCACAGGGCACCGCTCTGTGCTCCGAGTGTTGGTGTAGCAGGAGATACCCACAGAGAATTCGTTCCCCCATCTGTTCCTCTGTAGATCACTTTAAAAATTAACTTACTCTATTAAAAAGAAAATGTGATTGTTACCGTTAAGTGGCTGCAGTGCTAGAGATAGTTTGTCCTACCCCCCTCAAATTATATTGGAAAATGCACAATTAATAACGCATTAACTTAGACATAAATGAGTGAGAATAAGTTAAGATTTTTTTATAAATACATTCTATTTCATGTAATAAACAGATTTTTTTCCCTGGCCTATAATGTTGCAGAAGAGATAATTTCTCCCTACAGCACATTTCACACTTACCCAGTTTCAGACAGATTAGCACAAATGACATTTCTTGCTCAACTCATCTGATTTTAGAAAGCACTCCTCCATCAAGTTACACTACGTTCAGATAATTATTCTATAAATATGTTCTTAAACTGATCATATGAATGGAGCAAAAATACAGCCACATCAGCTAGACACTCCTTCTGAGCCCAGCAGAAGATGCAGAGCACAGAGAGCTGCCAGGGTCCTTCCACCAGTGGAGGGAGCGGATATCTGACAAGATCAATATTTATGCACAGTTCACAAATAAGAGAATAATCATTAAAATCAAGGTAATGCAAATAAAAATAGGTTTTAATGCTTCAAAAAGCTCAAAGGAGACTTATAAATCCATGAATTTTTCATCATGATTGAATCCATTGGAGCCCAGATCCATCTTTCTAATAAATTCAGTTGTCAGATGCAGAGTCCTTTACTGCAAATGCTGACAGTGCTCTATCAGTTCCCAGGTTAGGGTCTGCTACAGCAGGATTTTCTTCCTTTGTATTTAAATTGATCATGTAATAAAACCTGCTGCTTGAGCAGTGGGTCTTGCATCAAATTAAACCACTTAGTTTATCTTCTTTTTATTCCATAGCAAATAAAATAAAATGGCTACAGGTAGTGTTTTGTTGCCTTCATAGCTAATCTGGGATCAGTTCTCTTATGAGAAAAACACTGCCTGAAATGAGATGTGAGTTCTGCCTTGTTACACTCCAGAGCACAGAGCAGCATAGTAGCACTCCAGAGAGCCATTTTCCAAAACAGTTTCCTTGCAAGTATTATACTGATATCTTGGGCAAAGCAAAATGTAGAAACATCTTTGTGCAGCTATCAGTAAATTTGACCTTGGAACACTGAGTTCTGTCTCTGTTTCACAGGATGTTTTCACCACCTTTGGACAAATCCTCCATGAAGTTTGCCAGTAATGCTTGTCCTGGCTGATGTTGAGTTAAATCCTTCTCTAAAAGCTTGTTTGCAAGACGTTACTGCAGTTCTGAATTTCTGATAGCATTGTTGAGATATTGGTGGGAAAGCCACAAAGATGCTAGGCCTGTTAGTATCAATCCTTACCCTTCATTAGGCTTCCAACCTAACTTTCCACAAGTTAAAAGAGGTCATAAGATCATATAATTATTTGGGTTGGAAGAGAACTTAAAGACCATCTTGTTCCAGCTCCCTTGCCATGGTCAGGGACATCTCCCAGTGGACCAGGTTGTTCAGAGCCCCATCCAACCTGGCCTTGAACACTTCCAGGAATGGGGCATCCACAGCTTTTCTGGGTCACCTATGCCAGTGCCTCACCAAGCTTGTAGAGAAGAATTTCCTCCTAATGATCTAACTCTACACTCTCTTAGCTTGAAGCTGTTCCCCCTTGTACTACTGCTACATGCCCCTGTAGGAAATTCCTCTACAACTCTCCTGTGGCCCCTTTAGGTACTGGGAAATGCTCTAAGGCCTCCCTGGAGCTTTCTCTTCTCCAGGCTGAACAACAGCAACTCTCAGGCTGTCTCTGTAGAAGAGATGCTTCAGCTCTGATCAGCAGCCATTAGCAGCATTTCATTCTCCAGGCTGGAAACAGCCAGGAGTTTGTGACCACTCCTTTATTGTTCCATGATTGTACCTCTGTGCCTGTGCATGGATTGCTATCCCTCACTTGCAGGTTCACCTGAAATCCAGTTAGCTGGCTGAGATGGTGCAGGACTTGGTGGTAGTGCCCTTTGCTTCAAGCAGTGTCTACTACAGAAAGGTGCAGTGGCTTCCTGGTGGCTTCTGGGTGGCTTCTGTGGTGAGAAGCTTCAGGATTGCCTCACCACTGATACAGCTTTGGCAGCACACAGAAGTTCAGCCAGGGAAGATATTTGGGACTGAGTCTTCATCCCAGCCCCTCTTTGCAAAAGCAGAGCTCAGTTAACTGCCCCAAAGGCACACAGGACATCTGCAGTGAGACAGGCTTGGAGTCCACTATATATTATAATACATTTGAAGAACAAAGTACAGGTATGCTAAAATGTATGTGAAAATTCAGAAAACGTACAGAGAATAACTCAAATAAAGTCTATGACAAATAAAGATTCAAGGAATAAAAATCCCTGTGAATTTTTAATCCAAGAAATAAAGAACATAGTGTTAATACAGCATAATTGTTTCAGTAAATATTTAAAATACACCTTCTGTACTAAATTTGTATTTTAACAAATATCTATTCTGTTCATAAACTTGTAAGCATTTTATGAATATTGCATACAGGCAGGAGAAACTTCCTCAATAAAAAGAACTTAATCCTTGCATATTCAGCCTCTTGATCGAACATTTCCCTTTTATGCCAGGATACATTTGTATAATTCATTATAATTTATAAATTTTCTACTTAGAGATAATGCAATTACAAATGTTTCTTGCAAATCTTTCTTACTGGCCTTACATACCATTTCATTTAAATACCATTCTGTTATTTACAATTGCTTCATTTTAATGAGAAAAGATGTTCACAACCAATTATTTAATTGCATGGTGCTTTGCAACACACTATTCATCTCTTTCAAAACAATTTGCATTTTCTGTATTTGGAGCAGATATCAGAAAACATTATTGTAATTTTCTCAAATAACATTTTTGCAATGTGCCACTACTTGGGGCAAGAGCTGGTACAACAATGGAAATCAGCAGTCTCAGCAGCCTTACCAAGCTTGTATCCTCCTTTACTAGATGGAATAAACATCTTACTGCAAGCAGAACTTTATCTAGCAACCACTTTAATCCCCTGAAAACTGAGCTGAAAATGTTAATTTGGATTGGGCTTGTAAATGTGCCTTATTCTTTCATGTTCCCAAAAGAGTGGGCAAATCCACCAGAAACTCTTGCTGTGAAGGAAAGCTTCTCAGCCCCACCATATCTCAGTAAAGACATCCATACTGTGCTCCTTTTTCTTATTTTTCTCTTATTTTTCCTTTTTTCCCCCTTTTATTTTCCTTTTTGTCATTTACATTTAATGAAAGTCCAGGTTGTTTGAGGAGAAGAAAAGGAGCTGAACAATGAAATCATCTGTAGGCAGACAGCATCTCTATAGCACAGCAACACCCTTCCAAAGAGTTTTGGTGAGGTTTTTAGGGTGTGTTTTTGGGTTTTCCCCATTTCCCGATCATTACAATTCATATGAAATAGTAATTGCAGGAGGCTATCTAATATTGCCAGCAGAGGTGATATTTGTGCCTTGATGCTCTTTGAAACACAAATATAAACACTGATATAAAAATATCAATATGGATGCAATCATATTTTCTTAGACTAAGGGGATGTGCTCAGACCTCACTTCTGCAAATACCAAAGCAACTGGTGAATGGTATTACACAAGACCTCCTAAATTAATGTTTAATTTTGCATGGTTGTCTGAGCAATCATTACCACTTCCTATGGGCACATGGGTTACAAAACATCTTTAATTATTTCACTATACAACTGAGGGTTTTTTCATTTGACCCCTCCCTAACTAATTGCTCCTCAAAATCCTGCCTGTCCTCATCATCAATGCATGACTGTCTTATTTATGGCACACTTTTCACACCCTGCTCTGAAAGCAGCATTTCACAAACATTTAACTGACTCTCACGGTGCTTCTGGTGAGATGAATTATCAGTGGAGATGGTTATGCATAGAGAGCCAACACTCCAAACTCCCCACTAAGTCAGGATGGGGGTTTGAAATGCCTAAGGCTTATCGTTTCATAGTACATCATATTTTCTACAGCACTTTATAGGCTCAGAAACAGCCTCTATTGATTTCAGATGCAACTGTGCATGCCAAGTACTCCTGCAAGACCAATCCTGGGATTTCAAGCTGGGTACCACAACATGCAAATTGCCATCCCTGAATAACTTGGTTCATGTGCCTTTCCACCATCACAAAGGGATTCTGTGGCAGAAAATAAGGCTAGGCTGAGATTCCAGGTGAAGCCGTGCCATGGAACAGGCTTTTGTCTGCCCACAGCACATTGCCATGTGCAGCCCATGTTCTGCAGGTGTGAGAAATGAGGTGCAGAGAACCACTCAGAGCTGGTTTTGCAGCTCTGATCAATTCCACAGCCCAGTTGTCCTTTAGAGAACTAAGATACTGTGGAATTAACACAGTCAAATGACAGTTGTCCAGGCTATCTTAGTTTTGGCAGCTTCCAATGTTTGAGGCATTTCCTTTATTAGCTGTAAGACAGTTACTTTTTCATGCAGTCTTCTGCATCCTTTTTCTGAGAAAGATATAAAAAAATTAATCCTGTCATTTGACATCAGATAACAGCCATGTAGTCCGCAGGACAAACAGTTAAGAAGCAGATGCATTCCACAATGAAGGGGGCTTTTTCATATTCTTATATTCTTATTCATATACTCTAAACAACTCTGGGATGGGGATGGTAAAAAGCATGCCCTGACATGAGGTTCCTGGCCACAAAAAAATTGTCAGCTCTCATCTCAAAGCTTTCAAAATTCAGCTGAGAGATGTACGTTTTTCCTCAGCTTCTTTCTGGGAAAAAAAATAATGAGCAGTAAACATCCAGCACACAAAACGGTATGCAAATATGCAATAATAAAATAATGGAAACACTTTTCTATGTACAGGAATAAATGTTTTATCACATAAAATACCAGCAAAAGTCAATGGTCTCAACGTCTTCTGTAAGAAGAATAGCTTCTACAGTTCTAAATAGTAATTTTAAATAATAATATTTACAAAGTTATTCTGATTGATTAAATCATGAGCAACAAGCAGGAATCCAGAAGGATCATTGAAATAGCTGTAAGCTATTTGATATGCAATCCTGAAACCGTGAGCAGGTGAGTGTGGTCCTGTTTGGGAAGGGGAGGCCAACACCTTCTAGGAGCATCACCTCCAAGTGATCACTGAAATACTTTCAATCTAATATTTCATGTTACACCTTTCTTTAAGCCTGAAGCACTCTGACCAACAGCATTAGGATAGATTTCCTGCAGATGCACGGCTTGGATGTACATGATCTCTCTTCCCTTCCTGGTCCCCTACTTTCCTGCAGGTTTGTGGAACCTACCTGCAAAACCTCAGGCAGATTTTGCTGGGAAAGGTTCAAAAGTTAAGCAGAGAGGGCAAGTTGACATGATAAGGTCACAAACACTTTTATTAAGGAGTTTGAGCTAGGAAAGTGTGTGCATGTATGGTCACAGAAGGGCACTGTATATAGAGCACAGCTGGAACAGCTGGAGCCACGCCAGTTGACATGAGCAGAAGATTTGGCACATAATTTGCATGGTGTGCAGAGAGCCCAAATGGTTTCCTTTTCTTAAAGCAGTGCAAGACATGAAGTAGATTTCTAGGGTGTAATTGCTGTAGCTACCGCATGTATTTATTATCTTTGCACAATAACTGACTCCAAAGCTTAATAGAATGGGATATCATTTCTTGCACAATAGTGATGTCTTGTTAAATTATTCACATTATTTATTTGACAGATACTAATAACCGTTATTTGGTATTCAAGAGGGAGACAAAAATGGCTATTTGTTACATTCCTCCATTATCTAATATTCATAAAACGTATGTGATGCAAAATGCCTCTGATGGATGGCTGTCTAGGATGTGTTTACATGTTTTGTTTTATTAACAGAGAAAACAGCCACTGAAACTTATTTACAAATGTCCCCTGCTGCTCAGGACAGAAAAATTGATTTCTGATCACTGGTCCTCCCTCTACCACATTCCTGATTTGGACCATATCCCACTCTCACAACATTCCTCAGCCTTTCCCTGCATGGCTGCCAGCCTGATCTCACATCTGCTAAAATGTGGGCATTGGACTCATGCTCTGACCCCTCCACAGAAGGCTGGGATCCCTCAGGAGGTCTCACTTATCCCAGAGGTAAATTGATGTTGACATTTGCCTTCAGAGATGAAAACCTATTATGGGAACATTGGCTGTGCTTTCCACCCCAGCCAATACCCCACCAAGAAGCCCTACCACTCACTCCTAGGCTCGATTCATATGACAGAATGGGCTGCAGGCAGGATTTATTTTCCCATTGTCAGTTCCCATTGAGGCAAAGGGTATTTGAGTGTTTTAATAGACATTAGTCATGTAAATCCCCAGTTCATCAATAGGAAAAAAGGACTCTGAAAATTGTTTAATCTGATTTTCCACGCTTAACCTGCTGCTTCTATCACAATTCTTCTTTTTGTTGTTGTTTTTAAGAATGTTATTTTGTTTATTCAGATATAATGACCAAAATACATTCAGTTATGCAGAACAATGAAGGGAAATCAAGTGTCCTTGATTCCCTGACATGCTCCTATGGAAATAACTGATTAAATTGTTCAAAGCAACAGATTTCCTCATCCTCCATTTCAATCATCATATTATATACCACTACTCAAGTTCAAAGGCAAAACCAGAAATACATTTTTAAATGCACATCCAGCCGCTTCCTTGTTTGATTTAATCTTTTAACCCTCTAAACAAGTTTATCACCTGATTCTATAACGTCAAGCAATAGTCTTTCACTCTAAGTAGAAAACAGGACCGAACAAATCCCAAAACTCCTTTCCAGTACACCACAATCAGGGCACAGGAACCAGGCTGTGAGCTCAAAAATGGGAATTCTTCATATTTCTTTGAATAGCTTAGATATTTATTTTTCTTTCAGATAAGACCAAACTAAACAGGTTTACAAGTAGGCTGCAGGTTAAGATTAGTGTTCAAAACCAGCTTGGACGACCCAGGATCTTTTCTCCTGCAGCAGACACAATCCAATAAACACAAGAACAAGGTAGGAATAATGCACTGTACAAGCAAAAGGGTGGTCAGGCAGCGGTGCAGGATGTGTGGCAGCAGGGAAGGATGGGCTTGAAAGGGTTTTTTGACCCAAACATTAGACCTGGTGGTGTGCTCTGGAACAGCTGAAACGTGAAACCATCTCTCACAGAAGAATCAAGCCCAGTCTTCTTTCTAAGCATCTACTGTATGTATTGTAGCTATAATATTTATGGGCAAGGACCCATTTTTTCACTATTATTGCTTCTGTATCTCACATAGCACTATGGGATTTGTGTTAAGCTAAGGCACTCCACCAGTGATGAAGATGATGATGGCATTTACTGACTCCACATTCCCAGTAGGAGCTCCAAGACATAGTGAGGTTTGCCCATGTGGGGCATGGGACACAGGGCAGGTGATTTATCTCTTCCTCAGCCCCTTCAGAGCTTGGTCCAGCTCACACACAAGGGTGAGAGCAAAACACAGTGCAAACCATCACCACTACCGTGACAGAGACATATCTGAGTGCTTTCCTAAATGATAAGCAGAAACTTGGGTGACAGACCTGTCATCACCTTTTGGGGAAGCCAAATAAGCTGTGTCCAGAGGGCCATGCTCATCCACAGACATACAAGCTCTTCTGAAGGGCTATAACAGTTCTTTGGTATCAATTCAACCTGTCTGTCTGGTTGGTCTTTTCTTCATCACACTGCCTGACAATTTTCTTGGAAGGGAAGGCAGGCAGACAAGACTGTGGTTTCCCAAAGCTTTTTTTTTTTAAAAAAAAGAGAGTATCCTGTTTACCACCTCCATTTCCTGGCATATAGCTGATGGAAGGCAGGAGTTACACATTCTAGTCAGTAGTTTGGCAGTCTTGTAATTGAGTCTCCTTAGGAGCCCAGGCTGAATCCCAGCTGGACCCGGTGATTTGTTGCTATTCATTTCATCAACTTGTTCTAAAATCTTCTCTTCTGACAGTTCAGTCTGAGGCTGTTTCTTGCTCATCTCTGGCTGGAAAAAGCTGTGGCATGGGAGGTCTCCTGAGGCTCCTTTCCAGCAAACACCAGCACAGAGATCTTATGGTCTTGTTATCTTTAAGTGCTCCCATTACCCCACAGTAATCTCTAGGCCCTATGTGTTGGCTGGCAAGAAGCCCCTGCTTGATGTAGTTGGAAATGGTTTTGTTGTTGGGTTTTATGCCCAACAATGAAATTATTCCACAAAAGTCTATTTTGACTGATTTTACTATGGGTTTCCACTGTTTGCTCTTCTCTTTCCCTGGTGTGGACAATTAATACTTCTCTTGCCCTCTTCTCCACCACCTTGTCTCACTCAGCCAAAACAAGCAAAGTGACCAAGGCTGCCCTACAGTGCTGTCCTGCTCCTCCACAGCTCCACAACACCATGGCCCAACAGTGAATGAGACAACAAACTTTACTGCATGTGTAAACCAGCTCCATTGTGAAGTCTGTGGTCAGAGCAAGCAATTACCTCTTCACAGCCTCTGATTTTGACTCCTGTAATGTCTTCTTTTATGATGCCAGCTCACTAAATATTAATCTTCAAAATGCAATGCTCATCTCTTAATATGTATGTAACTGGACTCATGCCTGTGTGCTTCCTGTGCATTTCACAGTGCAATAAAAAACCTGCTCCCTGCTCTTAATGACTTTGTGATTTATTGACTTGCCCATCTTCCCTCACTTCAGCCCGCCAAGCTTTATTTATTCCTTTTGTACATCAGCTGAGGGAAATAAACAGCACACACCCCACCTTTGCAAGCAAACAAATGCATGATGGTGATACAACAAAATCATCATTAAGAAAAGTCCTTCCTTGGAGGTATTCACATTCACTGCTCTTTTGGCAGCTTGCATAACCAGGCATACTAAACACTGGGTAATTATCCCTGCTTGGGATTTCTCCCTAATGCCATTATCTCTAGCAACACTGGCAAAGATTTTGCTTCATGTGCAGCCTTCACTGATCATGTAATCACGAATACATTCACTCAAATTGTCTTCTGGATGTTGGAAGATATGTCTTGGTGTAAATTGCTGTAGTTCAGAAAAATTTCAGCACAAAATTTCTCAGAACTTTTTCCCTCATTATCTCTTGTGGTTATCCACAAAGCGAACTATTCCTCTTTTCTTGAAAAGAACTTTGCTTCCCAGCTCTGATCCCAAACCACACTCCCAGTTTTTGTCCCCTGAGACCCAAAGACCTAAACTGTCTCTGATTTCACAAGTCTTGCAAAGTCCCTTTGGATTTCTGGGAAACCTTATTTGTTGAAAGAGATCCTTCCCTGGGTGATGTGAACACTGTGCAATGCTCTCTGTGCTCAGTTTCTCTCTGGCTGTTCCTGCACTTCGTGTCTGCTAGCTAGTGTTGTATGTATGAAAAAGGGAATCAATAAAAGCTGTTAATCTACGCCCCTAGAATCTCTTTGCTCTCACAATGTAACAGACACTAAAAAATAAAAGGCCAAGATTAAGCAAGTGCCAGGACAACTGATTGAATGGGACTCTCAGCAAAGAACAGGCGAGCCAGCTCCAAAATTGGAGGAGGGATTTGTGTCCTGAAAAACAAGTGGTGGCTGTGGGAACAAGCAGCACAAGGTGAGGTGCAAATGCTCAGTGCTTCTAGAAAAAAATGTCTCCAGCCTGGGATGGGTCCTTCAGAGAAATCCAGGGACCCCAATGACCAAGGATGAAACAGCTATTATGTATTTATTTATTTATTTATTTATTTTTATTTATTTATTTTTATTTATTAGGAAAGAAAAAAAAAAAAGCTACTAAGCACATCTGTATTCAGCAGTGATGAAACTAAAGTGGGAATAGTAAGTGTATTTCTGACATCCATGTTACCAGAAGGATTTGGAAAAAGTCATCAAAGTTGTAAAGAAAAAAGCTCCAAACCAACTG
This sequence comes from Sialia sialis, assembly GCA_009812075.1. Lineage (NCBI taxonomy): Eukaryota > Metazoa > Chordata > Aves > Passeriformes > Turdidae > Sialia > Sialia sialis. Next base: position 42,492,858 of record VRYO01002734.1, on the reverse strand, counting down.
GAGAACCAGGGTGGAGGTTCAGTCTGTCTAGCTCATCAGAAAGATGACTGATTTGATAGACAGCAGCTTTTCCCATTCTAAGGGAGGAAAACTATTTGGCATACAGGAGCTCTTTTAACCTCATGGAAGAAAAGGACAGCAAATATCAAAGACTGGATGGTGAGATCAGACCGAAATATGGCACACATTTTTAGCACTAGGGTTGATGGGCAGTGGGAGAAAACTGCCACAGAAAGTTATGGATTTCCTTACCCTTAATTATTTCAATGAATTATTAAAGTCTTTCTGAAATATGTGCTTCAGGCAAACATGAATATCCTGTGCTTCATACCGAGAATAAATGTGTTACACCAAGGGGCAGAGGAAGCAGGAAGAAATGAGAGTAGCCTTCTGGCCTAGGATACAACCACCATGACTGACCTCCTTCATGCTCCTAGGGGCCCTGACTGCCCCTTCAGAGGAGAAAGACAGATTTTTCTGTGTGGAAGGGGTCAGATCTGGGGACTCGTTTATTTCTTATACTGGGGGGCCCTGATGACTATGCTCCTGGACTTCTGTGCCTGAAGACCTTTGGCAGCACTGTAGAAGGCAGGAAACTCTTGTTTTTGTTTGCATTTTGGGTATTTGCAGAAATGTCTCTTCAATTATTCTCCCCTTCTGACATACATCCAGTCAGCTGTCACTGATTGAATTATTGCCTTCTGGATTTACTTATTTTCCTACTAAATAATCCATCTTGCATATCTTTTTCTGTAAAACTAGCACTGATTCATAGGAATTTGCTGGCATTTTCTTGGTTATCCTTTAAAACTCTCCTAACCACCACATGTGACAAAACTGGTGTCCACAGGCTGCTGGCTGCTGTTGGATACACTAAACCAACACTAGCTGGCAGAACCAAGTTTCCTGCATGCATTGGCGTATTAGCCTATAAAGTTATTCATACCAAAGTGCATTTCTGCTGCTTAGCTGAAATCTTATCATCTTTACCCTTGCAGGGCTTTTCTTGGCTGAAGATGCAGTTGTTTTTGTCGTTTCCTTGCCAGGCTCAACACAAAGGCCTTATTGACTATTCTTGCTGGAGCCAAGGGAAGATACCAAGCAGAGTTTTGCTTACCTGGTAGTCTTCAGCTCATAAAAGACTTAGGCTGAGACCATTTTCAGCACAGTGGGAGCCAGTGCTGCTGAGGGCCTGGGTTAGTCATGCCAGTCTTTAATTTTTTTTTATTGCACCTACTACAATTCATTCATTGATAAAAATAGTTCTTTGTAAACACATTTCATATCCTGTTATTTCCACCTTTGGGCAGTCAGTGTCTACAACCCGGTGAACAGGGAATTGTCTCTGGGGGCACAATTCTCCTCTTTTGAAAGGCTGAGAAAGCTGAAGCTGCTCCTCACTACTTAGAGGAGGAGCCTGGCAAGAGGTGTGCCAGAGTGTGGGGCACAAAGCAGCAGACAATCCTTGGACGTTTTCTGAGCTAATACACCTGAGAAGGCACCTCGCTTGCACAGGAAAAGATGCTTTGCTCATCCTGCAAGCTCACCTGGGGACCCTTGCACTGCCTGGGCAGCTGGCATGTGCTGGAGACAACCTCAAGCTGCAGAGCTCTGCTGCCTCTCAGATGTTGTCCTGTGCCACCTCCTGATCTAGACACAAAATCCCCTGGATGAAGCTGGGTGGCATTTCTGAGCCAGGCAAACTGCTCTGGCTAGGGTATCCACTTCCAGCTGAGCTGATGAGGATGCAGTTCAGGAGCATTTGCATTGTGCTGATCCCTCAACCCCTGCACCTTTCCCACTGAAGGCAGGAGGGAAGAGGGAAGCATAATGTATGGCACTTGGGGCAATATATGCCATGTCCTGACCATTCCTGGCCATTTGCTTTCTGCCAAATGAGAACACTGTAACTGGGAGCTGGGAAGCACTGGTGTGAGCTCTGAACACAAGGACGGACACAACAGGTCAGAGGAAGGTCCCCATGGCTGATGGCAGAAGAGCAATGTAGGGAAGTGCCTCTCCTTCAGACACTGACAGCTCAGAGGGTACCTGAGGCACAGCTGCTGCTGTTGTATTTAACAGCCTTTGTGGAGACTTCTTCATCAATCTACTCTGCAATCCATGTCATTTCGGAGGCGCCATTAAACATTTCTCCGGCTGCAAAAGCTACTACAGACATAATTCTTGCTTAGGAGGCAAACCATTCCACCAAGACTTTAAGCCATGGTATAAATTACAGCAACCTTTGGTCCTTCCAACGCAGCAGGTGGCAGAGGAAGAGGGAATTGAGACTTGTCTCTGACAACAACCTTTATTCCCTTTGCTGAGCCGCCTCCAGCTTTGGCTGGCAGTCAAGCTCTGCAGCACAAAAATTCTGAGACCTTGTACGTGTAGCTCACGTGAGCAGCTCTTCCTCCAGAAAAAGCCCCTTGTAAGCCAGGGAGCTGGCCCACAAACAGGTTTTCTTTTCATCAGAATGGGTCGCAGGTTCAGGCTCTAATTTGTTTGATAATTTTTTTGTTGTGCTGCCCAACATGCTAAAAACAGATTTATTCATGAAAAGGACAATGTCAGCATCTATTCCCTGTGCAAACAGATGAGAAAAGTATCTGTAAACAGCAAAAGTAAGACAGAAAGCACAAAGAGCAGCATACTAAATTACCCCTGCCATGTGGGTCACTTTGGAGCATGTTTTTATTTCATTAAACAGCTCCTTACACAAAGTGTGTTTTGCTCAACTAAGGCATCATACATTTAATATTAAAATTATGCTGAGGCTTTTAAGTGCTCGGGGCAGGGGGAGAGCGGATACGCCCCTTTTATTCCTGGAGTTATTGTTTTACAAATAAAAGGTGCTGATGACACTGTGTGTACAACATAGATAGGGCATTAAAAAAATCACTGCAGTGGCTTGATAGGGATGATCTGCAGCTGAAAACCCAGTAGTGCAGACAGTAGGTGAGGCAAATGTGCTGAGATGTCAGGATGTGGAATGCCAGGAGAACAACCCTTAAAATAGTTGCACTAAAAATAGCCTCTGTGGACAATAGGAGGGGGGTTCGCCTTCATTTATTTCTATCGCCAGTTTCTTGACAGGCTGTCCCTCGAGCACTCCTGGTCCCACACAAAACAGGAGCAGGAGGCACCCTTTTATCCCATGCATATGTGCCACTGCTGCACTTCCCACAGAGATGGGAGCACCCACCAAAACCAAAGTGTGCTGGGGCTGCTACAGCCAGGGGACGAGGCAGTAGCCTCATGTGGGTGGCAAACTAAACCAGCTAAAACTACACCTTCTCCAGAAGCTTTGGAGCAGCTCTCTGCAAATAACAGCAAATCCTCTGTCAGGGTCCAGAGGAAATAAGTTGAATGGTGCTTCATGAGCTGGCAGGGTCTGCACAAGAGCAGGGGCCAAGCAGTGATGGTGCAGCTCGGGTGGGGAAGCAGATTCCTATCCAGTAACCTGAAAAAATCACCTCTTCCCAATATATCCTCCCTGCAAAGCTGGGCCAGCCATCAGGAGCTGCAGGCGGTGCCCACACAGTCATCATTTGTTCGGGAGGAAAAGCCATCCCTCAAGGCTAAATCGGCACACAGCTTCAGGGTGACTCCAGAGCTGCTGAACAGCACCACTGTGACCTTAGCAAGGCTTAAAGGGAAGGACTTTCCATTTCTTCAGGTTAAAAATGGAAAAACCAGGCATGTAGGCAAGAACCAAATCACCATGTGTCTGAGCACGATGGTCTGAGGACTAGTTACACCAGTCTTAGTAAGAGGCAGGACCCAAGGCAGGGAGGGGGAACCTCCAAGGAAAATAAAAACAGGAGAAACTCACATTTTGGTATGCAGTGGAGCACAGCTATGTCAGCAAAATTGGTTTTCCAATCCATGCAGTGAACATAGGTGGGAATTCAGTGCTGGATTTGCAGCCAGCAGCTTGAATTCAGGGTGATGACTCAGGACTTTCGGTTGCTCTGCAGGCAAAGGCTGCTCAGAACTTACTCAGGCAGAATTTCCATTTTCCATGACAAAAGGCCATGTCTCGTTCTCCTAGTTCTTTTCCTGATAAAGCTAATATTGCTAACTCACAGCATCTCAGATATTTTGTTGGCAGTCATCATAGCCCTGAAGAGTTGTAACCATTGTTTGTCGGCTTTATAGTCACCATTTGTGTTCTTAGAAGTGATGTTGTCACATTTTTTCTGAAGCCTATTATCCAATGCTGTATCTGCCAGATCCCCCTGGGATCAGAGGGTGAAACAGTCATTCATTCCATCATTCCTCTCCTTCGGGATGAGATCTTAGAGGCGACTCCTACTCATGATTTTGGTTTTGTAATACAGCCATGGTGTGTTTCTATGTATTCCCTGTGCACGTCACCCTGTGCAAGTCCAAAGGGTCCAACCTCTCCTTGAAGCAGAGGGCTCCCAACACCTCCAGTGCTTTTCCTGCCTCCAAGTGACAGCAAAGATGGGAGTAAGATTTATTCCTAGGTCAGGGGTAATTAGGTAACACGGGGTTTAGAATAAATGAAGCACAAACAATTCAGGTGTTGGTAAGCATAACGTGGAAATAAATCTGAGTGAAGCTTTGACTCTTTCTAGAGCTGAGTGAACACAGACATTGAAGCACTTGGGAAGGTACAGGAAGGAGGCAGACTAGCCTTCAGAAGCATAAATCATAGACTGTATCTATCTTCTTCAGTCATTAGGAAAAAAAGAATGAATAACAGAAAAAGAGAAAGGAGAGGAGGTCAACAGAGAAGGGTTAAAGGTTAATTTCCTGATTGCTGGGATATGAAAGGTAATGGTCCCAGATGCCTGTGAATTTCCGTCGTCATTTAATGCACTCTTTTATTGCCCCTTTCACATCAGCTTCCTCGTGTTCCAAACAGTCTTTTCTTTTGCTATTAAGCATTACATTTCACATACTGCAGACCTTGACAGTTTTGACATACTAGGTAAGGGCAGTAAATCTCCTAGAAACATAACCTACTCCTGCTGAAGTTAACAGGAACTCTGCCACTGGTGGTTGTGGCAAGCAGAAGGTCCACTTCTGATGACTAATGGCATTAGTCACATTTTTACTGGAACCCCTTTTTTATGAACAATTCCAAAGCATTTGTTCAGAGAGCTCAATTTAAATGCAAACATTGCAGCTTGTGTTCCATTTTATGATATCATGAGTTCCTGAACTCCGGTTTATGTCACCTGTAGTCTGCAGGCTGCCCACTGCTCTCATTTTAAGTGGGGGATTTGCATTTTGGAGGGCAGGTGGCATACAAAGGACTCTTTCTTACAAACACTGTATGTGAAACTGTATGGGAAAGCACAAGAATCAGTCTATGTGTTAAACCAAAGTTTTACAAGGTTGAAAGGTTACAAGGCGATGGTGGACATTGTGATCCCTCCCTGGTCATTTTCTACTGTTAAATGAATGGGCAGACCCACTGGAAATGATGAGCATCAACCCCTTAGATTCAGTCAATTCAACTCAGACATCCCACAGTAATAATTTTTTTTTTTTTTTTTTTTTTTGGTAGGCTGTCTGCTATGGCCCCACTCCATCATTCCCTGACAGTGGACTAAGAACAGGACAAGGGGTGTCCTCTGAGCCACTCTGCAGCTTTGCAGCCATGTATGGAGATCTCTCCCAGGGTTTCCAAGGTCCTGTCCCATAGAGGGTTGCCAGACCCATACGTGTGGCAAAAGGGTCCAAAGAAAGTCCTTCCAGGAGTAGAGGGAGGGATGCAGAGGGCTGTCTCTTCCCCAAGCCTCATGGGAAACTGGCAAGCCTATGAAGATCTGAGCTACAGTCTGCTGCTCTTAGCACTGCTATTACTGCAAATCATTTTTGCTATGCCTTGACCTCTCAGCTAAGTTCAGGGCCCCATTTTGTGTATGATTATTTTGTGGTCACTGGTAGTTTAAGTCCTAAATAGACATGGCAGAGCAAGGCAGTATTATCTCCCTATTGCAGGGAAATGGGCTGGCAGCTGACAGGAGAGCAAGGCAATGGTACCCACAGTTCAGAGCAAGAATAAAACCAAATCTACAAAGTGTGCCCCCAACACAACCACAAGCTCACCCTTTGTCTTTGTAAGGCTTTTCAAGTTAAGCTCCACTGGTCAGAGACAAGAGTCCACAGGACTATAATGGGTAAATGGGGTTTGCCAGCTTCTGACAGGGTTAATACAGCACCTACCCTGTTCTCATGTACTGCAAATAAATCAGGGTTCACCTGCTGCTCTCTGGAGAGAAGCTTGAAGTGTCTGGGTAAGCCCTGAACATGTCATGAGGGCTGCCTGATGGCTGAACTACCACATCTACCTGTCCCCAAAAGCATGTTAAATGCTGACATACAGATCCAGTGCACGCAACTTCCTTTTTTATCCTCCAACTATGCTAAAACAATAGTTTCACTTCAGCAGAGAGCTGGGATCTATGTAAATAGGCCACTAAATGGAGTTATGTGGTATTGGCATTTCTAAGAACATCAGACACGGATATTGCCATCTTTTGAGACGTGGGATGTAAGATGAATAGATTTCATACCATGACTTCCAAGCCTCCATACTAGGACTTCTGATCAACTGCCCTATTCACCATAGTTATGGAAGTTATTTATGTTAAATAGATTAAAGGCTGAGCAACTTAGATTTTCTCTGAGTGATTTGTTGTTTCAGCTTCTTTTATGTTAACATCCGTTTGCATTAGTGCGGAAATACCATACTTGCCTTCCCTTGAGATAAAAATTTGCTTATGGACTCAAGTTTATCTATATCTTGTTAGAGTAGCAATGTCTTCTGGGGTGGGGCCAAACAGGCGGGCTCTTAGTGGCCATTACTCAACAAAGTACTTAATTCTTTACACACCTGGTGAGGAAAAGTCTATGGCAGAAGCAGTGAGAAATAATCCATCTTCTCCCACAAAAATAATTTTAACAGGTTTTAAGCCCAACTCTTTTCCCACTTAAGTCAACAGCCTAATTCCTAGAAATGTACCTTAAAAGCAATTTTATGTACTGTAAGTTGCAAGATTCAAAAGTAATCAACTCCTTCTGCTATTTGCAGCTTTGCTATTCATTGGCGTTAGAGGCAGACTCTTTGGAAACACTTCATAGCACTGTTTAAAGACTTTCAATTTTCTGTTTTATGTAATGTAACCTAATGTATTCAAAAGTAACTCTGAAAGTATTCTTCTACCATAACTATAATGGGATGATTACATTACTGCGGAAATTTGGGAAATTTATACAAAAATGATGACAAATTCTCTGTTTGACTTAGGCTGCTTGTGCATGTTTTCCCCCTCTCTCTCTGCCTGCCTTGCCTCTTGATCTGTGCTGGTGATGGATTAGTAGATTGGTTCTTATTTTGGAACAATTACCAGAATTTCTGTAGTCCCTCTTGTAAGAGTCTCTTAGGCAAGGAGGGAGAAGCTACAGGTGTGTCATACTCAAGCAGGGACGCAGCCCTTGTTCCTCTGAAGCCCCATGTCCCCACCATGGGCAAATGTTTAATTCTACTGTCTGTGCAGCCTGACTGGGAACATCTGAGCATGGGATGGGGCAAAGATGTGGCAGAGGGGTGTTTCAGGTGAAGGTGAGACAGAGGCTTTACCTGAGTACTGATAGGAGCAGAATAGAGCTGAGTTTTATATTACACTTCTTTTGTAACCTGCTCCTCCCGAGCTTTGCTGCTTCTTAGTAGTGCTAAGGGTTTAGAGCATCTGTGCACCAGAAAGCTTTCCTAAATCAATAGTCTCCTGCAGCTACATAAATAGCTAACTGGAGCAAAGATGTTTATTTTTGAAGTGGGAGATGTTGCTCTTGCGACAATGTTTTATTATAATGATTTTGATCCTCAACCTGCAATCTTTACACCAAGACAAGACTCTCCTTGATTTCAGTGCAAGCTTTGTCTGACTAAGGATTTCAGAATTAGCTCTTTGCTTTTATTTTTACTGAAAAACAAGCCTGCACTTGACAAGAAAAAAACAGTAAGTGGATCATGTCAGAGACACAAGTTCCTATGAGAAATTTCTAGCAGGAAAAACACAGCTTTATGATTACATGGCAGCAAGCTGCAAGGTTAAATCTTCAAGAGTTTTCTGGGAGAAAAAGATGCTAATGCACTAATGTGAAGGGTACCTATTCCATCAGGGAAAAAAGGTGCAACCCAGTGCACACCGCTGCTTCCTCTCTGTCAGAGACTTCACAAATGAGTAAAGGTTGCAGCAATGAAATGAATAGTAATAAAATGCAAACATTAAGAAAATATTTCCAGAAAAAAAAATTAACATCGATGGAAACAGACACATTTTGATCTAAGGATTTGATCTCAAGAATACACATCAGTCTAGACATATTTTATGCCACCAAAAGGGCCCTGATCCCAAGGAGGATATAAGCCCACACAGGAGTGGCAGCTCTGTACCGGTGCACTTCCCTCCATGAGAACTACCTAAAAACGTGCTGGTTGCAGGGAGGAGCTACATGACAATCAATCCCTGCGAAGATGGGGAGTACATAAAGCTAATAGTAATTGCAGAGACATAGAAACGGCAGTAGAGGGGCTGAGGCGTGCCTATCCAGGGCAGGGAGCTGCCCACCAGCCCTGCTGCACAGTGCAGACAGGCAAGAGGAACCAGGGGAGTGGGGTGGCTACGGGTCTGGGACACTGGGAATGGAACAGGCAAATGTAGAGATGGGGCTTCGCTCGGTACTTGTCCCCTGTCCCCAGCACTAGCGGACCCAAAAAAACCTTAGGACAAAATGTCAGCAGGGTAGGGGCACCTACTGCCTGGTCTGGCAAACAGGAGTAAACAGGGTGTTTGGATGGGTTTGGTGTTTGGGGTTTTTTTTGGAAGGTGCAGTGCCGTTTGGGAATCATTGACTTTTTTCTGCTTTAAAGACAAAATTTCCCTTGGAAGCAGAGAGTTGTGAATGTGTCACTCAGCCCGCAGCTGCTTGCTGAGCCCTGGTATGCGCTTCAGTGCCCCGCTGATGCAGGGGGGTGCTCCCAGAAGTTCTCAGTTCTCGTTTGTCCAAAACTCTCGTTTGACAAAATCGGGATGCAGGCACAGACACGGCTAGATGGAATATGGGGGTGTATTCTCCGAGGGGTTGGGGGTGGTGGGCCTTAAAGAGCAGCAGCCCCGTTTCCCAGAAGAGGGGTCAGAAGCCTGGATTAAGTAACTCAGTGCCCTCAGGCACCAGATTTCAGAGGTGGAGAGCAGTGGGGATCACGTGTCAGCCAAGCCTGCTGCTTTTCCAGCACTCCGCGTGGGCAGCAGACAGGAGACAAGGACCCTGCCAGGGCGGGTGTTCTCCAGCAGTAGGCTGCACCAAACATCTTCAGCAGCGGAGGTTCGCCAGCATCACGCTGGTGGTAATCGCGAGCTGTCAGCTCACCCTTACTGCAGGCTGACAGTCCCTTTCAATGAGAACGGGCAGCCCTCTCGATCGCGCTTTTCCAGCAGAGAAAAACCCCGGGGTCAGTGTGTTTAGTGAAACTCATGCCTCCATAGGCGTGGACCGCAGGCGCCGTCCCCAGGCGAGCAGAGCGCGCGGTGCGGAGACACAGGCGGCTCCTCCCGCCGCGCCCCCCCGCACACAGCCCTCTGCCCACTTCGGAACGGCCTGGGCACGCTGCTGCCTGCGCCCCCCGCTCGCCCGAGCCGCGGCTACCTTCGCCACCGGGGAACTCACTGCGGCGGCGCTACCCAGCGATCGGTACGGACCCGAGGAGGCAGGGCAGGGCCCCCGCGGGCGCGGCACCTCCGACGGAGCGGGCCGGCCGATGCTGCGCGGGGTTCCCCGCCGGCCGGGAGCGCGTCGGGATGGACGGGGGCGGGGAGGGGTGTCGGGGACCCGGCGCTCCAGAACGGAGCCGCTCCCGACCCGGCCCCTTCCCGCGGCATTCCGGAGCCGCGCACGTCCCGCCCGCCCCGCGGTGTGGCGTGGCGTGGCGTGGCGCTCCC
>VRYO01002734.1:42467568-42481875 GCA_009812075.1 Sialia sialis | reverse complement strand
CTCGCCCCGGGCGCTTCACGGAAAGTTTCTACAACTCATTAAGATGAGAAGTGGCATTAACAAAACCCCGATGCCGCGCTCCCGCCGCCCGGTGAGGATGCCCGCCTGGGGGACTCGCCTTGGCCACCTGCCCTTCCCGCACCGCTGCGCGGGCTGTCGCGGAGGAGCCAGCGTGGCCCTGCCTCGGCCAGCTGCGGTGCGGGGCGATGCGGAGCCTGCTGCGGGCACGGCGCAGTCGGGGCTGTGCGACTAGGGGGTGCAGGACCCGCGTCCCTGAGAGCAGCTGCGGGGAAAAGGGTTACTGCTGTACCTCGGTTATCGGGGCGTGTGTTTCTGGTCTCAGTTGGGTTTTGGGTTTTCTGGGTTTTTTTAGTTGAAATCCCTCCAAACTTATTGGGCATCACATTCTAGCCACTACGTACTCCACAAGGAGCAAGCAAAGGCACTATCAATTACTTGAAGGTTTCGCTGGGAAATACAATATATGAAAAAGCTCTCTCTGATTGCGATTGCTGGTGTGTCGGGAAGAGCGGTTGCTCTCCAGGCAGATTTTGGGATGCAGGCACTGGGCTGGCATGCGCAGGAAGGTTCCAGAAGAGCGGTGCCGCCTGTTCCCCAGGCAAGGGAGTGCCCCAGAGCACCCGCCTCTTCCTAGGGGCTGCGCGAGGGGAATGAGCAATCAGGCTTTCGCACCGACACAGCGCATCTCGCTGTCACCCGGGAGGGGGGATGCCCAGGAAAAGCTCGAGCACTGCGTGTTGGGGATGAGGAGAGCTCGGCTGCCCTCGTGCAGTCGTGGTCTGGTGACCAGGCTGTAGCTCAGTGCAGTCATTAGCAGGGAACTACCAGGAAACGCCCTTGCTGTGCTGCTTCTACTGAAGAGGTTTTGAGAAGTCCAGGACCTGAAAAAAGTCTATAATGGCCATAGTGGGTGATAGCAATAATGGCTTTTAGCAAGCCCTCTCCTTCTGCAGTAGGGCACTACCTCTCCTGGCAGCATATGCTGCAGGATGGGCTCTTTTTGCTTTTTAACAAACTAGAGCAATTACACAAAGTCATCTCAGAGGGGTGACCTACTTGGAGGGAGAAGAGGGAAGAAAAGTGTTTGAGAAGGAGACCTTGATTTCAAACATCACCTTGCATGTCCTACCATTTGTCCTAACCAAGCGGGGTCCTTGCCTCTCAAGGTGTGAACTGCATGGCTCAAGGACTTGCTGCCCACCCTCCCATCCCCTCTTTCTGCTTCAGCAGGAAAGAAGTAGTAACTCATGAAGGGGCATTTCAGGTGTTTCTTAAACATTTTTTGCATTACAGCTGTAGCCTCAAGAGGTTAAAATATCTAGAACGCTTTTCCTTACCCTGTCTCTCACACACCACGTTTAAAATTAGAACATCATTAGCAAAATTGTAGGTGGCTCTGGGAAGCAGGGGATATTTTACAGTTGAAAGTCACAAAGCCATCAAATAACGTCTTCACAAATACGTGGGTCTTGCAGGTCTTCAACATGGCTGGCACTGACACAGCTACCTTCCTGCATGCGGCTCAGTGCGATGTGTAAGTACCAGAGATCTTTCTATGAATTTTGTGTGTGTGTGTGTATTTTGGTAGATTAATGGTTCCTTCCCCCCACTTTAAATAGGTGGGTCGATTGCGACAAACGGGGAACGCAGCATATTGCAGATGTTTTTTTGGTTCTGGGGCATCATGGGTAATATCTGAAAGGCTCTGCTTTTCATACCAAAAAAATAGTAACTGGGAAAGAATGTACCTGTGTTTCCAGTTCTTGCACTATCAGCACCCTGTTAAAGAATGAGAGATATTTCAATAATTTGTGACAATGTTATGGCCTTGCTTGAGCCATTAAAATGTTGGAAGGTAGGTACCCCAAGGATTCCATTAATACCGCTCAACAGTCAAGGAACAGATGAAAACTGCAAAGCTAATGTAAGGTAGGGTAACAAATTCAACTTACATAATGTGGAAATAATATTTTTTTATGTAATGAGAATTAAAACTGTCTTACCAGCATGAAACATCGACGTATTAAATGCGCATTCAGAAGGGAAGAGTTGGCCGCATTTCACACAGGTTAAGTAATTGCGGGTTAATAGGACTCTGTCAAATACATGCTGGGAAATGCTAGTTCAAGAAGTAAGCTTTCTTCACAATATGCCTACATTTTACCTTGAAAAGAAGTCCGCGTTTCTGAAAACTCTTTCTACTGTCTGGAGATATAAGAGAGGTTTTTAAAAGATGCTATGGAGGGGAGACATAATGGGTGCTCATAAAACAAGTTGCAAAAGTAGAAGGAAGGGAAGAATTGGGCCGTCTCATGAAAACTCTGTCCTAGCTGACTATTTTCCCTTTAATCCATCAAGCTAAGAGATGCTCCATTTTGACTTGTATTAGCATAATAGTGTTGGCCAGAGTTAGTCAGGCTTGCATTTTAAAAGAGAGATGAGGGGTTTAGGTAAACTGAGTGTACGAAGAGAGACCTGTGTGAATGTTCTATTACTTTTAATTGTTCTGAAAACAGAAAATGTTTTCTGTACTCTAGCAGTGTCTTCAATATTCTCTCACAGTGTGTATTTGGTATTTCATGATAAGGGTATGGCTGCCTCAAATCACATAAATAGGAGTTAAGTAAATGGGACATTCTGTCGTGATAAACTTGTCATTTGCTGTTCTTATGAATGGTTAAATTCATGTGTTTATTGAAAAATCTCCTAACCCGGATTTCATAAGGATAAAGTTTTTAGTATTCTTTTCATATACTGTCCATTTGCATTGCATCACTATATATGCATGGTGCAAGGAGAGAAGAGTACTATTTACTTCATCTTATTTTACCCATTACATTTTGATATGCAGATAGAGTGAGGTTGATGATGCAGGATGTGTGCGTGGAAAAATCCTCATTTTCTAAATATATTTAGAATTTAAAATTGACCAATATAGGCTTGCCTGATTTTGGAGAGGAGTGGGTGTTTTGAAGAAGGGTTGGGGTTTTTTTTCCTTCCCGTGATTAATTTTTAAAGAAGTGGTTTCCTAGTTTAAGAAACCAGCAAGGGAGGGAGAGATGCAAGACGTTATTACAAGAAAAGGTCAGTACTATCCTGTTCTTCATTGTTTCATTCATGGGTTTGTTTTTTTTCTCCTCGTGTTCGACCTGCCAAAAGATTATTTAGGAGGGGAGGGAGAGAACAGAGTGTGTTTATAAGGTAGACACATGTATCGGAGGGAATGCTTAATTAGGAAATTGTGATACAGCCCTACAGCCTAATGGAGTGAGAAGATGACAATTCTCAGCCAGCTGGGTGGGGCACAATGCAGTGCTAACTGTAAGCCTTTTGTCTAATAAAAATGCCTGAAACAAAGTGGTTGACTGGCAATCAGCATCCCACTTGACCTTTCTAAAGCCAGGAAAACAAAGTTAATGAATGTATCTTTCAGTCGCCACCCTGTATATCGGGATTTTTTGTGCATTACTGGAGAGCCACGACTCTTGCAGCTTTGGTTCTTATCGCAGCATGGCTATTCAGAGTTTGAAACATGATTTGTGAAATTGTGCCTGTTGAAATTATTAAAGCCTCGAGCGAAAGAAAAGCCCTGTATACAGCTGCTAAACTACTTTGCCTGACTGGTTTTGAGGTTTCTTTACTTGTCAGTGCAATGAATTAACTTCACCAGAGTTTCACAGGGTTGCTGGAAAATACAAATCTTCCTGTTCCTAAGCTGTGCTTTAAGTCTCCCGTATTACTGAATAGTTGGAATTACTAGATAATTACAGCAAACCCAGTGCATTATGTAAGTTAAATGTAGACATTGTTTAAAACTTTATTTTAATGAGGTAAGACATTCCTAAATGCTCTTGCTAGAAAAATGATTTTGAGCTGTTTTTTTTTTTTAATGCTGAAAATACTGCATGACTATTAAAGAATTTGTAGCATTTCGTAAGCAGGATACTGGCAAGACACTGTTATTTTTTAATGCTCTAGAATGTAAAATCAAGACTAATAGTCCCAGATATGTGTAAGCAGCTATTTATGTGTTGCTAAATTTGAAACAGTATAAATTGTATAGCTTGTGCAAGGTTCTGGTAAGCCTGCATCTATTGAAAATGGTGTAGAAGAGTCTGTTCTGATGCAGATCATCAGCGTGAGGGGAATTTTATATGGTTGTGAGATACCTTGGAAACAGAACTAATATTTGAGCTGGTTTGTTAGTACATTAAATGCTTAATTACTTCCTTTGAATACGATTGAGGAGGTTGATTTACGAATTAATGCTTGTTTTTAATGCTAGGTGACAGTATCGCCACTGAAATGCAGAATTCTCTGTGGTTTACACTTTCTGTAGAGACAAACAATTTAATTTGCATGTATCAAAAAGAAAATGGTGGCTTCTCATCTCTCGGTGAAGACTGAATAGAAAACTGATGTGATGATGTCTTAACACTGGGACACTGTTTCACAGAGACTAATGTATGCGCTGAATTGTCATCATAAAATTAGACAAACTTTTTAATGAGCAGTGAACATTTTAAGATGCAGTACCTTTCTGCTGCACTTAATGTCTGAATGTTATAACGGTGTCTGTGTTAATAGAACGCACTCAGGCTCATGTATTGTGTTATAGATAAAACAGGCTAGAGAGGGGAAATGTAAGCGCTATCCAGGAACTGATTTTTCTTAGGCTTGTTGTGGGATATTCAATAAGATGAAGTCTAAATGGTACATATTTATCATCTGAGCATTATTGATCTAGATGAAAAGAAAACAAGTGAAAATCAGCATTTTAAACAGAACTTAAAAATGAATCTCTAAGATTTTGAAACCTGTAATCAATGCAAATTGGAGGGGAGGAGAAGGAAAGGATTGGGGGAACAGTTGCAGGCACTGAGCACATGTTCTACTTCTTCAGCTTTGTCTGAGGAAATAGGTATAGTGATGAAGATAAAGCAACCACCTAAATTTACTGGATTTCAAATCAACTAGTAGCTCTTCTGAATTTTGCGGGGTACTGCTGCAAATCAGCGTGTTGTGTCTGTGCTTTGTTGGAGCAGCAGACCTATTTGCAAAGCTGTTTGTCACACTGTCGTTTTTATTATAATAAGGCTTATATGGAAATACTCCTGCAATGCATCTAAAGGAAAGACGAATGGCAGCATTTATAGGAGGTGGCAGATTATACCACGGGGAGGAAGGGGTCGGTGTCGTTCATCCCAACCCCTTTACTCTAAAGAGGGATTGACATTACTTTGTTTAATTATGAGGCACATTGCACTGAACTAATGTAAAGATTAACACAATGGGGCCCTTAACCTGGTTAAGGAGCTGGGGTCCTGCCCCAAGGTAAATAATGGATATGAGTTTGTTTGCCCAGTGGGTCTTACTGGGTGGAAAAATAGCTGGGAGTCTGTTCCTTTTTTCTTTTTAAGTGTTTGCCTAGCATATAAATCAATTAAAATTAGGAGTGTTTTGGAAGAAGTTTGGCCTTTTCAAACAAACCAAGAGACTTGGATTTTGTTGGTTTATTTCCACTGAAGGGTCTGATCCCATTTTAATATTTTTGAACTTTAAAAGCAAACCCGTCAATTTCAAGATAAAGAAAAATAAATGGTGACCGCTTTAGCTGATACAAAGCCACAGCTGTTCTTGTGGACTTGTACTGTTCATCTTCTGTAGTGATTGTGGTCCTCTGTAATGCAGCAATATACTGTTAATTCTTGAAAATTTGGAATTTCATTTTTCTTGATACATAAAAAGGACAAATCTGAGCAAGGAAGGTAGAGATGAGGAAAAAATGGTTTTGCTCTTTGTGAAAGACAGCTTTCCCGGCTGAACAGATTTAATTTCTCTGTCTTACTTACGTGAAGGTTGTAAGTCCTGAAGGAAGACACAGGCTTTATGTGCGGGAAGCTGCAAAGCTGGACTCAAGTTCCTTGGTGTTCTGATGGGTCACACTTTCCTCTGCAGACCTCACGTGGGGATGGATAGCTTTGGCTGAGTTTTTGGCTATTCTTCGTAATCCTAAAAACCTATGTTTGTCTTGGAGACTGACAGATAAGAAATTGTTAATTTTAAGGATTTAACTGTGAACTTAAATTAGAATGCTTCTGAAAACAGATCTAGTCTAGATTTAGACTACAACTGGGGAAAAGAAAAGGTTGTAAATTATCATTTTGGTTAACTATCAAGGCAATGATGCCGCAGACAGTTTTGGAGCGCACTGCAGGAAAATGGCTGCCTTAGTTTTTCTTGGCTGGGCTTACAGCAGTGAGCTCTGCCCCAAGTCATCGCTGCTGGCTCATGGTCCCATTAGCTCAGCTGAGGTGCACCTTGCACTTCTGGCATCATCTGTTAAGTGTTCTCACTCACATTGCCGGCAGGCTGTGGACTTTCATCCTGAGCAGCTTGACTCATCACGACCTCTTAGAACAAATATTAGCAAGGCAGAGACCAAAAGCACTGCCGGGGGAATGGTGCTATTGACTGTAGTAGAGCCGAGGCGTTCCCCACTGGTGGCCACATTGTGGCTGAGCATCCCCTTCCCCTGGCACAGCGTCCTTTCAAGAGAGGAGGGTCTGCAAAAGGCACCAGAAAAGAGTCTTACCACCTGCTTTCTGATTCAGAGCTAGCCAGCTTACCAGAACAGGGTTAGTGTAGCCATACGTGTCATACAGTTGCTCAAAGGCGATCCTCAGCCCTGCTGTGCTAGAGTAGGTGCCAGTGCTTCGGCAGTAGCTCTGCTTGCAGGTCACCATTAAGGGCACGCAGGTTCATTGGAAGCCAGTGGAAACCTATTTGGCATGCTGCGGTAGGTATGGTATTGGTGAAGATGCTGGTGGCTGTACCTTTACATCTCTCCTCTTGGCTGATATGCAGGTCCAAGGCAGCCAAGGAAAGACCAGACAGAAGACTGGACAAAAACCCACACTCCTAGTGTGATTTATGCCCTGCTTACCCTCGGTCCCAATCCGGTATGCTACTGGTTCTGAGAGCCATTGAAGATGGGCACAACCTCAGGAGCTTGGAGCTGGTACTGGCAGGAAAAAGCTTGCTCCCAAAGGGGAGGATGGAGTTCCGGCTGATTTCAGAAGTCCAAGCTCTTCATTTCTTACAGTGGGTCTCTAGCTAGACTGTAAAACTTTTTTCTTTTCCTTCAATGCTTCTTCTTTAAAAGTTAGTGCCACTGCCTGGTGTCAAATTCTAGGATTGAAGGCTGGATGTGCAGGGACTTAAGATGGCTCAATCTGTCACAAATGCCAAGCTTGACCTTGGGCACAGATAAGCTTCCCTCTAGCATTGCTTTTTCAGCAAAGACTTGGGTGAGGTGGTAGAAATGATGTTTATCGACGTCTTCCAAGCATGTTGGGAGGTCTAACATTTGTAAAGATTTTTTGTTTGTGATTCTTTGGGAAGAGGGGCAGTCTGCTTCTGACTGGCACTCCTGCTTCCTAACCCACTTTGGTTAGGAGCAAGGTAGCATGGTTTGAATCTCCACTCCTCAAAACCTACTCACCAGGGGCTCCTTTAGCAAACAGGTACAGATTTCCTGGATAAAGGGCTTGATCCCCAGAGTGCTTGAATGCATTATCCAGCTGGCTGTCAATATCAGAGCTGCTGAAATGGGGAGTGTACAGGGCTGCATGCAGCCTTCTTTTGGATAATGGAAGATGCCTTTTTCCTTGTATTGTGTTTTAAGAGAAACAAAGTCTGCTGGCAAGAGAAGACTCGAAAGTACAGCGTGCTCTGTAGCCTGCAAAGGGGGCTTTGACACTGCTTGGAGTCGAGCAGTCGGAGTCAGAATGGGATTTACTGCTGTGAGTGATGTGCCCTCTTCCCTCTGTGGTGTTCTCAGTGGGAAGGCTCCACATCTGCCTGTGACTTTTGCCCCTGGACAGCAGCACTTGCTGGATTATGGAGGCTGTCATTTATCATCACTGTCTCTGACTGTAAAAGACGGTCAGTGCTCCTGACAAAGCGATGGGAGGATTTGGTATGGTGGAGAAACAGCTTGCAGGCTTTTTTAACTAGGAAAGTGATTTCAAAGGAAGTAGAGGAGGTTGGGAGAGAGGTAAAGACTCCCAAAGACCTACAGTAACAACTTTACAACCTTGCATAGAGGGTTGAAATTTGTGTGAAGAATGGAAAATGGAAAAAAAAGTGTGCCTGGCAACAACTGGAGATTATTTAAAAAAATAAAGAGCGGTAGGACTTGTATTCAGAAAGGTCAGAAGGATTAAGATTCCTTCCGGGGAAGGCTGGTCAGAGGTGAGTTCTCTGCGAGGGAAGATGGAGCATATGTCAGAAGAGGAAACTAGTGGATCACTCAGATGCTGCAGGGCGACTCATCAGGGCTTGTGGATGGACCAGGTACAGGGAACCTGGGAGCATGTTCCTGCTGTCTCTATGCCAGGAGGCTGGTGTCCAGCTGGGCAACAAATAGCCTGTTTAAGGGGTGCAGAGGTTGAATGGTAATGGGATTATCAGCACACTTGTAATCTAAAAACTATCAAGTCCTGGTACTTGTTAGCTCAATTCTACTGTCACTAATATCTGCTGGTTTTCTTCTTTTGGTCTCAGCAGGTACGGCTACTATGCCAAAAAGTGGATAAACTGCCCAGGTTCAACATGAGCATCTCTAAGAAACGTGCTGAGTATTCACATACCTGTTTAAATTAAGAGCTGTGGTGCTCTGTATGCTTTTTTTATTTTAGGGTTTGTTATCTATTCATGCAGTGTCAGTGCTCTGGAGACCTCCTGGCTTTCCTTCAGACATGTTTCAGTGACATAAAGTGACTGTGTAAAAGCCATTTGCCTAAGTCTTGAGCAGGGTTGATCAGTTTAAAAGATAATCCAACAGTGTTAGGAAAACAAGTTGAAGGTTCTACAAAAATTCAAAAGACACTTGCATCTGAGTGCAAATGGACACCCAAGCAGGGTGCAGTGTGAAGCATGGACAAGTGCACTGGGAAAGTTCTGCAGCTGTCTGGTAGCTGTACTGCCCCAGAGATACAGGCAGGACCCCTGGTCACTGCCACCAGATGAGGAGAGAGGAGCTGCTGATTTTGTGCTGTGTGTGTCCACTGCGTGTTAAATCCAGGTGAGGCTCGACTAAACAGTGTGGCAGCTCACCACGGAGCAAGCCTGAGGAGCTGGGGTGAGAGTCCTTCCTCCCATACGCTGTGATGTCTTTACCAGCAAGGTGCGTTAAAAGCCACTAATTTGCTCTCATATGGAAAGTGTGGGGTTTTTCGTGCCCAGATCCTGCCTGGTCATATCTGTGTCACATACTCTGCTCCCTGCCTGTTCCTCAGTGGCCATCCCAGTCTTGATGACTTCCCTTCATGGTTCACCTTGCTCTTCCCTGGCTCTGCTGTGTCTGCAGCAGGTCTGGGTGCTGTCACAGGCTGGCATCCCCATGCAGCGGTGATGCAAATAACAGATGGTGTAAGAAACTCCTGTCTTCAGTGTGTCCCGGCAGAGGCGCAGATGCAAATTCAGGGGAGCAGGGATTTCTGGAAACACCTACTCCATTAGCAGCAATGATGGCAGTAGCAGTAGAAAGCTTTACTAGGTACCTCCACCCATACCCTATTTCAAAACAGTAATGAGAACATTCAGCAGTTTGCAGTCTAATGTGTCCAGAGATATACAGATTTTTTTTTTTTTAAAGCTGGCTTTGCTGGTTATTTAAGAGTCATGTGATCAAAAGTTAAAAGGGATTTATTTTTCTGCATCTCGAAGGTTCAAGTGGCAACAGTTTGATTCTGCATCAAGCAGTTTTCAGTTTGACACAGAATTTAGCCACAGCCCAAGAGCACCGCCGCTTCTCTTCGGTGGTGTGTAGCTGGTGGATGATAGCATATCAAATACCAAGGAACAGCTGAATAAAAGCTCTTTCTCAAACAAACAAGAAAGCCCTACACTAAGCCTCAGAGAGGCCATAGCATTGCTTATTAAGCTGTTTTGAACAACTGGGCTAGGATTGGGAAACATATTGGATGCATGTGCTGTGTCAGGGAAACAGAAAAAAATAAGTAATCCCTCTACTCCTGCTTGCAAAAATAATCCAGGCCAAATCATATGATTCCTTATCTCCACCTGCCCTGAAACTTGGTGAAAGCCACCATTCCTGCTGCTTTTATTGGATCAGAAAGTAACTTCGATGGCTCAGGGAATGCAGAGGGACAGGGCTGTCTCGTTGACACTAAAGATGCTTAGGAGCCTACCTGCTGGTAGGTAACCACAGCCAAGTTGTTGCTATACCTCATGAAATGTTTGATGGGGGCAATGTTAGAAGCGGTGGTGTTTGAGTGCCTCCAGACTTTTTAGTAGAGATAATTGAGGTGATGGAAGAGATTTTTTCAGACAGGCAGGAAAAGGGATTTGAGTTGTTTTGCGGGTACCAGTTTTTGCATTGTCTGCATCTAGCTTTATATTGTTTGGTCATTTTATAAACAGATCCAGTCAGGAATATGCCTGTTTATACAAATCTGCAAAAGACGTGGTCGATTTCTGTGTGTTGTGTAGCCAGCCTACAAGGAGTCTTGTTCCCGTCTGATTCTGGAGAGACGAGTGTGTGTGATTTGCAGTGCTAGTGGGGATGTAGGCAAAAAATGAAAGGCAGAAGGGTCTTTGTGCAGAGCAGCAGACCAGCCAGCCCAGGAGGAGTTCAACCTTGTAAACTGCCAGCTATTGGAGGATTTGAGGGGGTGTGATAGGGAGCACATGGTTGGCAAATAGGTATTAGGGGCTAATGCCACCCAGAGCATTTCAACCCCATGGGCAGGTCCCTGGGGCTGGTGGGTAGGGGGGCCAGGCAAGGGTTTTCCCTCTTGTTGTAGCATTAGGTTTTGGAGTTTTTTGGTTGGTTGGTTGGTTAGGGTTTTTTAAATTTTTCTGCCCTCAAATGCTCTGGAGGCTGTGCCCTCCCTCTCCTGGGACTGGGGGAGCAGAGTGAGACACTTCATCTGCCAGCATCATCCCAAGCAGGGCAAGGGGAGCCAGGCTGTGGAATGCTGAGGCATCCCAGCTCAGGGATTGCCCACACTGGAAAACACAGCAGAACCCGCAGTACTCCTTGGCCTCTTAAAAGTAAACCCACAGGAGATACCAAAAATGGTGAAACACAGGGTAGTAATTCTAGAGAATGGCTATTACTTTATTATTGGGAAGAAATTGTCTCTCTGTGTGGGTAGGAAAAACAAAAATGTGAGAAAGAGCATGTTCTGTAAGGACGCAGGGTGTGGCTCAAGCATCAGTAACAAATGCTGGAAGAAAAAATGCTCTTTGTTCTGCAGTCAGGTGGGTTGACAACTATTCTCACCCATGCCTGGCATGCATAACACCCAATGCAATTAAAAGATCGAGGAAGGCTTGACATGCTGAAACTGCTGCAAGTGCAGCAAGCAGAGAAATTCAGCCTGGAATCTGCTTCTTTTTTTTTTTTTTTTGCTTTCTGAACAATTAAGTTCCAAAGGCTGTAGCTATCAAAATCAGTATGTTTTTTTCATACTGCTGCGTTGTTTTAATGCTCATGTTTTTTGTGTTTAATGCTTCAAATAGTAAGTTAAAGCTCTCTAGCACTAAAATTTATACTGGCCTACATGTGACTAGAATTGTACCAAAGCATGCATTAAAGTGTATTAAAAGCATGAACGTCCATATATGTGTGCAGTACAGCAAATTGACTTGTAATGACAATCTCGCTAATTGCAAAATAATTTCAAAGCTATTCCTTTTAAACTACCCTTGTTTGTCTCACAGGTTTAACACTTTTTATTTTTCATTTATTTAACTAAAGGAAAAAAAAATACACGTTCACAGTTGCTTTTAGATTGCTGCAGGCTAAAACAGTATCTTGAGCTTAAAAAAAAACCCCTACTATCCTGGTTTTTTTATGTTTTGTTCATTCTGCTGTGGGTTGGTTTGGTTCAGTGACTAAAATGCTGCTGTCTTTTTTCCCCCTAAGCATCAAAACTAAAAACTTGGTCTCATTGCGTTTGCTGGCAAGAAGTGAAAATTTTGTACAAGTGAAATATTATGAACTTGTCATAGACAGGCAAGTGGGACTGACTGTGTAAGGCAATGAGAAGATGAGACCAATACACATCTTCTCTCTTTCCATTTTAAATACTTCTATATTCGAGGTCAGGAATTTAGACGTTTACTTACTTTGCGTGTCTGTGTAAATATATATATATATATATATATATATTTATAATCTTCTAAAAATGCCTTATTTCTTTTTCTGGGAGGATGAGAAATCTACTTGCAAATTTACATCTTGTGACATTTCCTTACAACTGCACACTGGCATATGTACTGCTAGAGGCCAGCCCATCATTTCTTGGTAAAAAGAACCTTTCAGCTCGGTTACCTCCTGTAGAGAGCTAATTTTCCAGCAGTCAGGCTTGATCTGGATAAATAATTAGAGAGCGCGAGAGAGAGATGAAGATGATCACATCAGCGCTGTCTGTAATTCAGTTAATACAGCCAGACCCTGTGATTTTGCGTCTGCAGCGTACTTGCGTGGTCTCAAAAGCCACAGAGGCAAGCAGGCAACAAAGCCAATCGGTTACATTTGTCTTGGAAGAATTAGCGGCACTTTTCATTCATTTGTGGAAAGCCAGCAAACAGCTGCAGCATGCATCTGCAGCACAAGAAGGTGATTCTTGACATGTTCCGCTCTCCCCAGCCTACCCCCACATATGCAAAAATTTCATCGTGCAATTAATGCTGGGGTATTTCCATCCTTAAGGATGTCTTTTTTTTTCCTCTGCAGTTTGAGGCGTTGAGGTGGTTTTTTTTTTTATTTGAATTAACATTGGTATCTTGTGTGGCAGAGTAAAAGCTGACTTAGGGAAGCCTACTGTTTTGGCATTTCTGGATTATTTTTTTTTTATTTATTTTATTTTATTTTTTTTTATTTTTTATTTTGTTTTTGGCTTGTAATAATTATCTGATAGCAATGCTAAAGTGCAGAGCTCTCTGAGAAGCAGTAGCATTTCACATGACACTTAACACCAGTGGATGAGATCCAGTTAAAGCAAACTGCATTCTCATACAGTCTTTTGAGGGTATGTTTGTTACTGATGTGCATTCGTTCCTCCTGCGTACGGTGCTATAAAGGGGTTAAAAATACATCTTTGGTTCACTTTATTCCCAGTGGTGGCTCCATTGCATTTATACATGGATCAGATTAAAATAGGTCAATATCTTTTGTGGAAGGTCTTTTGACACTTTGGTGCATGACTGCAGTACACCTACCTTGAGGATGAATGGACTCGGAGGAAATCCAGGATTAACAAAACACAGCCTAGGGATACTTTAGGATCACATTCCTTTATTCATTAACTAAATCAAAGACTTGACAGAAGATACTTTATCGTCCAATCAGTCTAAATAATACTTTTTGAGGTGACAAGGTAACTTCTGCTGAAGAAATAAGCTATGTATTTAGGTAAGAAAAATCTGAACGGTGTGAGATGATGCTGTTCTTTATACTGCATCATCTGCATGGGAATAAATGTATGCACTCTAGCTGAAAAATTTCAGAACCTTATTAAAAAGAAAATTGTGTATTCAGGAGTTGCCTTATGGCAGGAAGTCTTTGTCTGCATGTTTGCTTTATTGCAGTTGTTTGCTGCTTTGAATCGATTTTGTCTACCAAATCAGTATAGTGAGGATGACTGGGGAAGGCAGGGTGAAGGGAGAGGGTTCAGCTCTGCAGTTTGCAGGACCAAGAAGCTGTTTGCTGCCTCATGGTGTGCAGGGTTTTTCACATCTTCATTTTTATTTATTTATTTTTTTTAATTAAAAAAAACCACAAACAAACCTAACTTGGAATTTTGGAATTTCCATAATATAAAGAGGAGGAGGCTTCTTTCCGATATAATGGCGCCATTAACATCTATTAATAATGCAGACAGGGTAAGTAGCTGGAGTTGGAGCTCCCTGGGGGCCTCGTAAAACAGATGTGCACTATATCTTCCCGGATTTGATAGCTGCTGGGGTCGAGGGGGTCGCTGTGGTTCCCGTTTATTTCCTCTGGCAGCGGTTTTCTAATTTGAGCACCTCTGTCTCCTGGCTACAGTTGCCTGCTGTGCCGTGGAGGGGGTGTTCGTGCATTGTCATTCCCGCTGCCGGGAAAGGGGGCACAGCCGCGGCCGCCCCTGCCTCGCTCGCCCGCTGCTGCCTGGCGGCTCCGCTCGCTCTCGCCAGCTCCTCTCAGACGCGTCTCGGCTCTTCAAGGTGCTGCACACGGGCTCTTTTGTTGATTTCTTTTTTTTTCTCCCC
>VRYO01002734.1:42409298-42467526 GCA_009812075.1 Sialia sialis | reverse complement strand
TGGGAAGGAAGAAGTATTCCACCTTGCATGTAGTGTATCACTTGAGGTGAGGTCTGGCTCCTGGTGGGAAATGCAGTTGCCGTATCCCCTTTTTCAAGATGCTGCTTTGCATTTTTAATTGAATGTATTCGCGGTGCTGCCTTTGAATAGACAGCTCTGCGTGTTCTTTCTCTAGCTGTCAGCATTTCACTCAGGGGGTGGGTTATACCAAAGGACTTAAAAATATTTCATTCTTTATGCTATCTCTTTAATTACAGATTACTCCGCAAAAGTAGCGATAAAATATTAGTGGTCGCAGTGTATGACAAAAAGTCTTTATAACTGGTTTTGTATCAGATGTATTCCTGTCATAAAGGTTTAGGTTTGCCTCTAGTCCAGTATGACATGTGAACATCTGTCCTTGTGTGCACTTTCTTTGCAACGTAGTCTTCCTATCTGTATTTAAATGTAGAGGTATGCACTTTTGCTAGCTTGTCACAGACATGCAGGGGAAAAAAATCCTGGTATCGGGTCCAGATCCTTTTCAGCTGCTTCCACCCTCTGCATTTTTCCAGTTGGAAGTTTAGAAATGTGCAGAAAGGTAGAGTAACTCCTTGGAAAGAAAGAGACTGAGCAGTTACTTCCCTGCCTTTTTTATTCTTCCATTACTATATATGCAAATGACCAGCAGTATCTGACTGCGAGAAACACCATATTGTATAGGGAAGCGTGATGTCTGCTGTATGCACTACGGTAAACCCCTCAGCTGAGAATCAGGCTGCATCTGTTTTTTTCAGCAAGATAAGGGTACATCAGGTGGAAGGAAACAGCAGAGGTGTGAGCAGGTTGTTTTTGGAAGTGCTGCGTAAGCCAGTTTATGGTATTTCAGCAGGCAGCCTTTGGAGTGGAATGGATGGACCTTACTCTTCCCCCACATTCACTGAAAACTTAAATTGCAATTTGCCTCTGACTTATTCCATGCTTAAAAACTCCTTGCTGTATTGCTTTCTTCTCTTTTCCACACTGAGACACTGCCCTTGAGTATGTGCACTGACAGACCAGGTGCCTCACTTAAAATGGTACCGCGTGGTTTTGGCCAAACCTGGCTTAAACTGGGCTGTGAACTTGACCATGGCATAATTTAAAAGCATAAATATTTATAACATTTTTTCCTCGAATGATTTCTTTCTCTAACAGTGTCCAAGGCTAAGAGGAGAAATTAAATTATTTTTTAAATGTGAAACTTGAAGGAGGGGAAGGGATTTACAAGCAAAACTGCGCTTTATATAAAACTTTAGGATTTTTCCCTTTTATTAGTCCAGGCTATACTTGCAGATAGTTGTCTCTTTTTAATATATTGATTGTTCTTCTTATCTTTCTGATAGAATTGCAGTGTAATGCTAATATCACTCAGGCTTCAGACTAGATTTTACTAGTTAAATGGGTTTAATTTTAAAATCTGTGCACATTTGCAAATAACTTTTACAAACAGAGCCATTTTTCTTAGGGAAATTTGCTGTCTGTTAGTTCTGGTAATTTTGTTTGCTGAATAACACAGAACATTTGCCCCCTCTTTACAGAAAAGGTCAATCAGGCTCATAACTGACAGGTTCAAAAGAACAATAAAATACAGTGTTTTTAATCAGATGCTTGAATCAATGGGTTTTATTGATATTTTGCTAAGTTATAGTTTGTTCAGTAAATTCTGTTATGAATGTATACAATAATTTGTATTGAGACCTTTCTTTGTGAAATTGCTGTGTGAAGCTATGACTGCTGTTAGTGCTCAATGAAGCCTTTTCTCCTGACTCTGTGAAACAATCCCTTCAGAATTAATTGAAGACCTAAACATTAACCAGCATAAGGAGAGGTGGTAGGACCAAGCTTTTTGTTTTATAATTTATAGGCAAAACCAACAAACCTAAAATCTTTTTTTTTGTTTGTTTGTG
The DNA here is from genome assembly GCA_009812075.1 of Sialia sialis. Classification (NCBI taxonomy): domain Eukaryota; kingdom Metazoa; phylum Chordata; class Aves; order Passeriformes; family Turdidae; genus Sialia; species Sialia sialis. The sequence goes on along the minus strand of VRYO01002734.1, from coordinate 42,465,598 downwards.
TCATGCGTGGTTTATTTAGGCCCCTTTTGGATTATCAGTGGCAAATTCAATGTCTGAAATGCTGTTCAGATGCATGTGTCGTGGCTTAATATTTAATCACTGGTCATGACTGAGTTTATATATAATTCTCCTTTGCCCTGGTAAGACTTTCTCCATTAAATGAAGTCAGACTACATGGATTTTGAGGTGTTGGTGTACATTTTCCACTTATTTTTCTACAAGGGGAAAACAGACACACAGATACAATCAGTAATAGGAAATAAAAATCTTAATTATTTTTGTAGTACGATTGCCATCTGGATAATCAAAGCATAATTTTTTTTTCCCAAGGTTGAATAATAAACAAAGCTAAAAGCAAAATTGACCACTTAGGGAACTTCGCTGAATATAAAAATACATTGCCAGAATTCAGGCTTCCGCATTCTTTGGGAAACAAAGGAAAGATCCTCTTTCCTTTGTTAATGGTATTTATCATCTTTAACTCATTAGTTGCTGAAGGCAGAGATGAAATGTTGGAGGGACCGGAAATGTTCCATTGATAAAATTCACTCAAGTTCTTTGAGGAATGCCTGTGTGCTGGTATTTTGCAGGTAAAATACACACAAGAGTACATAAGCTGCCGGCACTGCTCCTCTTTAATGCTGCTTAAAGGATATAGAATTTTTTATCTTGTGTTGATGCGTGTTTCATGCCTTCTAAATAAAGAAGAACAATTACAGGATTCCTCTTTATCTGAACTTTGGGTGCGCCCTTGTGTAAGATGGAAGTGCTTTGTGAGGCATCCACGAGAAGGGAACAAAGTAGAAGGAAATATGGGGCTGCTTTATATGACAAACTGTGATTTGGCCTCTGCTGAAAAAAAATTTAATTTTATGTTTTGTCTGAGCCCTTTTGATTTCTTGAGAAGTTAACCTTTTATAAGTGATTGTCTACAAAGAAAGGTCAATTATGGGCTGATACACAGCAGTATATACAAATATATATATAAATATACAGGTCTCTTTCTTTTAAAATTATCTTGGGTTTTCCTTTTTATGTTAAGGGAAAGGATATATCCAAAATGCAAAGGATATATTTCCTTTACTTTACATGGATGTAACACTTCTGCATAACAGATATTCTTTGCTTTTTCCAAGTCCTTTCAGTTCTCCTCTAAATTAATTTTAAAGAATGATGTTTCAGTGGATGCTTCACTACATTGTTACAAAAGGCTTATAAACCCACAAAGAATTTGCACTTTTTTTTGTTTATTTATTCCCATTTAATTGTATGTACATGTTCCTTAATCTTTCTGTTAAAGAGAAAATAATTCTTCCACCTAGCAATGCTTACATTTTTGTGTGAGATCTTGCAAATCTCTAACCAAGATCTGTACTGTAGCTGCTTATGACAACTGCCAGCATATTGATGTGAGGGGAGGAGCAGAAATCTTAACAGCTCACACTCCAGACACCCACACTGATTGCAATAGAGGAAACTCTGCAGCAGCAAAACAGAATAGTAAATACAGAGTAAGAAATCGTGAAAATGTGGCAAGTTATAATTACAAAGAGGGCACTTACATCACGCTGAATAGTTTTTTTTCTGCGCATAATACAAGTGAGATTTTTTGCACTGGGAAAATCCTTAAATTTGCCTGTTGTATTTTCTTTATAATTGCATGTTTTGTGTCTCCTGACTTCTAATTGAGTAACCTCAAAAGGAGGGCTCCTTGTTCTCTGGATTGTGACTGGCTTCCTACTCCTAAGAGTCAGGATCAGGTACAAAAAGAGGCAGCATTGGTGGTGAAAGCTGAAGAGCAGCAATGATTCCCTGAGGACACAGTTTTCCCCTTCTTTCTCTTTTGCTCAAGTCAGATACACACAGTCTTACATATATTTCTGTATGTACATGTGGCAGAGTGGCAGTGGATGCACCTTGGAATCTGCAGGGATTCGATGTGCAAGTACCAAGGATCTGCAAGGACAGCGCTTCCAGTGTCCCTTTTGAGTTTCCATGCATGAGAATTTGAGTTACTTCATCCAGGTTGTTCCACAGGGACAAGATTATTTGGACTGCAGAAGGAGATAAATCAGTTATCGAATGTGCCTGGGAAGAAGGGAGGCTGCATTTGTGTACAGAATAGGAGACAACTACTGATTAATTATGCTGTAAAGAACACACAGCTTATAAATGTGCGCATGATAAATGTCTGTATCGTACACCCTTGTCCACTTTATCCACGGACAACCCATTTGTCTCCCTGAGGATAGCTGCAAATATTCAAAACACCCATCCCTCTGAAAATGAAACCGGCCAATGTAGTGAGTTTTGCTTCCTCCTCTGTGAAATAGTGAATTCACCCGTTTGTTGCTCATAAAAAGTTTGGGAATGATTGGCATGTTGTAGGCAGCCTGACCTGAAGGAGTGGGAGCAGGGACCTCCAGGCTGGCTGTGGGGCACAGCCTTTGGCTCTGCAGGAGAAAGGAGCAGTGGGCCATGTGTGATAAAGGGTTGGAGACAGTGCTTTGGGTAGACCATTCCTTCCAAAAGCCTCTGCTCTTGGTGTTCTAACAGGAAGGGGAGTGCTGCCTTTTGGGCTTGAAGGAATTGAGAAAATGTGACTTTGTACCAACTTGCCTTTCATGTCTGCATTTACTAAATTGCATTTTTTAAAAAGGTAAAGTCACTTGCCTGACACTAGCTGGTTTGCTCTGACCTTCCTCCAAGGGCACCTGTTATCCCAAAGGTATGGTTTCCTTCCTTGAGGAAGTAACATCGCTGTCCCTCCCTCCTGCCTGTTTCATGCCCCAACAATTAATTTTCGTGAGAATCAATGTATCTTCTTTGTGTGTTTAGACCAGGAACACTGCGTAGGGAGATTAAACTCCTGTGCATGACAATTATGTGTACATGAAACTCTTCATTAGCCTCCGTACTAAAGAAAGGAGAAAATAGATGTCTCAGAAAAATTTCTGCCCAGTTCTGCTTCCTCAGCAGATGAGTGGGAGTGTTGAAGTACGTTGAAGTACCTCTTCTGACTCCGGAGCGGCAGTGCGCAGGTTTCCAGGCAAGCCTCATCCCAGGGATGGAGGAGCTGCAGTGTGGGAATACGGAGAGGGACTGCAGTGTGCTACCAGGTGGTCCTGGCTGTGTGGCTGAACGGAGCTGGGGGTACCTACCGAGTGAGGGAGGTGCCTTTCTGCTGGAGCATCTCCATCCATCTGCATCGCTTTGTCCGTGAGCCTTTGCTGCCTCTGAAATGAAGCAGCAGATTCCAATCCTTCACAAGACCATGGCCCCTAGCAGAGGGGCTGGAAGGGCTCAGTGTGTGGTGAGAGTGCTCTTCCTGTTGAGTCACTGCTAAAAGTCTACTGTGGCTGGTAAAGGGATGCATCATTTTCTGTTTGAACAGTGGAGGGTTTTTTCTCAACACCTTGCATGCTCCTCGCTCTGTTGGAGTTGAGCTTTGAACTGGTTTAAATTCATAAAACATCAAGGAGTATGCAGATTTTTGTATCATAAGTCAGATCCAAGAGGCTATTAAATACTATAAGTACTCCATAATTGGCTTGATTAGTCTAATATTAACTCCAAGTGACACTTAAGTGACATCAACTGTGACAACAGAAGTGACATTTTTGAATTGCCTTATTTTTAGGGAGAGTGTTGATCATGGCTTTTTTATTTGTCACTGTGGCATAATGCTCATAGACCAACATATTTCTGGCAAGCGTGACGTGTCCCTTTTCTCTGGTGTCAGGGGTGTGGACAGTGAGCCTTGCTGCTGCTCTGTAGGGTTCCTGCACTGACAGTATGCATTTGTGTCAACAGAAATCCATGGATTTCTGCTAGCCTATTCAGAATGTAAAGGTTTCCAATAAACATTTATTGATTAGTTACCAGTAATGTTTACTGAGGCAAGGAAGAAGGAAAAGCCCACCTTTGTTAATGGCAAAGCCCACGAGGCAGTGGCTTCAGCAATCTGAGTGCATGATAAAAGAGCATCAAGACTGCAGCATCCTTCCTTTTTCCTCCTGGCCAGTAGGCTCCACCTTGTTGATTCTGTTGTAGCATTCTGTGGGTAACAGTTCCAAGTTCTTGGCATCTAGAGAGGGGCAGTTTTCACCACTGTCTGTGTCCTTGCTTCCAGTGCTCTGGCTCCCAGGCTGATGCCAGATATAGAGAGTGACCTTCTCTGCCTTTGCTAAGCCCTGCTTTAGATCTTGAAGGTTGTGTTAGCCTCAATCTTATAGGCCTATACTATACTTTGAGCTTATGTCCTGGCAGGCTTAAATCCCAACAGTCTAAGAAAGCAGTCTCTAAAAGTGTCAGTCCCTTAATCAAGACCCAGGGACTGCAGGCAGTGTCTTTATTGCAGGAAAATCACAATAGTTCTGGTGAAATTTGGTTTTTTTTGTAATGATTGTTTCACCTACATTTATACTCATGTAGAAGAGGAGAGATGCATAATCCTAATAATGAAAAAGATGATTGAACTAACTTCCAGTCTTGATGGATTTCTGTGATTTTGATGACCGTTTCCCAAAAGATTCAATGCAGAATTTCTGGTTGGTTTGTCCTGTAGGAAGTGCAACATGAATTGTAGATAAGCAGATTGAGGACTGTCATTTTCTCTTCTGATTGACTAGAAATAACCACATCCACTGTTTTATTACTCTGTTCTCTTCATCTAATAACTCTTAACTTAACAGGCCTTTGAGATACAGGCTTGCACTTTTTCAGTCCGTTTCCTGGACAATGGAGCCTTGGTCAGTTTGGCTGATAAATTCTGCTGTAATATATGTCATAAGCGTGGGTAGGAACCTAATTAAATTTGCCTGTGTTTCCCTTTTGCTTCTTCCCTTCTTATAGTCATTGATTGGTCTTTCATCCAATATCTCCCATACAGCTTGAAGAAGTGCAGCAGTCTGTGCAGAACCTGTGCTGCAATACAGCACAGATCCAACTTTTCTTGGTGTACCCAGCCATTTGTGCAATAACTTCACTTCATATCCAGATCTTAAATACATTTTCTTGCTTCATATATTTTACATGAAGAACATTTACAAACTAAATTTTTTTTCTAGATGTTCCTGTTGTATTGGCTCATTGAAGGCTCTTTGAAACTAAGCCTATGATAAGTCTGTCACTTCAAAAAGTCTCCAATTCTTGTCTTTCGTTCTCATGATTATATGAGATAAAATCATGAGATATATTTGCTACATGTTTGGTTTAATCTAATTACTTGGCTTATAAAAATGAGTCTTAAAAATTTCTTGTGGTCTTAAATTCTGACATAAAACACTGCCTCCTTCACTGCCACTGCTGATGGCGAAGTGTTTTATTCATAATTTAATATTTTCTGTATAAGCATTCCAAAAACTCCTTATCCTCAGTGCTTTGGATATGACAGGGTGGAATCTCATGTGGTTAACAAGGGCAGTATGTGTTGTTGTATTCCCCTCCAGTGACATTCTCTTCATTCATCTCACGTGTTGCAGCTCAAAGGCTGATTATTCAAGAGTCACAGTCACGGTCAGTCTGCTTGAGTGTGATGTGAAGTCTGTTCATTTCTGCTGCGTGATATTCCAGAAGACCACTCACTGCGATAACTTTGTAATTTAAAAATTGTTCCGCGGCTGCACAAAGGTGAAAAATCACCTGTGCTGCCTGTCTTGCTTTATTTAAAATGTTTTCTTGCCTCATCAGTGAATTTATTCCATATGCTAATGTAAGACTCTCCTCTCCAGTTTCCACCACAGAACTGTGAAGTTTGGAACATCTTTACAACTGGGAGAATTGCTTTTATTTGCTACATCCTGGAAATCTCTCTGTTATCCTGAAATCAAGGGAATGCCGTTCATGCAAGAAGAACCAAGATTTTCATGGCATTTAGCACTGCAGCGGGTCAGGAGTCTTTAGTTTAGTTGGAAGTTGTTAAGTAGACACGGTATGTTTGTCATTTGAGGTCTTGAAGGACTTCGCATGTGGCTCTATTTGTGTTCCCAGCAAAGATCATTAGGTAATAGTAAAGTTCATGTGCTGGATTGTCAGAAAGATTGTTGGAGCACCTAGAGGTGACTACCAACCCAGAAGAAGACTCTTGTGAATTCTGAGTAAGATTTGAGTTCCTATTTTCAGGACTGATCTGTGTTAGGATAATGAAAGGCTGCTGCTGGCTGAATGACTGACAGGTATAAACTGTGTGTCCCTTTTACCCAATTTAAAAATCTCTTTTAAGCACTACCACCAAAAACCCTGCTTAATTGTTTCTTTGGGGCCATTAAACTACATATAAAAAGAAGAAATAGGTCTGTTTCTCTTTGAAATGACACAAAAAAAGAGGGACAAGCATGTGGATTAATGGCTACCTGGACTGGAACATCTGCTAGGTGTTCAAATTAAGTGTTTGTGTGGTTATTTCTATTGATCAGGGCTTGCAAAGGGTTTTCTGTTCCAGAAGTAAGTTTGTAAGACCTCTGATCATGCAGATGATCTCCTTAAGGTATCTGGTCAGTTGTCCTGGTTTTGCTGATATCTGAGAATAGTGGTAGAGCTGGGCTCCATGGTCACACCCTAATACCTCACCTGCTGAACAAAGCAAACCCTTAATTACAAACTCAACCACATTAAAAAAATTGTTGAGGGCTGACATTTGTGCATGAATTAAATGTGAGATACGCTTGTTGTGGAGGCATGAGGTTGTAATTAGGGTTTTATATGATATTGTAAAAGGAGATTAATGTATAGTGTGTTTCCTTATCAGCGGGAAGCAGGAACCAGTTCCCTGTGACAGCACAGGGCCAGTCCCTGTCCCCAGACGTGTGGCATGCAGGCACAGGCTGTAGGAACTTGCCTAAAGGGGCTCTATTAAATGCAGTTTAAAAACATTGGGGAGGCAGAGGTTGGTAAGATGGGAGTTGAGAGTGCTTTTGGAGTTTAGTTCCAGGATTTCCTAATCAGCTAGAGTAGCAAAATGCCTCCTGTCTGACCATCATATGGTGCCTGGCATGGCAAGGAAGTCCAGCTGGCTCTTAGGCCAGGCAGGAGCTCCATGAGGAAGCTGCACAGGGACACAACTGGACAACTCTAGTAAAGTCCACCTGTCTTTTTTCTGCTGTGGTTGCCAGATTTTGCTGCACTTCAGAGCTTACAGAAATTCATGTTTCAGCCCTAACCCACCACCAGCCAATTTTTCAAAGCAATTTGCTTGTACAGCCATCTCCCCCTTCCCGCACCCACACAAAAGTTTTTTTAATTGTTTTTTTTTCTTGCCTAGCTTCTCCCAGCTTCTCTCTGCATGAACTGAGCTGCACAGCAAAGGTGGTTATGAAATCCTTTGTATACAAGCAGGATTGATGTTTTCGACATCTGTCCTCCACTGAGTTAAAATTATGTTTTTAACTTCATCCACCAGTCTTGCTTTTTATGTCCAGCACAATGGATAGGATGGGCGCAGCCCTCTGCATGCACTCTCTGCTGTTCTTTCTCTCCTTCGATGGGAAGCCCCCCGTTTCCCCATCATGTTGACATAATTTCAGGATTCTTTAAAGCCACCCACGTGCGTACGTAAGCGGTGCGCTGAGCCGTGCATAATGTGGTCACTTGAATGCCTCTGGAATGCTTAGGTATCATGTGAAGATAATGATCCATATAAATGCATTTCATAGCAAGAGACTCATCTATAGATGGTGTGCGTGTAGGTTGCCTTAAGCATTGGAGCTGCTTTTGCATTTTGTTCCTCTCTCTGCTCGCTCAGCCTTAGATCCCTTTTTTCAGCTTTGTGTCTTTAAAAAGCTTTGCTTTTGTTAGCTGCATTAGAGATATTAATTGTGCTCACAGAAAGCCACAGTTAGGTGCCTATGTATCAAAAGCCACTGTGCTCTTCATCTGGAGGAAAATTGCAGATTGTTTCTTTTAGTGATTTGAGTGGTTGGTTGCTGCTCAGTGGGAGAAGAAAGTAGGACTGGTTTTCACACAATTTCTACATTCTTTCCTTTTTGTGTTCCGCACATAGTTCATCCTGGGTCTGCAGGTCTCCAGAAGAGTTCTGTTCCTAAGGGCTGAAGAAACAAAAAAAATGTAGATTTAAAAAACCATTATTAAAATCAGCTCCAAAATTCATTTTTCACCGCTTTTTCCAGTGAGGCAGTTAAGACACTTGACAGTTTTAGGTGTTGGCTGGTGAGGGGTGGAACTTCCTGTTCCTGTCTGTATATATAAAATGTGGCTTGTCTGTAATGTGCTAAAGCCTCATGGTCGAGTCTTCCCCACGGCCCTCAGTCTTCTCACTCGCTTTTGCATCATCTTTCCTCCTGCTGCCAGGAGGAGCATGACAGCCCCATCATTTCCTGCTGATACTGTGAATCATGCCCTTCAGATGCCTGAAGGTGGAGAGCAAATTTCTGCAATTAGTGGGCATAGAAAGTAATCCTGCCCTCGCCATGGCATTACAAAGACTGCAGACTGATGTCGTGAGCCAGTTCTTGGACTGGAAAGAAATCAGATCTTTGCTAAACAAGGACTGTGGATACTACCAGCGTGGTCTTGCTAGGGCTTCTTGGATGCTTCAAGTGAGATAGACCCATCTCAAACACATTTTTGGTGTTTTCTTATTTTAGTCTCCAAATTGAACTCCTGTGAAGCCTGTCTTGATTTGTGCCTTTAACCCTGTTTGTTGATAAAGGTTGAGAGTTACCATCTTCAAATCCCACATGTTTGGCATTGAGGAAGAACATGGTGGCTACAAAGCATGCTGATGGTTCATTAGGTATCATTAGTCTGGAAGTGCTTCATTTGAAGCACACTGCAAAAAATAACCCCTCCAAAACCAGACTAGTTCTTGGTTGGGAAATCCATGTGTCCTCTGACCTCGAGTCAACAGGACAGTTCAGTGACTTACTTGTATGTTCTAAGAAACACCTCATTACAGACATGTAGACTGGAGAATAGGATAAGATTTAAAATAATCTCTAAAATATATTTTTTCAGTTAAAGAGGAAATACAGTAATTTTTGATCCTGATAATCTTACTTCATTTTGAAAAAAACATAGACTATGAAAGTAAATCTGCTGGTCAAAATATAATGCTTTCATAAAAGCTTAAATTAAAAATAAGAAAACCCCCACTATTAGCATAAATACGATCAGAAATGTGAACAATAACTCAATTTAGAACACCATGTTGACATTATTAATCAAAATACAAAGACAGACTGCTGACAACACTGATCTGTGTGCATATCAGGTAAATGAGGAATAAGGCTTGTATTCTGAGATCATCTATATACTGCAAAGCCAGGATGTATCCATCATCTCACTAAATGTCATTTATTATCCATTGTAGAATAAACTCCTGAGTTAACACTTTTGCACTGCAGACTGCCAGGAAAAGCAAGAAAGTTCCTTCATGCTGTTCAGATTTGAAAGCATTCATAATTTGGGATGAAGTTAAAAGTAGTAATAGAGCATTCCTATCAGTCTGTGAATGAAGAGGATGCACCCCAAGAGAGACCCTGCTATACAGCAGATTGTTGGGTTTTCAGGAGAGTAAATAGATAAGCTTTTCTCAGAGCCAAATAACTACATTCTTCCTGTGCCTGAAGTGGCAGTGCCATGAAATCAGTTTGTAAAGCACATTGTACCACAAGACTACCTCTAATGATTATATGTATTCTAACTTCCACATAATGTCTTCTTCAGAGTGTTCAAATATTGCCTTACCTAGTCAAGCAAAGCCTTTTTTTAAAGATGCACACTGTGAAAGGAAAGCTGTGACAGGTTCTGTGGCTCCTGAGCCACTGGTTTTCCCACTAGCAGCTGACCCAAGAACACCAAGCTGCTGAAATACCCAGCTTCTCCTGCCTGGCAAACCTTGACTAGAACAAACTGTTTGTTCTAGTGCTGCAACATCAAATTTATAGCTTCTCCTTAGAAATAAATGTAGTGCTGGAAAAAGATGCCTGAATTGGTATCTTCCCGTACTGAGGAGACAGGGACGCCATGCCAGCTTCTGCTAGCTTGTCATGCTCTAAAGAGACTGAAGGGATAAGGATTCAAACAAGCAGGTTTTGACTTCTCTGCCATGGTTGCCACTGGTTCTAAGGGGAGGGCACCTAACCCCTGTAAGTGCAGTAATCATCCCACTGCATATAATGAACCACCAAAGACTGTACACTGGTGTGTACTAGTGACTTTTGGGTACATGAATTGTACAAGAATTTTGCCTTGCTAGGTAAAAGATGCTAAGTTGTCATAATTTTTTTTTTCTTTACCAGTTCTGTATGACACTTTTTAACATCATCTGTGTGAAAACCATTAGCTTTTGTCCTTCTGTCTTGTGTCAGTATATTTATTATATTGGTATTTATGTCATCAGACATGCTCCTCATTTTCATTTTGGTCTGTGGATTCAGAACAGATTTCTGTGTCTTTTTGGATTTGCTGCTAATTCCTTTAATGTGCAAGTAAGACCACAAAATTCATAATAAATGTTGTTATCTATAAACACTTGAAGGAAAACTTAAAATACGTCCTTTCAGTACACCTTCGGGACCCCTGTAAGAGAACTAGTGTATGGTACAGCTATACAAGCATGTTATTCAAATTGCTGATAAAGTACAGTACTTTCACGGTTATAAGCCGCACCTCCCAGTAGCCAGGCTGACCACGGGATCTGTCCATATATAAGCCGCACCTTTTTTTTTTCTTTTTTTTTTTTAAAGCGAGGATCCATGTGTAACAAAGTAACAAATTAGTAACAGAATCTCTGCCAGCTGGGTTTGGTGTCAGGTGCTCAAGTTGCAACAGTTTTCATAGACCAGGAAGCCTTTAAAGGCAGCCCCAGGCACCCTCACCGGCCGGCTCTCACTTCTGGGTTGGCATTTCACTGGGATTTGTCCATAGATAAGCCGCACCTGAATATAAGCCGCACTACTGGGGTAGGCTGGATTCTTCAATGAAAAAGGTGCGGCTTATAATCGTGAAATTACTGTACATTAGTGAAGAATTCCTACCTGATTCATCACATCCCCTGCAGTTTACACATGTCACCTGCAAAAGGACAGGGCCTGAAGGTTCAGCAAAGCGTACTCAAGTAGAAGTATTTGAAAGTTCTGTCACTAATGTAGATGCTGGCACTCAATTCCTTTGTTTAACTGTCTGGCAGCGGACTTCCACAAGCCAGAGGTGGGAAACAAATGGCACCAAAAGCCCTGTGCACTGGTCAGTGTTTGATTGCAGCTAGAATATCTTTGCAAGTTTGGTTTTTATACACTTAATTAAGCAAATGGATCTTTCCCATAAAGCAGATTCTGAGTCTATATCTGTTCCTGTTGAAGTTGGTTGGCCTGGGGGCTGTGTCAGATGAATGTGATGCAAAAGATGGCGCCTGGGTTTACAGGGAAAAAACCTTGACATGAGCATTATCCCTGCAGTTAAACCATAAGCAGTAATTTCTGTCCATTATTGGCACTACTGAAGAAATCCCAATGATGCAGAGGTTATCTAAAAGTATGGTACCTGGTTTCTTTGTAGCACATGTTGAGGTCCTAAATTCTTTAGATGGCTTGAAATTTGGGTTGAAATACTACTTTGCACTAGGAGAAATATTTCAAATCTCTTTTTCACTTTACATACATGCCACTGAGCTAGGATTCAATGTCCCTTTTTACAGCTGGCCACATCAATGTCACTTAGGTCAGAACCCAGACATGTGGCCCCAATAGCACCTAGGTGTGTGCTAAAGAAATACAGAATCTGAAATGGAGGAGGAGGTGGAAGGGACTGCAGACTGTAGTCTATAATTGGGAATCTTTACTTTTATTAAAAATGTCTTAGCAGAAGCGTTGTTGTTCATCTTCCCATATAAGTGGATATATTCTCATTGTCTGCTGTTAAGAGGAATATTTTTAACAGCTATTGAAAGGTCCTTGGGGTGCATGTGTGTAATAATAATTTTTTACTTTTAAAGGAAATCATCTGTAAATCCCATTAGTTATCATTTTTCAATTTTCATCTTTCTAAGCGTGATTTAACTTCAAGTGTTGCAGTTCTTAAATCTAATTAAAGAATCGCCTTCAGTTCCCATCAGAAAGTCGACCTACTGTAGATTGTTCAATTGAATGCTGGAGATGAACAAATTAAAGCCCATCCCTGTTCCGGTATGAAAGAACCATGGGGACATTCCTAGGGTGTGGGACAGGATTGAATGTGGCTTTTCTCCCACAGGAAGTGTAGATCTGGTCTCACATCAGTGGGGCTACAGGAGCACCCAGTGGGACTAGCAGTGGGTAGGTGGAGGAGGCACCATTCTCCTGATGCCTTGCTGGAGGTGATCCCTGCCAAGGGAAACACAGTGTCCACACAAAACCAGTGTTTTTACTGGACTCTGCCCCTTCAGCCAGGCTCCTGGTGGGCAGCAGTGATCCCTTTCCCCATCAGCACAGTGTGTGGCCTCCCCCTGCTGCTGCAGCCCCACTTTGTGCTCTGCAATATCCGATAGCAGCAACCATGGAAACCGCTGCTGACAGTGGCTTACAAAAGAATTTGTTAATTAAAACATGTTTAAAATTATAATAAAGTCACTATCTTAAATCCACCAGGGATATTGCAAATGGTATCCCACTCTGCCATCACTCTCCAAAGCTGAAATGCAGCTGGAGATGAAATGCCCCTTTGCATCCAGTTCTCATCTTCTGTTACCTTAGCACACAGTCAGAAGGCATATTAGTATTAGAATTTTTATAGTTGCAGCAATGAGGGCTTGACACAACTCTGTGACCACCCATAAACTCTGTCCCCCAGTTTAACAATGTAGGGTTTGTCCCAGCCCTTGTTGGAGGAGGCTCTGCAGTGGAGACTTTCTCAACAGGGATGATAAATGGCAGCAAGCAAGGAGACAATGAAGCTGAATAGCCTGGAAAACGGGGCAGAACCACTGCAAAGAGAATGTGAGACTGAAGATCAGACTTCCTTCACACTGACTGAAGGGAAATAAAAAGCTAAAATCTCACTGAAATTTGTGTGTGATTGAGCTGAGGAAATGCTGCATGTTCTGAGTCCAGTGGGATCTCACAGGAAGTAACCAAGCAGTCTTTTCAGGCTGGATCCATGCTATGTGTCAATCCAAACGTGGTTTGCTGCCATGCCATGCTGGAATCACATGGTGCAGGAGGGCTGTGAACCTGAGAAATCAGCAGTCTTTGCTAAAAACAGCTCTAAGCATCACTGAACCAGCACCTAGATGTTGTTCTTTAAGAAAAGATGGTGGTTTTTGCCATGTGGAACAAAATGAGGGAAAACTAGAAGCCAGTAAGGAACACTTGGAGGCAGTAGAGTTAATGGAGTTCAAGTGTGAGTCTCTTGACTGATGTCTTTCCTGGGGCAATTGAAGGTGAGCCTGTGAGTAGATGGGCAGAAGCACCTGCACTTCTACAGGAGCCCTCTTCCAACAGGGTTTGTGGCATGCAAGACTTTGTGTAAACCGAGGAATGGATATTTGGCATTATGCACACATGGGCAGATGACTTCAAGCCCTGCTCTGTTTTAAGGCATCTAGAATAGAGAATATTAATTTATTAGTGTTTTCTGTTCTTCAAGACAATGATAATTGCCTTTTAAAAAAATTATTCATAGTTTCCCTTATAAAAGACTATAAAAGAAAGGCTGTATTTAAACTTTTCCAAGGAAAATATTAACTTACTCTAAGGTCAAAATTTCTCGAATTCTTATCCCTGTTATTTCATTATAATTCTTATCACAAATTGATCTTTTCTCCCAGCAGAAATAATTGGTTCTGGCCAATAACAAGCCCTCATCTCGATTTCATTGGCTTGTATCTTGGGCAACACAAGAGACATTCTCTAATGCCTCAAAATATCCCTACTGGATAATGTAAGTAGACCACCAAATTAGTCCTATTAAGGTTTTTAACCTTTCAAATTTAAAAACCACAGATTTGAACACTGCCCACAAACAGAACTAAACATGCTCAAATGTTTTTGCTGTATGTCATTTCTCCATGTTATCATGCACTTAAACTAAGATGTAGTGATCTCTATGGGTTCTGTTTACTACTGTCACTAATAATTAATTTTATGATTAAAATAAATGTATTAAAATAGTGAACTGCATTCCAGCAACATACCTGCAGTTAAACAGTATTACACCTCTATGTGCTGAGGATTCAAACCAGTCAATTTGTAATTTGCTTCCAAATCTCCAGGAGGAACAAAAATTAACTATACAGAGAAAGAAAAACGACAGAAACTATATTGGCCTGCCTTGCTGAGTAAAGTGATGGATAAAAAGTAATTCTGTGAACAGCATAACTTTTTTATTGTGGAATGTAACAACATACTTGGAAAATGGTTCCTCCATCCTTGACAACACAGAGAGGTTTTCCACATCTCACACAAGCAATGCCCCTCACAAAAGTGCTAATGGCAGCTGAAAGTTGCATTAAAGAAAGCATTTCAAGCTGACTCATTTCAATAGGTGAACAAAATCACTGGCTCATCTGACAATGGCATGTAAAAAGTAGATGTTTGTGTTTTTCCTTTGCTAGCAGTGTGAAGTAGAGGTACAGAGGGTTTTTTTCAAACCTTTCCCCTCTTCTTTTATGCAGTGGGGTTGGTGAGTGATGGAAAAGAGCAGGGAGCTCTGTAGCAAGCCCTGTGTCATTCAGACTGCAAGAAGACAAGAGGCTGCAGTCTGCCTCTTATCTTTTTTCCCTGTAGAAAAGAGGTCTCCATCACCGATATAACAATCCCCAAAAGTGTTAAAACTGTAAAATGTGTGTTTGGATCAGGTATAGGTGTATGTTGCTTTGACCTGATTTCATGAAACTCAACAGAGTTTTTGATTACTTTCTCTAGCATGTCATGTTACTCAAACCTTTTCAGCAGTGCTGTTTCAGACAGGAGCTACAGCAGAGAACTCTGTTGCTACAGGCTCCAGGCAGAGGAGACTCCCTCAGCTCTGTGGCCTGAAGAAGAGTTTGCATTTCAAATTCACTGTAAAAGTCTACTGCAAGTCAGAAGTGGGGAGGGAAGAAAAACGCACAACCCAGAAAAAATGAAAGTCCTTTTTGCCAGCCATCAAGATGGTGTTTTGGGAAGAGCCTTTCCTAAGCCTTCCATAGAGCTTCTGCCTCAAGCAGAGACCAAATCTCAGAGGTCTCATTTTCAGGTTCCTGGAGAGATGCTGAGCTGTTTGATGGGAAGCAGTTGCTTTCTTGTGGACATTTGCTGATTGTTTCATATTAGTGGTTGGGGTGGTTTCCCTTCCAGCTGTGCTTGGCAGTGGGCACCAAGGATGGTGTGAGAGGCTGATGGTAAAATGTGGAGTTCAGTATTTCTTCAGAGCAGCCCCTGTGGATGAGGTGGCTGTACTTTCTGTGGTGTTCTTTCTGTGGTCCACTGGCAGACCTGTTTTTTGTGGAGGGTGAAGTTCCATGAGGTAAGTGGAGGGGGTAGTGTTCAGGCTTCCCAATTCACTGTCCAAGCAGGGGATGACTCCTGAGGGGTGTCTTTGTGTAGTCTGAAAACTAGGTGGTATTTGACAGTGACATACTTAGCAAGATGACAGCTTGCTGGATGTGAACAGTGTTGCATGTATGACACATGGATTACAGTAATTTCACGACTATAAAGTGCACCCTTTTGACTAAAATTTTGATCGGAACCTGGAAGTGTGCCTTATAATCCAGTGTGCCTTATATAAGGACAAAGTTTGGAAATTTGCCAACCTGGAAGTGCGAGCCGCGAGAGCCGCGCCAGCCGGCGCCTGGGGTGGGTGGGAGTGCTGGGGCCCATGGCATGGGGCGGGCACCTGGGGCTGCGTTTAAAGGCTACACCAATCCGTGAAAAATGTTTGCAAATTGAGCACCTGCCAATAAACCCCGCAATCGCGCGATTCCGTTACTAATTCATTACTTTGTTGTGCGCGGATCCTCACTTTAAAAAATAAAAAATTAAAAATTAAAAATAAAAAAAAAAAATTTAAAAGAGTGCACCTTATATATGGATAAAGTTCGGAAATTTGCCGACAACCTGGAAGTGCATCTTATAATCCAGTGCAGCTGGATTACTGTAATTTTTTAAGGGAGCTGGTCCTGAGAAGGACCCAGCTGGGGCATTTGAGAGTACACTTCGGGGCACAACCCTTCAAGGAAAATATAAGGAAGGACAAAGGTTAAACAAGAACGACAACATATTTAGGAAGTAGGATGTGGGAGAGCAAGTTGAAATACTGGAAGCTGTCATCAGGCCTCTTGGCTAGGCTGTGTGACCCTGGAAGGTGTAAATGCCTGCTGGAGAGAAGGAATAACATGTGATCTGTCTGCTGTGAGTCAGATAAAGAGCAGTAAATTGCAGCAAGGAAAATGTAGGTCAGATTTTAGTAAAAAACTTCGCAGCAGAGAAGGGGAAGAAGCACCAGAGTCTGCTTGCAGCAGTCCTGCACCAGGGTACTTTGAGGAGAGCTGGATAAATGCTTGTCAAGGAAGGGTTTGGTTCATTGGTACTGCTGGCAGGAGATGGGAAGAGGCTCCCTGTGGTTCCTTCATTCTCATTTTATGATAGTTAACATGGAAAATTGCCACTGCAGATGTGAAAAGTGGGAACCTGCCTTGTGTCTGGCAACTGATGGGTGGGCACTATGCGCACACATGAGGATGGAGGTGGGTGATGTGGGAGGGCAGCTCTCCCAACCTGCTCACCCCATCACAGCCATTGCAGATTGCTGCATTTGTGGGTAGCTCTGCTCCTCTCAGAGATGTCCCCTTCTTTGTGTATAAAATTTTTCTTAAGCCTTTCCAACACTTTTGATTATGGGATTTTTACTGGTGGCTAAGTAGTGGTTTTGTATCTGATGTCTGCTGCGCAGAAATAATATCAGCACATCTTCCAGCCTGGATTCTGTATTGCCTCGTTGGGGTTTTTTGTCATGTGTCAGGTCACTAACATCACTTCAGTAGGGTTTTATAATTGCATTTAATATGTCACTTACTATGCATGCCTCATCTGATTTCTATGTCACTAATGAGATAATTTATCTTTGCTGGGTAGCAGTCAGTTGTGTGTTGATAAGGCATTTAATTTTACCAAGGTATAAAATCTTGGCTGATTTTAGAGAAGGGTCAGAGCCAAGATAATTTTGTATTTTAAAATACTTATCAACTTCAAATCCTTAATATTAGCTTTCTTTTTGTCTTTTCAGCTAGGGCAGCTCCAGCCTGAATTTTATTCAGAGAATTTATAAAACTTCTTTTGTCATTTGAGTGATAAAGGAAACCATGAGAAATTCTGAGCTAATATTTATTAGCTGTTTAAGGCTCATTTGGGGAGGGGGAAGATGGCAGGGAGACAGAGCCAGTTTTCCAGCTACCAAAGCAGCAAGACTTCTTACCGTGCAGCAATGAAAGCCCAGCAAGCAAATTAGTGTGTGGGAGGAATATCTTCCATTAGTTTAATTTTTTTTATTTTGCTTTAATTTTCAGGAGTATCTGAAGCTGTGTTCTGTCATTTTAGCCTGATTAAGGAATATAATTTGTAGGAAGGGTTTTTGGTTTTAGCCACTTTTTCAAGTACTGTATTTCACTCCTGCACAACAGTTATCATGCAAAGTTAATTGCTCTTTTATTTTACAGCAATGCTGACTGTTTCATATCTGAAGGAAAAACTACATTTGGGCTTTCTAATTTAGAACCACAAAAGGAGTTGATAGAGGCAGTGTTTGTACCTGATTCGCATGCCCAAAAAAGGTGCTTGTGTTAAATTACTGGCTACTGAAGCTGGGGCCAAAGATAAGGTTATTAGACCTTTATAATAAATACAACTAATGGGACAACAGGGCTATCATACAGGGCAACAGGGCTGCCTCTTATGTAGATACCATATTAATTTTCATGAGTAGGATTTCATCATTTAAATAAAATATGTGCATGTGCGTTATGTTTTTTTAAGCTTTCTTGGTTTTCCCCCATTTGGAGATTTTTAGTGTCTAAAAATGTTCATTGTTTCTTAAGTCCACCCTGGCAGAATTTTGGAAAAGGAGACGCCTCCACTTGTGTATTATCTCTTCCTTTAGATAAGATCTGTGAGATTCAGAATACAAAGTCACATTTTGTAATGGAAAAAACCCTCTCCTGAGATATGAAAGGAGTAGTCAATTAGAGAATGCTACCATATTTTTTAAGACTGTGAAAAGGTAGGATAAAATGAGCACTCTGGCTCGTGTTGAGCTCCTTGGGAACAGCTGCCGTGCAGGATTCCTCCTGAAAACCTTGTCCAAACAAATCATCATTTAAATACAGAGTTGTCACTTTACCAAAGCCTCACTCTTGCAAGATCTTTCATGTCTGTGTTTGAGATGGATGTATTGTAGTACAGGAGCCTACAATACTTGCATCTGTAGTTTCTTTAGCTCTGTTTGGTGCAAGGTGAATCAAAGCATAGGGCAGCACTCAGCTCCTGATCACTCCTGTTGCACAATGGCTCAGGGTTTGTCACATCTGTGAAGAAATCTGGGGTACAGCAATGATGCTTCCCCTCACATTGCCTCTCCGAGAATGGATACAGATTGTAAAATTTTCCTACTATTTTTAAGACTGAGATAAAGGAAAAAATATCCTATCACAAAACCTAGAGGGTTTTTTTAACACTTTAAAAGCACAGACATGGTAGGTACTGGGTGGACTCTGGTATCAGTGTGATGGACAGGCACAATTCCCGTGTCTCCCATAGGGCTAACAAAAGCATGTATTATTCTGACATGCTATTTTGAGAGGAAAAAAAAAACCCATTCATATTCTTAAATCATCTTTTGTGAGCAAAGATCAGAAAAAAATTACTCCAGTGGCAGATGTAGATGTATGAGGTTTTTGAGCCCCTCAAAACATTGCAGTGTGCTTTGTTTTCCACTACATTGCCTCAACTTCAGTCTGCAGGACAGGGCACTGTGAATTCCTTGAGTATGTCTGATTTTGCACCAGCCTCCATTATATTTGGGTTTTGAAAATCAGTGTGTTTGTCATGTCTCCCCTGGGAAACAGCTGATTTCTTTGTTTTGGCAAACCAAAATAAAAACTGAGAGCAGTGTAAGCCCTTTCTTCAAACAGCGGTTGGACCTGATAAGCTGAGAGCTTTTGTTTATTCTGATGTTTCTGACCAAGATGTGAATTGCCTCCTCAGAAGTGTAAATCAGTTAAAATGGAGAAAGAGATGAGAGATTTGGTCTACCTGAAGGATGAAATACTGATATTTATTTATTTATTTATTTATTTATTGGGTCTGGAAAACTCCTAACTGTTAGCAAGATAAAATAGTTTGAAAAGCTTTCTAATATTTAACAAATGACCAAAAGCATTTAGGGTACTTTTTCACTTTCAGCAAGAAAAAATGCCTTTTAAAACTATGGATTTGAAATATTTTCTGCTTGTAACTACCTGCAGGTGGTAACTGAATGCAGGCAGAGTTGTAGCAACATTTTGTGATGAAAGGAAGTGGACATGTGTCCTGCTTGGGGTTACTCTCCAGACTGTTATCACCAATGAGTTTGGGAGTTGGGGTTTCACAGGGAGCAGGGACAAAGGTATCACTTGGC
This sequence comes from Sialia sialis, assembly GCA_009812075.1. Classification (NCBI taxonomy): domain Eukaryota; kingdom Metazoa; phylum Chordata; class Aves; order Passeriformes; family Turdidae; genus Sialia; species Sialia sialis. Next base: position 42,446,011 of record VRYO01002734.1, on the reverse strand, counting down.
TAATGTGCAAAGTGTTCTTCGTGTTTGCAAAACTCATTGGGGTTTTACTAAAATTGCTTTATTCTGGTATTGAGATGGCTGCCCTGCCATTTCACTCACCAGTCAGCAGAGCTGTGTTCGTTCACCAGACAGGTTTTTGCTGAGGTAGTACATCAATTCTAAAACCCTAAATGTCGGTCCCTTTCTCAGCCCTTCTTGTGCAGAGAATAAAATAGAAAGTGCAGTTCCCCAATGCAAGATCTTATCTCTGTCATCCAAGGATGGATGAAGTGTGTATGAAGGCATGGGCTCCCTTCTGGTACACCTGTTTGAAGTTTGTTTCCCTGCTGCAAAGCTGGCTGCCTTCCCCTCAGCTAAAATGTAGTGCCTATTCAGGAACTGAGTTTGTAAAACCAGATTTAATCTCGGCATGGGGTGTTGTTAACCTCACGAAGGGTCTGTCCAAGAAGCACAGCAGATTATAGTCCCTTCTCTAGCACGTGCTGTCTTCTAGGCTCTCGCTTTTTAAGGCAACAAAGCTGAACTTAAACACAAAGCAGGAGCAGCTTGGCTTTTTGATCCCTGTGCTGAAAGACATCCTCATTTCAGGATCGAGGCAGCTCGATCTTGAGCTGTTAAATGATGTAAAAAGCTCCAAAATGAATATACATGTGTGCAAAAGAATTACCGAAGTGCTGAAAGCAGCATAACTGTGTCAGTCAATGGCAGAGCCCATGTGAATAAATCCAGGCCCTGGATTCTTCCTGGCGGATCTGAGCTGGCTGATGAGCAGGTCTTGCTGTGGCCATGCCACTCACCCTCACAGGGCTGGCAGAGCTGGGGCTTGGGAGTCTGCACTACAGCTGAGATGTGGCTATATCTAATTTACATCTGATATTTGAAGGGACTGTCTGCGGGGGAGCCCTTCAGAGAAACACCAGGGCTGGGTCACATCCATTTCCAATCTCTGCTGTCTAGGGTAAAGTGGCTTTCGACTGATGGATGTGATGCTTAATGATGGCAGTGGTGAATGCATACATATTTCCCAGGATCTCACTAAAGGGGGAGGAAAAAAGCTGAAATATAGTACTGTGTCTTCAAAAGAATGTGGCCTCTGTGCTTTTTACTGTCACAAATGTGGGCTTAGAAGGGAAACCTGCCGGGTATTTCTCATCCCAGATACTAAAGTAGTCCTGTACCAGTAACAGAAAAAGGCTCAGATAACTCTTCATAGAGAGTCTCTCTATATTTGGGGTTAGACACTTTCCTTCCTTCTTTTTTTTTTTTTTTTTAAGCAAGTGAATGTTTTTATTAAACATCTTGATATTCCCTTATATTAGCTGAGTGAGTAGGTATTTGCATCTGGCTGGTCTGTGACCAGTTTAAGAAGTGTCATCACATAAAGAATTTATCTGGGAACCACATTTAGCTCTTGAGTTGATAAATATAGAAGACTGCATGAATTTCCTGAAAACTGGTGCATGAAAAAAATTAAAGGAGAACAGGAGGAAGTTCAGTTTTAATTTCTGGCAGGTCAGGGCATAGAATTACTTACTTGCATGTGTCTTGTTTTGAAGCATCAAAGACACACAAATATTTTCCTTATCTAGTACTCCAGTCAAATTATCAGCTTGGGGATGAGATGTGTGTTGAATTTTGAAACCAGGGAGAGTTCCAAGGAAAGGATTGGTATCATTTTAGTACCAGGTGACATGGCTGTACCATAGTTCAGCAGCTGGCTTAGTGATCTCCAGGGTACAAATTTCTTCCACTTCATTGCCAGCATCCTCTTCCGAGGAAATCAGCATGGACTCTTGCAAATAGCTTTGTCCTTTCTCCGACTGACTGTGCTCTTAATAATCAAAATGAGTTGCAGGCATTCCATTAATTGTCCAGATAATTAGCTTTAGGCAATCTGGCATTTCATCTTTGTCTCTGACTTAATCTCAGCTAGTTTTTGTTCAGTCGCTGGCATGTGTAATTCCTCATCTATTTTGACATTTATCTGTCACAGTACCATTTGTCATATTTCAATTCCTCCGGACTCGAGCAAGCTTTGATCAGTCGTATTGGTCTGCAGCTTACTTATGCTACATAAAACACAAGTAGTTGTAACTTTTGTGCCCACTGATTTGATAAATGTGCATTTTCTGCGCTCGCAGCCTTAGCTGGCTTGCCTTGTCCATGCTGTGGCACCTTCACGCAGGTTGTTAAAACCTTCTGTAAGAGTTCTCATTCCCTGGGTGCATTTGTGGTGTTTTAAACCTAATTTTTTTTTTTTTTAATTAATCCCTAGAAGGATGCCAGATGGCGAAATGCGAGGACATGCGATAGGGCTGTGTGTGCACACACACATTTATTTCTCTGTGTGTGAACACACAGGGTGATTCAGTGTGATGGAAGGTTTTATTAGATAATAAAGCTGCTTTTTTAAGTCATGCAGGTCACTTTACGTGAGTATTAAAAAAATTCAATTTATTTGGCTCTATGCCGTGTATGAGTTTATGGAAAAGCTGTTTAGAAATATCCACTACTGCTGTTTTGGAGCAGTTATATTACTGCTCCCCAGAAGTTGGATGCCTTCTGCTGCTGGGTCCAGATGAGAAAGGAGAAGCTGTTATTCTGTGTTCATTTGGAAAACTGTGAACCTCCCAGTTAGTCACATTGGTCCCAAAGTGCTAGTCTGAAACGCTGCATGGGCATCAGGGGCTAGCTCTTAAATCTGTCACTGGTTCCCTGGGCATTGCACACTTTACATCTGGAACCAGCAACGAGGTGAAAAGATTTGGCAGTAAAAAAGAGGAAAACATCTTTCTGCTAAGTGGATTTTTGTTTTAATTAGGTTTGAAACTGCTGAGAAAATAAAAATATTAGATCAACGTTGGTGGAGAGGTGTTGTGTGTGCAGAAGAAAACCAGAAGTGTGTTTCCTGTTTGAAAACTGAGGAGGACACTTGTTCTATGCTTGACTGGGTTTCCTATCCTCATTTTGATTTTAAAGGGCTTCTCCCCCTGAGGACAGAAAAAAATTTCCCCTGGTCGTTGTTTTGTTTTTTCTTTATTGGAACAGCAGCTATCAGGCAGAGAAAGCTTTTCCAAGATACAAGTGAAAATGCTGTGCTTGGGACCTAACCAGGACCAAGCACTGCACATCCTAATATTGCACAGCTCCTTAGAGGTCAGGAGGTGTTTTTCTCAATGATATCTCCAAATCTTGTGCCTATTTCTGTGTGGGAAACCTGCCTTGTGCTGCTTGTCTTTGAGAGAAAAATCCAGGAGGCTTCAGAGCTGCTGTTTTGGCTGTGAAATGTGAAGCTGTGGCTCAGCATTTCCCCTTCAGAGATGCCAGCTTCTCAGGAGAGGTGTCAAGTGCAAACACCAGCTTGGGGGATAATAACATATCAGGCACTGATTCCAAATGTAAAGGACAGATACCAAAAGTTCTATCTTTGTGCACACAAGTCATCCTGCTTAAGTACATTGTCAAGTGGAAATTGTGAAATCCATTACTTCATTTAGAACTGGCTGCTGTGTAAGTCCTCTAAGTGGAGTTTAAGTGCAGTTAGGCTTTTTTAAATATTCTAGATCCCATTGGACTGAGTGGAAGAGCATGCAGCATTTTCTTTCTTCGTTTTTTTCGGGCTGAACCGGTATGGTCTCTGCAGGCAGGATGCTTTGTAATGGCTGGATTTGTCATGTTTAGGGTTCAGTTTCTGAAACTCTGTGCTAAATTAGGTATTTTTAGCTTATAGTAGAGTTAATTGAGTTCATACTCGTTGTATACAATTTCCTCTTCAAATATAATAGTGTTTTATGGCAAGAAACATTATTTTACATAGTCTTTTAGAGCTTAGTACAAACTGATCAAAAGTTGCAGGCTCTGAGATTTTACCAAAACTCATCTTTTTCACAATGACAAGTTTCTTACATGCTGGCTTACGTGGGGCTGTGGTTGATTGGTTTTTAAAGGCCCAGTTTATCGAGGCCAAGCTTACCTTTCTCTTGGTAATAAGATTTACCACCTGTGATGCAATAGGTAGGTAGATTTTAAAGCCAGAAGGGGCTGTTAAATTATTTAGTCTGTGTGACACAGGCTGTAAAAGGTGATTTAAACTAGGTAGTTTCTGCAGTGAATCCCCCAAGTGGAAGTGGAAGCTATTTCAACCCCCTTGGCTGAAAAAGCCAAGAATATCCTTCTTGGTCTGCTCTGGAGGAGCTGGAGCTCTTCCTGCGATGACTGAAGGAAAGGAGACAGCTGAGTTTGCTTGTGTACTGTTTTGGTAAATACAGTTTGTTTTTAATAAGGACGGCTTTAAGAGGTGTGAATCCTTGTAGTTACGGGTGACTCTTTCTCAGTCTCTTCACACATTTTGCAGCCGTGGGAGGAAGTATTTGAACACAAACATGATTTGGGATTTATGGAGACTGCTTGTGTGAGTAGATTTATTCATTTGCAATGCTGTTTGCCTGACTAAGCTCATGTATTATGCTTTGCCTTTTATTTTCCCTCCATGGATCCACTACCACCCTTCACCAGGATGAGCTTGCACAGAAGAGTACAAGCACACAGTGGGATTTGGACTCCAGTTCCAGCTTCAGTTATGCTCTTGCCTTTCAACACCTGAGCTAAGAGCTTTTCTCTAATTTATTGCAGGTGTTTCTGAAATAAGAGGTGAGCCACTGCATCCCTGCCACATGTGCTGGCTGGAGATAGGCGTTTGTGCGAGATTACCTGAGAAATGGGTTAGGGAAACTTTAAAGCCGACAGTGCTAATCAGCATCCTGCATGCCTGGTTTATCAGGCACATCAGATCCAAGGGAAGGACGAAAAACCGCGTGCAGGAAATAAGGGTCAGGAGTGACAGGTGGGTAGAAGGGAGAGAGACAGTGAAGAGCCAGCCAGCAAGAAAATGGAAAGAGTCAGAAATGCATTTGCTGTGGCGGCCTGTCAAAAATCAGAAGCTGATGCATGCTTATAAAAGAAGCCATTTTTGCTTTAAGATTTCAAATTCCAGATTGTTGCTGTTCATTCTGCAGTGGGTGGGCAGAATGTAGCACTGAGGTCCCAGGCTGTGATTCTTTGTGTGTCAGCTTTGTGGTACTCTCCTAAATTAAAGCAGCAAATGTAATAGATTAGAGTAATAAGATACAATGCTGCATTTTTTTTCTCCGTGTGACAATAACAATTTACCTTTAATCAAGAAGTTATGTCCTCCTGAAATTTAATTTATAGCTGTTTCCTAAAATTAGGAGCTGAGACTATTTCCTCTCAGTCTTATTCTGCACTATTTCTCCTAAATTATTTAAAGGTATTAAAAATGCATAGCACATACACTGTACCAAGTCTAATGAAAGGATTGATCCTGGCTTTACATTGAATTACACATTAGCCATTATTTATTGTTGCACTTTATTTCATTTTGGAAACAGAATTAACTCAGATGAATACTTTCTGATGGACACTACTCAGTAATTCCCCAAAGTTATTTAATGGGTTTTGTAGATCTACACATAGATGTTTGCAAAGAAAGCTCATTTCCCTTTTAAATTGAAATGGGCAAAGTTGCCCCTTTACATTACAAGAATTTACCATGTTAAAATCTAGTGTATGTGGGTTTTTTTAAATCGTGTGTCTGTTCCTGTTTCCACTCAGGGAAGAAGGAGTCAAATAAAAATTTAAGACAAATCCCTTCTTCCTTGCCTCGCTCTGCCAATCTCCTCTGCAATATATTTACCTTTTAAGGATCTAGGGGTTTGCCTTGAAATTGCAGAAGAATGTCATGAGGACGCTTCAACCTTGTTAAAATACTATGAAATTAAATGCATCTCATTTAAATGGTTAGCTATTATATGAGATTTGTCTGATAGTTGGAACCTTCCTTCGACTGGAGAGTCTAATAGGTTGGTAAATAGTGAAACAATTCCACTGCTAATTGCACGAGTATTAGCCTGGCTTGATACTGAAATACATTCTTGGAGAAGCATATATCAGTTACAGAGAGACATAATACTTCTCTCCTGATGTCATCCATGCAGATTGAGGCAAAAGCTGGCAACACTGGGGACTGTGGCTGAAGGCCTCTGAGTCGTGGCTGAGCTCTGGGGTTGTGCACCACAGCGATGGGAAGAGTACAGTGATTTCACGCCTATAAGGCGCACCAGAGTATAAGGTGCACTTCCGGGTTGTTGGCAATTTTCTGTACTTTGTCCATATGTAAGGTGCACCGGCCTATCAGGCACATTTTTTTTTTTGCAGCGAGGATCCGCTGCCGGCTCCCCCGCGCAGCTGCTGGCCACAGCCGCCAGCTCCCCCCGCGCAGTGGCTGCCGGCCACCGGCTCTTGCCGTGGATCACACCTCCAAGTTGGCAAATTTCCAAACTCTGTCCATACATAAGGCGCACTGGCCTATAAGGCGCACTTCCGGGTTTCGAGCAAAATTTTAGTCAAAGGCGCACCCTTTATGTGTGTAAAATTACTGTATCTCCTGGCTGTATCCTTCTAAATCCAGCGCTTGTTCAAGAGAGAAAGAAGGAATTTAAATAACTGTTCATAACAAGGCAGTAGTTTTGTTCCTTACAAGATGGATCTGTCTGCAGTTGCCCAGATCTCTCTTTCAGGCTTGTGAGATGCTATTTGTCACGGGGCATCTTACATCAAGCTTCTTTTCAATCTGTGACCAGGAGTGGGATGGTCCATTTCCCAGCCTGCAGACCATCCAAAGCCCAGGCAGTTCCCACATCTCTCACTCAGCATCTTCTGATGCTTGCTTGATTTGAGGGCTCATATCCCCATTTGCTGTGGGATTCATCTCCTGCCTGCCTAACATCCTATTGTGTTCTCTGGCAGCTGAAGAAATGATCTGTCTCGTGGCAAGCTGATGGTCTCCACCAAGAAAATCTCGCCAAGGCAAGGAGTGACCTTGTCAGTTATGCGGGTGCAGTAATTACGCACATTTACATAAATGCCGCTAACATGTGCTATATCTTCTAGATGAGCGGGTCCTCACTTAACAGTAGCACAGTACTAAGCCATTAATTATAGGAGTCAGAGGAGAGGTACAGCTGCAGATCTGCCCCGTCAGGATTTATCAGGCTCCGTTTTATAATCAATGGTTTATTTATTAAACCATCACAAATGGTGCATGCGCTCTAGCCACGGCCAGCTGCAGCTCTGCTTGGATATTTCATCTGAATCAATGGAAGCAATCATCTGCTTTACATCAGGTATTGAACCTGTGCAGTGATAAATGACTTTATTGTCTGCGTGGAATTGACTGGAGCTGATGCTTAAAGCTGGGGATGGGGGAGAGGTGGTGAAAATACTGGCTTCCTCCATAACTGGTGCTTTTGGGCTTTTTTTTCCCCCTTTTTGTTTGCTTCTTTTTTTTCCCTCTCTCCCTAGCTCCTGAAAAACATATCAGAGTCTTTATCTCTGTGAGGCTGATACTGATGCAATGAGGGGAGAGTCTACTGATCTTGAGGTGAGGGAACCTACTGGAAGACAAAAGGGAAGGGGATTTGTCCTGCTTTGGATGTGTTAAAATTCAAGGGAGTAACCAGAAGTGGTGGCCACTGCAATGGTCTTGGCTCTGACCTCTTTGGAGCATGCATCACACACAAATGGTCCCAATGTGCTTTAGGAATGCCATGGGGCCCTTTGGCTTTTAAAGGCTGCTGCCAAAAAAAAAGACAAATCAAACAAAATTGCATTTGAAGCAAAGCAGTGTCCAAACCCCTGGAAATCCCCCCCTTAGCCTTTCTCATTAACATTGACCAGGCAGGGAGTTGACACTAAAGCCGTCTGATTTGCATGCTGCATGGGGTCTGTTATTGACATAATGAGGTTTTATTGGATTAAAGGCCTTGCTGCCAGAACTAATTGTTCAATAGAATATACAGGGGTTTTATAAACCACCAAAACTAGCCTTTGTAAGATCTGCATTAATATATTTCACACCCATGGGAGTAATCCAGGCATACTGTTCCTATACAGCAAGGTGGAGGATTGACAGGGAGACACATCTCCCTGTAAGACCATGGCATTCCACTATGTTATACAAAAGAAAGGTTTGGGCCAGTGTATTATAAAAATTCTGTATTAAATAAGTATGCACAACCTGTATTTGCTTTATACTTTATACTCAAGTCAGTTTTCCTGAATGCAGAAATGGGTAAGGGAGTAATTTCAGTTTCACCTGGGAATAAGGTGATCTTTTGCCTTTTCAAAACAGTTAAGTCTGAGTATCTTCTGTATGGGCTACTGGTGTCGTTAGGAGAAAAAACAAAGCATTGAATACTCCAGTGTAGTCCTTACCATGCACTCAATTTCAGAAGTGTATGCCAAATTTTAAACTAGCAAACATAGCTACGGTCTGCACCACATGGAACCCAGGCTTATGTTTCCAGTCCTGCTGCTGGCTGCCATTTGACATTGATCAAGACATTTTAACATCAGTCTGGCTGTCTCCCCTTTTCCTGGGGCTTGTTTGGTGATGCATAGTTGTAAACTTAAAATGGGGAGTGGCAATTTCCCTGAGTAAGAAGAAGCAGGGGAGAGCATTAATCTCCCACTGGAGCTCACAGTTGATGCTGCATGATGGGGTGGCACCAGGGACTAGAGGTAGATACATAGATAGATAGATAGATAGATAGATAGATAGATAGATAGATAGATAGATGTGGCCATCTGGCAGTCCCAGCCTGCTCCCTACATTTCTCTGCAGTTTCCTCAGAAGTGCTGCCTGGACCATATGAACTTGACCTGCAGGGTGGGAGACAAGGGTAGTTGCATACTAAACCACACAGAGAGATAAATATTCACCTGTCATCTTGGGCAGCTGTTCCAAAAATCTGCTCCCAAAGGGCGGTGTTTTCAAGGATTTGCACAGATAAAGGAAGAAATAAACAAACAAACATCTGAATGTTTATCCAAGCAGCAAGTGTCAGCATAGGAAGAGAAAAGCACAAATATTCCTTTTCCTAAAGACTTGCTCCTGGCCATCGGTGGGTGGTCTGTTCTGGGGGGAACACCAGTGTAATATGTGTGTGAGCAGGTCTGCTCCTGCTGGCACAAGGTTTTTGGGGTGTGTCCTTGAGAGCTGCAGCCTGAACACACATTTGCTCCTGACTGAACAGTCCCCTGGGAGCAGGTGAGGGCCACATCAGCATCAATTAATGCCAGTGCCACCCCGGCACTTGACATCCAACCAAGGAAGCTTTCCCACAGCAGCCTCAGTCATCACGATGCTTCCCGCACTTACGCTCTCCAAAATGTTCACAGCTGAAATTCAGCTCAGAGTAAGTCACGCTATCTGATTTATAAAAGGCAGAGCTGCTATCTTTCACTGTAAATGCACATCCCAGTCATTTCTGGTGGTGTGTTACAGTGAGAAGTTGTGTACAGGATGGAGTTCCTAACTGGTGACTAACACGGTGATACCTTTCACATGTATGTTTACCCTTGATGTTTTCCCCTCCAGTATCACCAGTAATAAAAACTTGGTGAGTGTAGGCAATGTGTAGAGCTGCAGATGTTATATCTTCTTTTCACTGACCTATTTTCTGTATAAAAGAGGTCAAATCACATTAGGTTTTCACTATTGAGATCCCAGGGCTTCAAACATGAAAATTAAACTAATGTATGCTTATTTAAATGCACTAAAACCTGCACTGATACATTTTCTTTTTTCTTTTTTTTTTTTTTTTCATTAGAGAAGTTAATTATCTGAGCACAAAAGTGCTTGGTAAAAGATCATAAATAGAAAATTATCCTCTTTTAAACATTTTATTTGGCAGTAAGGTATACAAAAAGGATGGATTGTTGCTTCACAGTTACTGTCTTCTCCTCTCTTTGGTATTGAATGCATTCAAATTTATATTAGCCAGTTCTTTGGTGTGCAATTTGTGTGCATGTTGATAGGCTTTCAAAAAGTGGTGGGTTGTTGTTTTTTTAACCCTCCGGGGACTTCTTATGTGCAAGCCAAGTGCTTCTGCACGCATGATAGAGCAATTTCTTCACTCCAGAAAGTGCTACTAGATAGAAATATGATAGCAGAGCAAACATTGACTTCCTCAGAATTGTTACTTGTTCAAATAGGAATACCATAGCAGAATCTTACACGGGGTCAAAAGTGCTTGTCTCTGTGCTGATGAAATCTCTCTCAACAATTTTTGGTAGGTTTCCAAACAGAAAGCATAGTTTATTAGAAGATAGCACACAGTGTAGGAGAAGGGCTTATATATCCTTCTGGTTTGGAAAATAATTAAAACTTTGAATAAATTACTACGTATTTTTATAATTATTTAGGGCTTGTTCCTTAGATATAATAGACTGGTAGGGTTGATTTTGGCCAGAGGACTCATACTGATTTACCCACTTGGAAAATCTGAATCTTGATGGAGATGTTTTGGCAGGTTTTTTTGAAACAACTTCATCTCACTGGAATTGTTTAATGCAGTGCCAGCAGAACCTGGAGAGTAAAGATGCATGTGTATGCAAACACACAGGCATCCTTGTAAGAAGAGTGGATTAATAGTCATACAGACTACTGTTGTACAGAAGTCTTTCATGAAAACTTGAACCCAAGCTAAGCATACGTGCATAAATGTAAAGCCCATTAATAATCTATGAATAATATATATCCAAGATACACAGCAGCAGTGTGGGTTTGGAAATGAAAACTTCTGTGACTTTTGGTGGAGGCTGTGTCCACACTGAAAATGGACTTACTGAGGCGCATCTTCTAACAGTAAGAACCAGCACCAGGTCTGCTGGCTTTGGAAAAGGAATACTGATATAAAACAATGGAGCATCTGGTTCAGTCTGTCTAGCATACAGATCTATTACCATTGCATATAAGTAACAATTTCATACTAGCATTTTAAATTATTACTCCCTTCTTAAACCGTATGCTAATTTTCTTAAAGAGAAGTCTAATTGCTCTCTTTATATGCAACTCCAAGTCAAAAGCTTAATTTATCCCTCCAGTTGGATAATTAAATCATACAGTGTTCATCTCTTGTGACTCTTCCTGTCCCAGAAATCTTAAATTCTTCTTCTCTAGCTGTCTTCCACAGAGCACAGCTCCTGACAAAGCTTTCACCTTTAATTTACTTACACCAGGAAGACAGCCGTATTTCTCGATTCAGAAGCGAGGCTTCATTTTCCTTTACTTGAGTTTCCCTGTGTATTTCTTCTCCTAGAAAAGAAACCCCATCTCTCCCACATGTACCTTCTCCAGGCATTACAAAACAGGATTTCCCCCCCCCTTCCTGTGACCTGGTTTTGCAAACCTGCAAGTGCTCCCATTTAAATCAGCAGCCTGGCTTGTATGGTTGTGGTTTGGGAAATAGAGTGCGGTTGGGTTCCTGTGTAGTATAGATTGAGTATTACTGCTGGTGGGCAGTCAGAGCTCAAGCTGCAAGGGTGAAGCAGATGATGACAATCCCCTGCTGCAGGGAAGTCCTAGAAGTCACTGGTGCATTGCACCCCACAAGAGGAGTTGAGGCTTGTATTGGAAAATGAATTGAAGGTCTAAGAGTTCATACTTGGTGAAACATTTCTATTAGAATTCTTTTGTTTGTAAGGTTCAACATCCTTGTTTCATTTCTTTGCCACAAAATAAAGAGTGTTTTGAAAGCTCAGCTGTAGATCAACTAGACCTGGAAGTGAGCAGTCCCGCTGAAGCCAGGAGGACCATGCACAATGCAAAAATAAAGCCCTCCCAGCAGCTTTGCTCCAAGATTTTGCAGGATTGCATCCAACAGAGATCTCTGAAGAATTTTCTTGTTGTGCACTTGTGACATTATAAGAAATTGGTAGGACAGGTAGTTTGCAGAATGGCAATTCTGGTGTTGAGGCATTGGTTCTGATACTATTTCTTAGGCACAACACTATAGGTACGTGTTAGCTTTGCTTAGCTATTATGCTCTGGGTAGAACTGCTGTGTCACTGCATGTTAAGGCAAAGGGTTGGTGAAGCAAGAGAAGCTGACCCTTGGAAAGGTAACTAAAGAAGTGGCTTTGTGCTTTGCTTTGGGTTAGGGTTCTGGTGTGCTTCCACAGTGTAGCGTGTGTACCGGCACTGCTGACTGTCCTTTACTGGAACTGCAGATCAGCATCCCTCGCCTCCCCGCTGCTTTTTAAATGTTTTGTGTTTTCCAGTACATTTTGTTCATGTCACTATTCAACACCAGTATTTAAACATCATTTGAAAAGATGACACTGGTTTGGTAGGTGCTGAGACATTGCTTGCCCTCCTTCTCCATCTTCCCCAGCATCAACCCTACAGGATCCTCTGCATCTGCTGTCCTCCTCACAGCTGACTCAGGATGATACCCCAGGAATTCCTGATGGAAAAGCTGAGACATTCCTAGAATTTAAATTAAATGTGCTTTGCACCCAAATGTACTCATAGTACATTTATTTTGAGTCATGCAGCAGCCTGTCTTGTGGTGCAGTATCTGGTTGAAAAAAAGCATCACTGTTCTTGATGGCATTTGTACTGTTGGCTCTCACTGGTAAAGCTCTGCCTTCTTTGGGTTTAAATAGGACCACAGAAGTGATCGAAATTCCACTCTCTCTGCAGCTAGCCAGAGAACAGAGGTGGGAGTCGTCACTGCTATGGATTTTTCTTCCCTTCCCTTCAATTTTGAAATAGCTCATTTGTCAGATTTCGGGCAAGGATTTTTGCTTGTGCAAAGATTGTGGGTCCTTAAGCAAGCAGGTTTGAGTGCAGATGTGCTGCAGAAGGTAGGTTCATTTTTTTTCTTGTAGTCCAATGGTACCTACACAGGCATCACTGATGGTTGCTTTTAAAACTTGTTAAAACTTGTAGAAGTGTGATGCTTAAAGAATAGACTGAAGTTGAAAGAAGGCGCTGAATTGCCTGAATTTTTTTTCCAGAATAATGCAGGACATGCTGTGGGTCAGCCTTAGTACCTACAACTAGATTTTTTTGTGTGTGTGCATATTAACCTTGAGACAGCAAGGAGCCACACAGGAGAAAGCACTGTGATATGAGGGCAGTGATTTTGTCAGAGGTCTTGTGTGCATCTTGAAGGGTCTGGTCCTGAGATTACCCAGATTGCTGAAGTTGCACAGAGATGTGGACAAGGAATCCCTTTGAACACTGACCTTTTGCTTTTCCCTTTTTAGTGATAAAATATTCAAGGGAACAGAAAGTGACCCATTTTGTGCTCTGCCTGTCAAGCCAAGCAGAGGAAAGAGAGTACAGTGAGGGCCCAGGCGGAACCCAGTGAATGCAAATGATTTATGGAGTAGCTGCTTTAAGCATTTTGAATTACTTCTATCATCATCCAGTAGAGTCTATTTATGTGTATGAGCTTAGTCACATTGCCCAGAACAAACGGATGGCATAGGCAGCTGTGACACTGATACACACTCCAGCACCTCTCTTTGTCCCCCTGCTCACCAGGTATTTCCTAGGGATTTGCAGAGGGAAGAGAGGCCCTGCTTTGCAACCCCTTCACATCAGCTTGGCTTTTCCTCACTGCACCAAAATTAATCAAGCCAAGTTAGGCACTTGGTGCACCCTGAGCTCAGAAATGTTTTGCCAGCTTTTACAGGGTTTTTTCTTGGAGGCTGCAAAGAAAGGCCAAGCTGCAGAGGAGCGGAGAAGATCTTTGATTGTGGCACATGAGCATGTGTTCTTCATGTCTGACCCAGAAGCATATGTGGGCTCTGCTTATCTGAGGAATGTCTGAGCACCTTTGGGATCCACAGCCACACCAACAGTATGGACACATGGCAATAAGCTTGCTCAGGAAGAGAGGAGGCTGACTTGTCTAGCACGGTCTTTAATTTCAGAAAAGGTTCCAGGGTGTGTCTGGTGGTACACATTTTCCCAAGGACTGTTTTAGAATAAATTTATGTAAAAGCGGCGTATCACTGCTTCTAGGTGCCAGAGGTTTCGTCTGAGGTTAAACAATCAAGAACACGGGAATCAACCACCAAACCACAATCAGCTCCTGCTGTTCAAGGGGCACTAGGAAGATAGTTGTGAAGTTTGGTGCACCTTGGAGCTTTTAGAGGGCTTCAGTATCAGTAAGCAGCACGATTCACAGTCCTGGGAGGCCTGAAGTACTTTTTCCACCCTAGTATGACCGTGTGAAGAACATCTGTACTTACAAGTGATACCAACAAATCAGCTAAAGGTAGGACCTTTGGATGTTCTTTAAAAGATGTTGCCAGTATTCTACGCCAGAATTCTTGTTCATTCTCACTCCAAAGGAGAGCTATTTCAGGGCATCTTCTTTATATTCCCTGTCAGTTTTTACCTTTTTTTTCCTTTTTATTAAGCTGTGTCCTATTTCTGTTTAATGCACCAAAGAGCATTACACTGATGATATACCTCCAATTCCTTAGCGGCATCTTTAGGAAATGAAAAGTGATCAAATTCCCTTGTCAAGTAGGACGCTGAGTTGGAGATTTCTCTCTTCTTAAAAATCTAACCTAGACATAAAACTTCTAAAAAACTTGCAACCCAGATAGTAATTATGTACATTTAAAATGTAAGCCAGGACAGTCCATCACACAAAACCATTCACAAGCAAATAGTCCCCAAAAAACACTATTCTGTCTTTTCTTCACGGGTGTTTAGGTCCTATACAGTAACCAGTTTTATGAAATACAGTATGTCTGTTAACCAAGAGAACTGAACACTTCAGTTGCTTAGTAACTAATCCAATCCAAGGAGGAAATAAAAATAGCATACATAATTTTAGAACCTTTAGGACCTTTGCCAAGCAAAATATTCTCACCAGCAGCAGTCAGATTTGTGATTTGAATGGGTTAGCTTAATAGGATAGATTCTATTTGTTTTATGTAGATAAATGGTCCTAGCTTTTCAAATTTGATTAATTACATATCCGGGCCATTAGGTCTTGTAGCTTCTGTACTCTTCCACAACTTTATTTAACTAAAAATACAACATAACAAAGTATAATACAAATAAAAAAGGAAAAATGTTTTAGTTGCTGGCTTCTTTTTCAGCCTTAATCTGGTTAAAAAGCCGAAGACTGCAGTATAACTCAATAAATCACATTATATGGCCAGGAGGAATGTCATAAGCATCTGCTTAATTCAAGTGTGGTTTTTTTCCTATAGTCATCTGTAAAGCTTGTTGGGGGGAAAAAAGGATATTATTTTTATAAAAAGATATTATTGCCACCATTGGTGGAAATTGCCATATGGTGCCATAGCTTATTCAAGCAAGATAGGAACAGTTTCTGTAAAATCATGTTGTAGCTGACAAAATATGACTCCTGTTTTAAAATACGTCTTCAAAAGTTCAGCATTTGCCTACATTTTTAGAGGTTTGCTCTGTTCATACACATTGCCCATGCATCTGAGAAGTTTCATACACCAGACTTTTGCAAATCACGGCGAGGATCTGCATTTTTTCCCCCCCAGATTTTTATCAGCCTCACCACTGGATGAAGGATTTAAATTATAACATGTGTGAATAACACTGCCAAGGTTGGGTCTCTTGCCTTTATTCCTGAGCAAGGTAGGCAGTTTGGGATCTGATATTCATGTAGTGCCTATGTCCTGCAGCAGTCATGGTGCCTTGGGCACAGATAGAGCACTTTGAACAATTTAATACCAACTATCAACTACATGAATTCTCATTTAATTCCCCGCTCCTCTGAAGCATGCATTTGGGAAGTCTCAGGTTTTCCTTAATCTCCCTCAGTTCAGTAAGTATTTTAACATAGGGTGAAAAGCACTCAGATTCAGTGTTAAATGGCTGGTACATTTTGCTTGAAGAAGAATTTTTTTTTTTTTAGATGTAGTGATTCAGCACATTTTTCCTTCCACTTTAGGATTATCATCCTGTAGGGTAAAAAAGCTAAATATAGCAAATACGTGCCTCGCACAGTAGTTTTAATACTTTTTGCTTAATGCTTTTTTTCTCTTTTTTCTCTTTTTTTTTTTTGCCCATGGAGTTTCAGACACTGCAATTCTTACTTTTGGCATTTTAATTTATTAATACAGCAGACGGGATCGTCTGAAGGAAATTAAGATTGTTCATCATTGTGTGCTGAAAGAATTGTGTTCCAAATCCAAGAGGAAGTTTCCTCTGGCACATCATTCTAATTAGTTTACGTGCCTGAAACCAGGAGAGATGCAGCACGTATGTCCGTGGCAGAAGCAGAGCCACAGCAGTAACCCTGCAAGCCCATTGCTTGGTCCATGCAGTTGCCCAGGAGGAGATTTCTGAGCACAGTGTGCTCCTCTATTGGAATTTGAGGTGAAATCCACAGGAAGGGAGCTCCTGCATGGAGCCAGTGTCTATTTTCTGATGAGAGCTCCTGCTCATTGCTGTCCTGGCTGCTTGTATGACCTTAGAGATCTGCTTTAACATTTGTATTTTATCGATGATAAAAGAAATACGAGTGCTGTGGTGAAATGCAACTTAATATACAACTGATGTTTTTCGCTAAAGAAGTTCAGAAAACATTGCGTTAATACCAGGATTTCTGGCCAAAATATATTATGGAGTTAATTCAAGTAAATTGCAGTTACTCTGTAGCAAATAATTACCACCTGTTTCACATCTGTCTGAAATCCACTCAAAATACAGCAATCTAGTCATCATTCTTGTATTATTTATGTCATTTTATTATTTGCTGTTAGACTTCTATTTACTTACCCGATTCACAACAATTTTTTCATGCCTTCTGCACACAGAATGATGAATTTAATAACCTCCTTTGGATTTGTTTATAAAACCTTTCAAAATATGTTTGCCATGCATGACAGGGCTTCTGGAAAGCCGCAGACACCCGGTGGCCTGTTTCATCATGAACTGTGGTTGGGAGCGTGCCACTTGCTGCCCTTGGACCTCAACGCCTCCGTTTCACCTTCAAAAATAGTCCACATTAACCTGTCACACCCGTGATCTCATGAGCTTTTTCAGTCACATTTTGCTCTGTTAATATGGGAGCTTCTGGCTTGCTTGCTCAAAGCAACAGTGTGCTTTGATGTTGGACGGACAGTGAGGGAAATGAGGGGATTATAGCGGGAATGATCACCTCCTGCCAGGGTGCCCAGGTACAGTGCAACTCCAAAGGAAGGACAGGGACAAAAAGCCAAGTGTAGGCTGCTTTAAAGTACTCAAAACAGTCTGCAAGCATGGCTTGGGCTTTTTGTGCTTTGTGCTGAACGCTCACGCACAGCAAGACATGTTGTCGTAGTGGTTTCTTTCGATATTACACTTCACAACAAAATGGCATGTGCAGGAAGGAGGGCAAGGGGTTAATTCCTTGCAGCACTAGGCCATCCCCTGAAATCACAGGAGCAAAAGCAGCTGAGCGGTGAATCAGGCCACCCTGCCTCTCCAGGACAGGAATAGCAAGAATCAGAAATCTTGCCCTCAGCTGTGCTGGCGTGCGGGGATGAAGAGGGAAGGCACAGCGAAGTACAGCCAGTCACTTGCCTCTGAGCTTCTTCAGGTCTTTTCCATTACACCCACCTGGTACATACGGTTTTGCAGCTCCCAGTGAGAGCAAAGCATCGTTCCCCCTATACTTTCAGCCTGACTTAGGGTGATTGGCCTCCCAAGATGTGTTGCTGTGTTAACACCCCATCTCACCCTTGATTTTTCACCTTAACTCCTTTTCTGTAGTAGCTTTTTCACATTAACCTGTCTCATAACAGGAGCAGTGTTCTCCTCCGCTAGAACCAATCCTGCTCAGTTGTGATGCAGTGCCTGTGCCCAGCATGTGCAGATGAGGGAAATCTGGACGCACGTCTCTGCTCTAACATGCATCCTTGGGAGGCAAGGGCAGCAATGGGCTGGGTTCTCCAAATAATCATCAAAGGTGGAACAAAAATAAATTGCAGCGAATAAAAGTTAAGCTTGGAGGATTCCAGGGGAATGACTTACAAACTCAGCACCACTACTGCATGTCTTTATGATACCTCTCAAAACTGCCTGTCAAACTCTCCCATTAAGGAGCATCGCAGATTAGTAATTATGCGCATCTATTAACTAAGCATCCATTCTTCCTCTCAAATGCTTTGTAGCAATATCTCTCCAAAGAAGCTCATATCTCATCTAGGTGTCTGCTAGATGGCCATAACACCTCCCCAAGGGAGATGCCTCTGATAACACTGTATTAAAGACAGGGCTTGGTTTTGTCTCTTAAACCACTATCACACAAGCCAGTGCACAAGGAAAGACACCTATTATGATTTTGTAGACAAACGCTAACAAAAGCTGCCTGCACACATGCACACACAGAAAAATTCAATGTTAACATTGCAGGAGGCTGTGGTGATGACAGGGGTACTTTTATTGTCAGCTCTGCTGGGGAAGTGGAAAAAAACCCTCTTATTTGTGCAAATAACCTCAGCTTAGCTTTATTCCCAAGCATCCTATTTGCACATATGAGTATGTTTTGTCAGCCATGTCTTTAGGTACAGGTTTTCATCTTCAGCTGTTTATGCTTGTTTGTGTTAAACAAATTAGTGCCATAATAACACACACCCCCATAGAGACACGAATATTGTATAGTAAGAATCCGAAATACATAGCGGTCTTGCCTTTTTTGTTGCAGGTTTGTTGTTCTGGTTTGTTTGGACTTCCCCTCCCCCCCCCAAAAAAAAGCTTAATTAAACTCTTTTATGCTTAGTTTTCCTGATTATATTTTGTTCATTAATAGAGAGTAAATATGAAAAGAACTAAGAGCAAAACTGGAGGCTGAGGATAATAAAATCTATTGCTATTAATTAAACTGAAATCCTCCTTCCAGCTTGCTATCTTCCAGATCCTAGATTGCTTCATTCTTTCAGTGACTCCTGCTAGACAGACACATCCTGTTCTGATGAAGGAGACCAGCTGGATTTAGGACCGTGACTTTGTGTGTGTGGTACAACTGACCATATGTGATTCTCTGTCAAGTCTGCAGCTTTAATGGGAAATCTCTGAAGTATTTCCACTTTGATTCATGTTTTCTCATTGGTTTGATAACAAAAGGAGGTGGCTTTGTTCAGCTGGCTTGCACTAACATAGGTTGAAGTGTGACTCTGCAAAGGAAAGGGAAGCTTTTGCATACTTACCCTTAGGAGCTGCTTTGAGTTGTTCTATTTGTTTGTTTGTTTGTTTTGGGGATTTTTTTAGGTATTTTGAGAGGATTGGGGTTTGGCTGGCTGGTTTTGTTTGCTTGTTTGTTTGGGGGTTTTTTAGGAAAAAAATATCTGGGACCACAAACTACATTTCATTAGGGATATAATTTTGAATTCTTATGCAGATCATGGTTTTTATCTGGCTTCAACAGAACTGAATAATTCTGTTAATTGTTATTGTCTTCCTGCCGGCTTTGAGAAATGTGTCTCCAACCTCTCTAGGTCTGGCAACAGAAGGATAGCTAGTTGTGAAAAAAAGCATAACAAACAGCAGATAGAATTTAAAGGAGTTTGGGATCTTTTTCTCCTGAGGAATGATTTGCATTTACTGGTCTTCCAGACCTGACAGCAGTACATATAAGGGCAAAGGACAGTGATGGTGATACAGATACAGAGGAAATGGGAATGGGAAAATTCCCTTCCTTTTGCACTCTATGTAAGTTTTACTTAGAACATGCAGTGAATTATCATTTGTAGTGGGTTACTTTCACCTGTACTCTCTCTGCTCCTCAGTTCTCTGGGCTTCAGGCAGAAAAGTCAAACGCCACAGGAAAATCTCATCTTCTAAGATGTGCAGCCTCAAGGCAACAGGCGAGTCATCGGAACTTCCAAGTCAGCCAAGTGTCTGAAGTCTCCTGTTAAACAGGCACACAGAGAAGGCAGAGGTGAACACTCAGTACCCAGCCCTGGGCTTACCATTTGTCCTTTAGTCGAGTAGGTAACCCTTTTGTATTTTACATTGCCAGTGAGTTGTGACCAGACTGCATCTTCTTTGCACCTTATCAAACACTGCATGTTTGAACAGTGCCTTAATTATAGTGATGAGTGTTTGCAAGCAGCATCTTTACACTTTTCATCCAGACTTTCTTGGTGAAGGAGGGGCAGAGAGGAGGCATCCTAGAAGTGTCAGAGCCCCTGCTCACCGCACAGCTGTGGAAATCTCCTTGCTGGTGGTGAAGGAAGATGCCCTTTGCTGCAGCTGGGAGGGATGAAGAGTCAAAGCATCCATAATTTCGGGTTAGATGCCAGCACTCCTGGTCCAAGGGTTGTCCCTCTGTTGTGCAGGGAGCAGATAAATAGAGGTGGGGGGGATTCAGTGCAATGATTTGTAACTTGGTTTTGCTGGCTGTTCCTATAAACAGTGAACAGGTAGATTTCCCAGATGAATGCCTACTAGTTAACACATAGATGTATTTTCCCATAAAGAAATTAAAAAATTGATGTGTTGGCATCCAATTCTTTATGAAAATCATATCTATATATATATATCTATATATATATATCTATATAACCAAGTGAAGACTGCATAATTTGAGTCCACTAAAAGAAAATGGTACTTACTTAGGTATTTTGTGGATATTTCGGGTCCTTTTTTCTTTGAGGCAAAAACTTACATTTTTGTGGAAATAAAAGATATTTAAATTAGAAAGTAGCAGTAAAAAATAAAAATTACCAGCCCTGGAAGAGACTGTACTGCAGCAGAGCATTTAGCAAGGATTGCATTGGTACTTGATGAATGGTGGGGTCCTAATGGGAAGAAGGATGCTTCCAGATCTTCACAGGCCTTGCAGATGAGGCTGCAGTGTTGGCAGTCAGGGAGATAATACCACACCTGCATTTTATTTGGAAGTGTGATTATACTGATGCTGTTCTCTATTGCTGTAAATCAGTTTCCTAAAATATATATATATGGTTTTTTCTCCTCTCAGACATGTACAGTTCAATATTTCTGAATACTTGATCATGTAAGCATTACACCCTGTAAAGCAGCTTGTGTGAAGGACCATGGAGTGAGCTCTCTCATGAAGGGTAGCAGTTCTGTCCTGCTGCTGTTTGTCTAATGGGGAAAAGGGTGCTGACTTGTCTCAATATTGCATTCAGCAAGCAAATCTCCATATTATTCCTTTAAATCAAAATGGACAGCAGCACCCTAGACTAGTATGGTGCCTATCAGAAGTGTACATTTCATCTGAACACGTCTCAGAGACTATTTATTTTCTCATTATAAAGAATATTCTGGCCCAGTGTAAATGTCAGTGAGCTCAGTGCACTTTGTGCAATGAAACAGATGAATCTAAAACAGTAGAAAGAGGCAGGCCTGGGTCCTCAAAACTGCTGAGAAGCACTTAGAGTAAACCTTTGTTGGTTTTTTTTTAAATACTGTGCATTTTATTCCCTCTGCCCACTAATTTGAGTCTTGGTCAGCCTCAGAAGGGCAGTAACTTTACCCACACCTCTTTCTCTGAGAGGGCAGGAAATTACTTTTCATGAAGAGAATGATCTAGCAGATTGTGCTGTGGCGGTGTTTGTTGGTTTCTTAATAAATACTTCCTTAATCTGGATTTTAAGCATCCCCATATACAGTAAGGAAAACGTGAATGAGACATCCTTTATGACCGGATGTGTTGATGGGAAGGAGTGTCCTATGAGCAAACCGGGTAGTGAACACAGAGACTGTGTAGTGTTCAGTTTGGTTGGCTGCAATCAGTAACACTTAGCAAGAGACAATAAAATATCTGGAAGATTATTTTGAAGTACTGCACGTGTATTGTTTCAGTGAAAACATCAGACGAAAATCAGAATATATTTTTGGATTTTGTTGTGATCAAACAGGCTCCCACTATCAGGATATCCAAAGGCAATCCTGCAGTCCTCAGTGTTAGTGATCAACATTGATTACAAGGTGATTTTTCCAACAGAGAATCAACTCACCTAAGAAAGCATCTTGCTGTGCATATATAGCACATACCAGCCTTTATTAAGAAACCAGCTATTATTATTCTCCTACTGGCTTTTATTTTCTTCTACTCCCTCCCTTGCAGGAAGACTGCATACAAATATAGCAATCGATTGAGAGGAGATGTTCTTCCTTTACATGATTAATTACAAACACAGGAATGCGGTGTCTGGCCCGTGTGTGTATGATTGATCTTGTAAGAGGAAATGCAATAGGAAACTAATGCTTCCTTTTATCCAGTAAGCAAAGTTCAGAGATGTTTACATTCTGCTAGGTAAGCACAGCTGTCCAAAGATGTGAAGACGGATGGACTGTCCTGTCAGCACAAATTCATGCCGAGGTAACAGGCTATGCTGTCTCTGAGGACCTCTCTCCCTGGCCAGGAGGCTGTAGGGCCAGAACCGTTCATTTAGCAAACAGCTTAATTTTTGTTTCACATTTTAATTAGCGGGGAGATCCAGACACAGCCAATATACTAGGAGGGGCAAGGGGAAGGTGTTGGGGGACCTCACTATTGGGGCCGAGGGTGAGGAGGAAGGCTCCCAGTGATGCTGAGCATGGGGCAGCCCTCACAGGGCATCTGCTCTGGAACTGCAAGGGTTTGTTCTCTAAAGCCTGGCTGGTGTAAGGAGAGATCTGCATTTGCACTCAGTACGTGTAGCTGTGGAAGCATCTGCAAGAAAGTGCAGCACTTTGCTGCCCTTGTTTCTGTTTGTATATCAATATAATCTTAAACGTTTGGATTTGGCTCAGAGTCCTTCTGCAAAGGTTCATTCTGTTCTTGGGCACAGGCTAGCACTTGTATTTAGGCAGAGAAGCAGTGTCAGAGGTGACAGATCCAGCATAGTGTGACTCAGCTTTCTTCCACAGAGTATTTTAAATAATGGATGTGCTACTGCTGGTGTTTAACTCCTGCCAAAGCTGCTGAAATATATGGTGTCTTTAAAATACTGCTGCAACATCGAATCTCTGCTCGGGCAGGGGAGGAGATCTCCTACCTGGGTTTGGTTTTCTCAAAAGGAAAAAGAAATCAGAAGAAGAGGGGAAGAGAGAAGGAAAAAGCCTGAGCCATAATATCTTGTAACTGAGAATGCCCTTCACCTGAGGCAGTGAAGCAGTCAGCTCTAGCAGCATGTTGATGGAGAATCCTGAAATCGATGCTGCAGTCTGCATTATATTTATACAAGCATATGCACTGCGCTGATGACGAGAGAGAGAAAGGGCTGTTCCCTGCGTTAAAATAATTAGTGTAATAAATACAGCCTGGCAAGCGCCAGAGGAAGTAGGGATCCCTTTGTTCACATCTCGCCACTTAGAGCTGGGTAAGCAAGTCTTGTGGAGTTAACCTCAGAATTTACTCACCCTTTTATTCTCTGTCTAGAGGTCTTGAGCAGGACGTGCTGCTGATGCCAGACTTAACAAGCGACACTGGCTCTCTCCTGCTTCAAAGTGATGTTGAGGATTTTATGAGGTTCTTTTCTTTTTCTTCTTTCTGTCCATGCAAATCCTGCCTGGTAAACGAGGATCTGTTTGCTGTTTAGCAGTCAGTTTGCTTGGCTTGACAAAGGTTATTGCAATAATTGATGTTCCTCTTCTAATAATTAATGTTAATGAGTCCACTAAACAGTAAACAAGACAACAAAGAACTGTTAATGAGACAGTCTTTACTCATTTGTTTAATCTTTTAGTAAGATAATGGGCGATAAATATGTCGCTATTCAGCCATCTTCAAGTCCTTAATGCATGGGGAGAGTTTTAAAAGGAGATTTGAGCTGATTTTTTACACTTGCATTTAGTAAATTCAGCTGACTGGGTAGGTGGGGCGCCTGAAAGAATTGGGAGACCTATATAATTAAGTGCCTTGACATTCTGCTTCTGAAGGACATTGGCAGATATCCAAATGCTATGTTCTGCTCTCAAACTATTTAATTGAAACCATACAAAAGGGAGGGGGTGGAGAGGCAGAAGAGAGGGAGATCTTGGCAAAAACCTTATGTGCGGTTTTTCGCTATTGGATTGACCAGACAAGGCAACAAAGCTGATAAAACAGGATTAGCAAAATTGCATTGTTGGATATTATATGCTGTGTGACATGTACTACAGCAAGGGAATTTGGCAGGATTAACCTGCAGAGGATAAAGATGTACCAGACAAGAGGGCTGAATTAATAGACTGCTGTGACCAAAGCAAGAAAATCTATTTGCATGGGATATTAAGGGTGATAATAACCTTTCAGGGTGGGGTTGCAGTTAATGCCCCAAGTTTAGTGCTGACCCCATGCCCAAGTCCTGCTCACTGTCTGCAACTCAGTGTACAAAAGCCACTCATTGGCACAGTTTCGTATTACTCTTTCCTGTTTCTAAATATATATATATACGAATAAATGTATAGACACACACAAAAATGCTAATTCCTAGGCAGGGTTATCTGTGTTACCAGGTGGATTTTCCCCCCCCAAACGGAGAAGTTTGTTTTCCTATTTATAGGAGATGACTTTCTTCTCCTAATGCACTAGTTTTATCCTGAAGTAAATATTTGGGTTTGGTAGTATTCCTCAGGGCTTCTGGACCCAGCCAGCCATGGGAGAATGCCGTTCCCTCACTGTGTGTTACTCAGCTGTTCAGGAGATTCTACACTTCCCTCTGTGCAATTGAGCTGAAATCCAAAAAAAGCTTTCAGACCACGTAGAGCCAAAGAACCTGAATGCTATTGCCAGTATATGACTAAATAAAATCATATTAAGTAAAAAAATGGGAGAATACTAAAACTAAAAAATTTTAGATGTACATTAAGACTACATTGGACTATTTGACCAAGAGGGTAAAGAAGCAGAAAACCAACTTCAATCTCTGGTGTGTTAAGGGTAGAGAAAGTAGATTAAGCATTCATTTCTCATTTGTGCAGCATATAATTCTGGTTTTTAACTGGAAAAGGCCTTTAAACTTGCTTCTTCCAGGCTACAGGCAATGCATATATGGTAGTGTGCTTTTTTAAAGTAATCTGATATGCTTCAGCGCAGATTGTATTAAAGGATTCAGAAGGATTTCAACAACCTTGAAAAATGCTCATATCATTTGCTTTCCCTTTTCCCACCCACGGTACTAGTGGCAGACTTTAGTGTTCCCAGGGAACAGAGAATGTACTGCAAGTATTTGGCATTGCTCTGTGTGTGACACAGTGTGGTTCACTGAGTGTGCTCAGTGCCACCACAGACAGTGAGAGATCTGCTCTTGTGAGATGACTCTCCTTTATCCAACACTATTAGCATGTCACCATTGATCAGCACCAGCCACAACACAAGTTCAGCTTTCTGATTCTTCCTTTTAGAGTTGAAGGCTGATGGGAATATTAGATACACATAAAATGTAAATACTCTTTTTTTATTTGTTTCAACATGTTACAATTTTGAATAAATATGCTCTTTAAATTAAAGCTCTGTTAGTACAACATGACTGGGACTTTACAAGTGTGCACACATGCACAGGTGTCAAGAAATTTACTTCCATTTCCTACAGCAACAAGATTGCATAACCTGTCTCTCTGGAATATCTTCTGCTAGTGCGTATGTTACTCCCTTCTCTGCCCAGGGATTATGCATGTTCTTCCTTCTCTGCAGGGGAAAGACAAGGCATGAAGTTTCCCTTGGATTAACTTGGGCGGTGGGCATGGAGAGGGGATGCTTCCTATGCCTCCAAATCGAGCCCATTTCAGGAGAACATTAAAAACAGCAGTTCTCTCTGGAGGTGTGCTAGGGTACATACCACTTTCTTTCTATCCAATGTGCTAAAGGATTTCCTCAACGAGTCCTCATCCCAGGGATAGCCCTGAACTAACTCACAGAAACTCTGCCTTCATCTGGATGTTGGTTACTGAGGAAGGTCTCTAATACACAAGACCAATTTATTATTTGCTTGTTTTTCACAAGTGCCTAGATTAGTTAACCCAATGAGGAGTTGTTGGTAACCCCTCAAGAATGACACGTGAGTCATTGTACCACTGATGCAGCATTTTGAGGGGAATCAGGAAGAAGCCCATGTCTGTTTCTACCTCTTTTTGTCGGCTTGAGAAACTGCAGGACCACCTGGAGCTGTGCCCTCCCCAAGACCAATTCTGTAGTGGCGCAGCCTTGCAACCCTGAGCCCCTGTGCTGCTCAAGAGACACACTGTGTGCTCACTAGCATTAGTCCTGTACAGCCAAGGGAGATTCCTTTTTCCCTTGAGTCCCAGAATCCATAACTTCCCTTGTGATTTTACAAGAAGCTGATTGCTCCTGGTCAGCAGTGGGTTGGGTCCCTCAGCTCCTGAGAGCTCCTGAGGGATGGGTGTCTTGGAGGGGAATGGAGGGCCTACAACCTGGGACATTTGTGGGTGGGAAGCACCTTCCTGAATGCCAGTGTGCTGGGAAGCTTCTGGGAATGGACCACACACGTGCTGTGTCTCTCCACCTCCGAGAAGCAGACAGAGTGCAGGCATGAAGGTTCATGGCCACGGTGCACTTGGGAGGCAAAGTGGTCCCTCAGGCACTGCTCTCCTTTTGACAACATCCTGGGATCTCTGAAAAAGCATACTGCTTCTCCCATGTCTCTGAGGGCTTGGCTGAGTTTCTAGGTTGCTTCCTCTGCCTTCCAGCCTCTAGGTCTCATGAGATGAGTGCAGGGAATGAATTGCAGGAGTGCTGCTGTACACGTTTGCAGTATTGCGCTGCAGTGGCCATCTCTGCAAATCCTGAGGTCTTGACTGTCAAGTTTGCTGCTTCTATTTTTTTTATATTTTTTCTTGGAGGCATTCACCCTGCACACATTTGTATTTCAAACAGACGTGGGTATATAACTGGTGGGATCGATGGATCTAACGCTGTCACTTTGCTTTCCAGCACTTGATGGTGTAGAAGATGGACTGCAGAGGAGCCCAAGAGCTGGGAGCCTGGCCAAGGACCCTCAGGTGCTGTGCAGCAGCTGGTGTTGTGAATCAGGCCGTCACCAATCGGAGAACGGCTACTTCACAACACCAGGGTCGCACCGCACCACGCTTCGACCGCCAGCTGGACAGGAGCAGCGTGTCCTGCGGGCAGGCAGGGGACGTGGAGCACCTTCTGGCTGCTTCCATGCAAGCCCAGACCTGCAAAGGTAATCAGGTGCTCAACTCCTATTTAGGCACCAGCCTCCCACTGAAGTCTGAAATAGAAGTTAGGCCCCTAAATATCTCTGTGGGTCTGGCCCCGAAACCCCGCGTCGCTGTGCAGTGCAGAGCTTCAGCAGGCACAGGGCAGCACTGGCAGCAGTATGGTCACTGCCCCTTCACATGCCTTAAGGAACAGGTAGCTTTTATTAAGCTGTGGAAAACAGTAAAAAAAACCCTCTGCATGCTCCACGTGTGGTTTTCTCTCACAGTGGCATCTGTGGTCCGTGCCTGTGACTTGTTCTGATCCCTTCCATATCTTGACACCCAACCTCAGTAGTCTCTGTAAAAGGTCCTGTGCCTACCAGGAAAAGTTGGGCTCCTTGCTATTGATACTAAATCTGGTCAGTGTCGGCAAACATGCCTCTATCTAAACCAGCCCAAGATGTGTTGTGATGAATGAAAAAATAAACAGTAGCAGCATCCAGAAGTGGTACCAACAACTGCTGTCCTTAAAGTAGAGAAAAGGTTGCTAAAGCAGTGCCTCAAATTCTTACGTGTAGAGGGACAGTGAGGCACACTCAAACCGAGTGACTCTGTAACATGTGCCAGGCATTTCAGATTTTAAAAACAGGCTCTTCTCTGCCTCCTCCTTTGTACCACATCGCCAGTGTGATGTTCGTTTGAGAGGAGTGGGTTACGGAGCAGTGCTTTCCATCCAAATCTGGGTCATGCACATGGAGGCTAGCATACACCTGATGGTCAGGGTATACAGTCCCTAAAGTCAAACTGAAACACTGTTCAGTCTTGATATCAGAAAGCAAGGGCTTGGATGAGGTTTTCTTTGGTGGGTTTTCCCTTCCTCCCACCCCTAAGGATGGCTCTGTGCTGTCAGGTGTGTCTGGCTGTTCCCCTGTATGATGTAGAAGAGTAGGTATATCTAAAGCAAAGAGTGGAGAATTGCAGAGAGAAACTATTCAGGTAACATAGAAGCAATTAAGGTTTTTTTGAACGTTTTCTTCATTATCCTAACTCATCTGAGTCAAGATGGCAGTAAAAGTTATTTAAATTCCATGCTGGATGTATTATTGCTGGCAGGGAGATATATGTAGGGGAGAGTCAGGATCTGAAATAATATGGGACAGCCTGGAAAGGCAAATGAAAGGTGACAATGGTGGTTTCATTGGACCTATCCTAATGTTTCTGCACAAGTAGCCCTGAATTCCTTTTATAGCAAAAAGTCAAATACTTTGAACAATGTTAAGAGGTATATGGGAGGCTCATTTGTACATTAGGAGGGCAGCCTGTGGATGGATGAAGGCTAGCACTGGGTTTTGTCATTGATGAGAGGAAAAATGGGATCATGTTTATGCACTATGAATTTGTGAATTCAACATGCAATAACACTGTTTTATTAAACTTGTTCTCTGCTAACACAAACTGTGTGTTCTGTGTGGTAATCTCATTGTTTAGTCTTGTTTTAAAGCTTGGAACTTCTCTCTACAGAGTTTGTTTCATTAGGCAATGCACAAAATTCTTTAGAAACAGGAGGCATCAAGGAAATAGTCCAAACAACCCTTGCCTGCACTCACACCAATTTACATGAGCAGCTATTCATACATGGACCTAAACAGCATTTCATCTTTTACTGTGAGCCAGAAACCTTTTTGACCTATTCAGTTTGTCAGTAAATACACATAACATTTGAAATAGGTTAATGCTTAATATCTGCTGCCAGGTGACCTGATAAACCATGTCCATAGTTCTCCAAGTATGATATGTAGAGACAGGTAATTTCCAGCTCCTCTTGTTAAAGAATTTCATGGGAACAGCCCACTTCAAAGGTACCTTGGGGGCATTTATTGTACTACAGCTCTAACTTGAAAACATCACCTTTTATGCTCTTCTAAAGTGTTTTCCTAGCAAATTAATGCAGGCCATAATGCAGCTCTGCTACTGAAAATCAAGCACTCTTGGTATCATCAAGCAGCATAATCATGTCATCTCATGAGCAGGATTGCTGGTTGAAAAGCTGACTGTCAGCTTCAGGTGATGGAACCAATTTCTGTTTGCTCCCTTCAGCAGTTGGCACCTGCTGCAGTGAAAGGTAAATGCACAAAATAAATAGTTCAGTATAGGTTTTATATTTGTGGAGTGTAATTCCTTATTAGCACCTACAGTTCATCTTCATGTCAACCCTGGTCCTGGCTGCTAAGATGGAAAGATAGGTGTTCACCAACTTTCTGGACAGCACTGTGGTAACACTCAGAAAGCTTTCTGGTGCTTCACAGATCCTTTGTCCTGCTTGTGAATTATCATAAAAAAGTGGACGTTTACCCTGCAAAAATACCCCATTAGAACTGTTGAAAGGCCTGATTTTATTACCTTAATAAAACACTGTGCTCAGCAGTGGTGGTTAGAAAAAAAGACCAAAGTCTATCAAACCTGAAATGCTGAGCTGTAGTCTCTCATGAGATTTTTTTATGGGGTTGTTATTCCAAAAGTGGTTCTTATATCTAAGCAAATAGTATTTAATTTCACCCTTGAACCCTTTGAAATTTGAATGTGATGGGTTTATTTTCTCAGACCATCCACACTGTTCTTCAATTGTTTTGAATGGGTTTTTTGTTTCCTTCCTGGGCTCACCAGCAGCTCACATACCACTTCAGAGAGTAGCAGCCTTGTAAATTTTGCTCTCTTTTTCCCTGCACACAACAGCCAAGCTGACAGGCACAGTAGGGCTCAGCATCTCTCACTTTCTGCATTCACGTGCACGCTGCTTTCTTACTGGGGTGTTCCTCATGAAAAGTGCCATTAACAGATTTCCTCTTTGTGTCTTTAATTGGGCTTCCTCTTTGGCAAGCAACTAATGTGAAATTAAAATGATATTTCAGGCAGCATTGCAAAGCAAACAGTAGGTGGGGCTGAATTTTGGTACCCACAACCCTGAGTCAGGTTTTATTTCAGTGCTATAAAAGCTTCACAACAGGAGGGAGAAAATACAGAAACAGTCTTCAGGCATCTTAACATGGTGAGCAAGAGGTGACATTAAGGAGGAGGAAGAGAGGCTTGTTCACAGCTACAGTTTTAAATGCAGCATATTAGGTATTTTTAGAAAAATCAAGAGTTTTCACAGTATATAGTCAGGCCTCAAATGTGCACATAAAAGGGCCAGAAACATCCCCATTGTGCAGTCAAGTGGCACCACAAAGAGCATAAAAAACACTAGTCTAAATAACCAAGGCTAAATAACTTTCACTCAAAGGTTGATGTAAACAACAGAAGGGAGCAAAACACTCTTTAAAGATCACAAAAACTACTCAGAGAAGTTTTATAACCTATCCTCTAAGGAGATTATCTCTACTTAAAAGCCAAAGCAGCAGAGACTTTGCTGTGTCATACTCTTTGTCATTATGAATATGGGAAATGCCAAAAATTATGATGCTTCTTTGACAGTCACCTCCTTCCTTAACAAGACTAACTATCTGTGCCTCAATAAATAAGTTTTTAACATTGCATTTAATTAGACCTAGTTCTCCAACCATGCATTAGCAGGAAAGAGCTGCCCACGCATGCAAGCCTAATGCATGCAGCTCTTGCTGTCAGAGATCATTTTGAAAAAGATGATGTGCAGAGCAATCCAGACAGCTGCACTCTGATACCCACTTCATGCCAGGAAAACTCACAGGGACATGGTCTGGGTGTTGGGAGAGAGCTGGCACCACGTGGCCACCCTTGTACCACTGCAGCTTTGTCCCTACTGCTGTCTGTCTGCAAGGTCTGGGGCAAGGGCTTGGGATGGTCTGCTCATTCCAGGTCTGGAATAGCACAAAAGAGCTGGGAAGATGTCTGGTGTCTATATTAGTACTTTGGATGTATGGCATCTCCATGATTCAGCTAAAAATTTTGGAAGTTTGGGAAGAAAAGCGCAATTTTAGAGAAATTCTGGCATATGTCAATAACTCAACGTCCCAACACTTTGCCTGCCATATGCTTTAATGAAGTGGTTGTTAAGATGACTAAACCTTAATTCCTTTCTTTGCATAGGGGTGTCATGCCCTGAACTCTTTCTACCCTGGTGCCTCTGCCACTGGGGATGTGTAGCTGTGGCAGCATGTGAACCTGGGCTCTTCAGGAAAACCAGCAACTTCTCCATGCGAACAGCAGGCGTGGACTGAAAGAGCTGCAAACTCTGCACATGGTGTTTCATTTCCAAGGCTCTGGCTGAATCTCACCACTGGTGATGTGAGATCTGGTAGAGGTCTGAGGAGGCAGAGCTCTTGTAGATGCCCAACCACCCTCAGCTGATACAGAGCAGGACAGTCTTCTGACAGTCCTGTTCCTGGATAAATGGCAAAAGGCTTAAGCCTTTTTTAGGGGGTTTACGTGACTATTTTTTACTATGTTGGAATAATGGTTCCCGTAGTAACAGCCATACCCCAACTCTGAAGATAAGTCGCGGAAGATTCTTGGACATTAAAAATCCCCAAATGTCTGGGGAACTGCTGCACATCCACAGGTTCTTGCCAGGGAAAGTACCCCTGCACTCCATAACCTCTCCCTTTGATGGATTTCAACACATCTAGTTTACTATTTTATTGTTCCAAATAAATTTCTTGTTCGACTGTGCGGACCTCCAGAGAGACCAATCACAAAATGACAGCATCTCCCATGTCAGCTGCAGTGTGTGATAAGTCTCGGGTGAGAAGCAGCAGCTCTTTTCCTCCAGGAATGGTTTTTGATCTCTTCCCACTTTCTGCTAGTCTAAACCCAAAAGTATTGAATCACATTCTGGAAGTTGTGTTGCTGTAAGAGCCCTTCTAGTTTTATCACTCGAATTAAAATCATACTGGCTTCGAGGTTTGAATTCAAAATGGCAATGTCTCTGCTGCTTAATGACAAGGTAAGGGAAGCGGAGCTGGTGACTGCTCCCAACAGCACATGCAGAGGGAACAGCATCACTCATCCTGTCATGGGGGAGATGTGTTTGCTGTCAGGAAAAAGAAACGCAGAAGTCCTCCCTGCCCACAGCAATGCAGCAGTGAGCATGCAGGCAGCTGCCTGCTTGGGAGGTGGTGTGTGCCCCATGGCCAGGGCAGCCACCCTGGGCAGCTTTGGGTGGAGTTGGCTTGTTTTAACCCACATGAAAGACAACCCACATGGCTGGGGTTGGTTTTTTCCTTTATAAACAAAGGAGTTAAATTTGTGCTGGGGAAAAGGAAGACATTCACCAAAAAACCCCCATGTCTCTGCCAGGATGAGCAAGCAGATTCCCAATGGCCAAATACCATTAATACTGAAGCCTCCATCATGGTGAAGCTGAGCTTCCGCCTCAGTCCCTGTCCTTGCCTGCCTGTGTCCCAGGCACATCACTAATTCAGGCACCTTCAGCAGGGCTGCAGCTTCATTAACAAGAAGCTGAAGATTTATTCTCTCCAAGACAAGACCCCAAAAAACACTAGACTACAAAATACAGATGTTTATAGTGACTGAAATACTCAGTGACCAAGAAAACCCTCGCATGAGCTTTCTTTTTTAATAGAGCAAACTGCTCTGCCTTGTCATGTGAATTAATATCCCTGCAGCATGGCTTTGTCTATTTATTCATTGCTGATGTTGTTTTCGATCACTACTAGATGAAAATGAAATCTTGGATGCTTTGGGGCTGCTCTTAGGACAGATTCAATGAGATGAAAACGCATTTCAGGAAACACCACTGAAGCCAGTTTTGTTTTAATTTCCAGGGACACACAGGACTCCAATTCCCTGCAGTCAGGAAGAATTGCAGTTGAAGAAAGGCACACTGAAAACACATTGAAAGTATGTCCTTCCAATCCTCCAAAGCAAATGTCACCTAGAGGCATTGCTGTTATGCCTCTCAAACTCTTCTGTTGAAGGCAACAGTTTGGCAGTCCAAGTCCATTTCTTCACAGGCTTTTTGAATATTAAATGGTCCCTGGGCACTGATAGGAGGCCGGGCTGTAGCACCCTGGAAGACCTTCTACTCACTGGACCCACAGCCTCTGTCCTTCTGTCCATCAGTCTGTGCCATCAGTTCTGTCACCAGGCTACTCAAAGCCCCATTTCAGTGGCTGCTTCTCTGGCTTCCTCGTGGCCCTGCAGGCAGGTCCTCAGCTGAACGGGAGCACAAGGATGTTACCCTGCACTGCGGGTTACTCTTCTGGCTCTGTTATGGGGTAGCTTCTCTTGAGTTCGTGTCCCCACATCTCCAGCTGGGAGGTGTCCCTGGCTGGGGAGGTTGGTATGAACACCAGGTAACATTCTCTTTCTCAACACTCCTCATTGCACAACCAGCCTAAGCAGGTAGTGCCAGGCTGGATGATTTGCACTGTGTATATCACTGTTTTTCACAATCTGGTTCGAACCCAAGACAAATCTGACCCTGCATCTGAAGAATCAAGTCTGAATTTAAGCACATGACTAGTGTCCACCAAGTCTCATAGCTACATTTAAGCAAGAAAAAAAGGAAGTACTTTTCTCCATATGTTTATAGAAGGAAAAATCCATATTTGAAAACAGCTTGATAGAAAAAGTTGGACACTGTTACTCATTGTAACCTAGATTAATAGGGACAGACTGCCATTTTCATAGAGGAAAAATAAAAATCCTAACCACTTCTAAATTACATTTTTCTGACAAAAAAAGCATTAAGGCAGAGAGCAAAACTTTTGCCCACACTTACCTTGCTCTGCAGTGCAGTGGCAAGGGTCTGGGTGCCCTGAGTCACCTCCACGAGGGAGCAGGGTGGGCAGGCATGTATCTCTCCTGCCACTCCTGCTGTGCCAAGGGAGCTGAAAAGGCCAATAAATTTGTCCCCTTTCGGATTTTCTTTCAGCACTTCCCCAGCTTTCTCTGTATATGCATCACTCACAGCACAGCAGGGTTATGACCCACAGCAGGTTTTTTAAATGCTCACACAAGTAACAATAAAAACCCCAGTCCATCCCCTTCTGGGTGTCTCACAGAAATGGATTTAAAGACCCATAGTCTTTAAATATTGTGCTGTTGTGACAGGACAGAGCCTACAGAGACACTGACCAAATGCCACCACTGCAAGGTGGGAAGGAGACCTGTGATGCTCTATAGCCCAAAACTGCCTCTCAGCCACCTGCTTCAGTGTTTTGGCACAGTTTACCTCTTCATGCCTACACTTCTTCAAAGACTTCCAGATTAGAAAAATAAACAAATTAAGTTTGCTGCCACATCAGCTCAAAAAAACTCACAGGAAGGAAATGGTGCTTGGACCTGACATTCTTTAGCAAGACCCAGTGAAGCCATCCACCATGTGTGAGGCTTTATGGATTGTCTTTTTATGTGCAGGTCAGCATCAGTCATCTGCAATGTAAATACAAACATACCAGTTTGTATTTACCGATGCAAACACTGATGCAAACATACTGGTGAAGTGATTAAAAAAACTATGGAGTCAAAAAACTTATACCTCCCTCCCATCCAAAACTGTAGATTGGGAGAGGAAGAGATAGCTGAGTACCTTTGGGAAGCAAAAACTATTGGTATGATGTTCATTTTAATTATGCTGTGAGGGAGCACAGCAGCCTGGGTGAGTCTCCTGCTATTCCACAGCAGGGTGTTGTTTCAGTATAGTAAAATACAGCAGAATAAACACCAACCCACATGGGAGTTTCTGAAACTCTCCACCAAGACTTTCCTCTTTCCCCAGATAACCCAACTTCTCCTACATGGCCACAGCAATTTCACCTTCATTTTAGAACAGAAGGTACTGAAATGGAAACTTGGGCAGGAGGGGTGGGGGGTGGGGGGAATCCTTCCAGACTTAAATCAAAACAAATCACTTTTTTGCATATTAATAAGTCTCCTGATTGAAAGTGTTCTGGCTGTTGAAGGAGGAATATCAACAGTAGATGCTGCTAATTTAAGCCTGGCTAATTAAAAGCAAAACGAAAAAAAAATTACTCCCATAGAAACAGCCGCATGCAAAATGCACTCACCCAGCAGATTTCATCAAACTCTGCTTATTATATCTGGGTTTAGGGAAATAATCCCATTACTTTTTTACTTTCTTTCTGGATTGGGTTTTCCCACTACACGTTGCCTCCAGCACCCTGCCCCTCTGCAGAGCCAGCAGCAGCAACCAGCAGGACCTACGGGACATCCACAGCTGTCACCTGTTTGGGGCTTTGACCAGGCTGCCCCAATGGCATGGAGCACTGAGACAGGACCATCCCTGCCTGTAAGAACTGACACCTGCCAGAGTACCACCAAGAACTTGTCATGGTTGTGTTCTGTCCCTTTACCCAGCTCACCTGTAGGAACATTAAACTGTAGCAGCTCCAGAAATTACCCCCTAACCCCCTCTCACCAGTTTGGCTACAATGATGGTGTGGGCTATTGTGGCAAAAAACCTGCTACAGCAGAGACAAATGGCATTCACCAGCATTCCCCCTGCCTGGCGACCAAGGTGTTCATCTCAACACAGCAAGCAATCTGGGCAGGCACAATCCTGCTTCCCCCCAAAACTGATTACAAACCAGTCATAAAAATCATTGAGTCATTAAGGTTGGAAAAGAACTCCAAGACTATCCAACCTTTTGTGGAACACTTCCATGTCCAGTAAACCACAGCACTAAGTGCCACACTCAGCTGTTTCTTGAACACTTCCAGGGATGGTGACTCCAGCACTTCCCCGGGCAGCCCATTCCAATGTTTAACCACTTTTTCAGTGAAGAATTTTTTCTGTTGTCCAACCTAAACCTCCCCAGGCACAGCTTGAGGACATTTTTCCTTGTCCTGTTACAGTAATTTCATGCCTGTAAGGCACACCGGAGTATAAGGCGCACTGCCGGGTAGTCAGCAATTTTCCATACTTTGTCCATATATAAGGTGCACCAGCCTATAAGGTGCACTTTTTCTTTGCAGTGAGGATCCGTGCGCAACAAAGTAACTAATTAGTAATAGATCGCGGGCAGGTGCTCAATTTGCAAACATTTTTCATGGATCGGCGTAGCCTTTAAATGCAGCCCCAGGCGCTCTCCCCGTGCCATGGGCCCCGGCATTCCCTCCCGCCCCCAGCGCATGGCTCGGCCACCAGCACTCGTGGCTCACCCTTCCAGGTTGGCAAATTTTCGAACTTTGTCCATATATAATGTGCACCGGAGTATAAGGCACACTTCTGGGTTTTGATCAAAATTTTAGTCAAAAGGGTGTGCCTCGTAGGCGTGAAATTACTATACTTGTTACCTGGGAGTAAGAGGCCGACCTTCACCTTGTTACACCCTTCTTTCAGGTGGTTGTAGAGAGTGATAAGATCACCCCTGAGCCTCCTCTTGTCCAGGCTTAATACCCCCAGCTCCCTCAGCCGCTCCTCATAGGAGTCGTGCTCCAGACCCTTCACCAGCTCTGCTGCCCTTCCCTGGACTCACTTCAGCACCTCAATGTCCTTCTTGTTGTGAGGGGCTCAGAACTGAACCCAGGATCTGAGGTGTGGCCTCACCAGCACCAAGTACAGAAGGACAATCAGTGGCCTGGTCCTGCTGGCCACACTATTTTTAATATAAGCCAGGATGCCATTGGCCTTCTTGGCCACCTGAGCACATACTGGCTGGTGTTCAGCTGGCTGTCAGCCAGCACCCCCAGGTACTTTTCCAATGGGCTACTTTCCAGCCACTCTTCCCCCAGCCTGTAGCAATTTCATTTGACAACAGCACATACAAATGATGTAAAAACTC
>VRYO01002734.1:42339189-42409288 GCA_009812075.1 Sialia sialis | reverse complement strand
AAAAAAAAAAAAAAAAAAAAAAAAAAAAAGAATGCAGACACAGTGTAGGAGGAAGGACAGCTGTATCCCTCACTGCAGAGCTCTGGCAGTGTCCTGCAGGAGTCAGGAGAGTGGGTGGCAGTGAGACACAGATTTCCCCAAGCAGCAGTTTTTAAACAGAGCTATTGTAGGAAAAGCTGCTGCTGGGCTCTCAAAAACCCACCAAGAGCTTTGCTTTAACAGCTCAGAAGGGTAAGGCTTGGGCAGCATTGCTGCTTATGATCACTGGTTTGTAATAGATGAGAGGAAGAGTCTGGTCCATAACTATGAGTTCTACACACACAGGGGGCACCTGCAGTCAGGCAATGCCCATCCACAGCTGCTCTGGCAGGCAGTTGCCAGCCAGACCCCTTTTCTTGTTAGCCCCTTCTCCCTGAACAGGGTGTGGGCTCTGCAGCCCAAGCAGGGAGGAGAAATGTCTCCATGAGTCTGGTGTCAATCAGCACATTCCCACTGAAATGAGAAATGGCATTCTGTTCTCCTTCTTTCTCTTTATCTTTTTTTTCTTTTACGGTTATTTATTGTGTCTCTTTGAATTTGCATCCCAAGGGCTCTTGTATGACAGAATGTAATAGTATTAGTCACCGTTTTACACATTAGAGAACATAATATTTAGCATTCATAACAATTTCTAGCTTAAAAATGCCACAGAAACATTAAAATATACTGTATTTTTCCCTGTGTTTTTAAGGGATAACTTGTTCTTGCCTGGAGCTATACAACTTCCCTTTTTATTATCCCTCACAAGAACTGGGGTGTTTCTGTCACCACCTCTGTCACACAAGAGAATGCCAGTTTTATGGCCCCTCCCTCGCAGCAGCTCTGAACAAAAGGAACTTCCCTGGCTCCTTTTTCTCCTCATCCATTCACAGTTCCCACACACCTGCCTTATTCCTGGCTCCTGAAATTCAAGTCCAGTATTAGACAGCATCAGCAGCAGTCAATCATTCTTTTCTTTGGCAGCTTGTCCTGCTGCCTGTATGAAAAAAAAAAAAAATCTATAAGATATTAAATTTCTTTTTCCTTTTCCACTGAGGCTTTGCTCATGCTGCCAATAAGCTCATTCTCTGTCGGGCACAAGAGATGTGTGCTGTAACCCACCTCATAGCCCCGTGGTTTGAGGCATGGCAGGGACCAGGAGCTTATAGCAAGTACAGTGGAGGTCTGCAGAGCTCCTGGAGGTAATGGTGAGGCTGCCCTGCATCATTCTGGGGATGAAAAAGACCTTATCCAATAAATCTGTTCTCTGAGAGGAATGCTGAATGCATATAATGAAAAAGCAGTATCTATCATGTTTATGTGGCAATATCCAGCTTGTGATACAGTCTTATAAATTTTACTTGTGTATTTTGGAGACCAGAAGAAATACAATTTATATAATTAGTGACATAATGTTTTACATGCTATGGCATTATATGACATCTTAGTCCCATAGAGCAGCATATGAAAAGTGGTTAAGAATTTAAAATCTGTTCTCTTTGCATCAGTGATTTTTCTACCTACAAGAATCTGTAGTTTTTCAGGATATATAAAGTTCCTCCAAGTGTTCTGAAAAAGAGGGCTAAGATAAATGAGCTTGTCAGTACATGTCTGCATAAATTACCTTTCCAAAGCACCTCTGCTTTTGGGATCCCCAAATGAAAAAACACCTCTTAATGTTATGCCTCAAAAATACATTTTTTGATCCTGTGCATAACAGGTCTTAATCTTGCCTTCAATTTTACTGCCTTTAGACAACCGAGAAAGGAAGATTAAAAATACTGTCTCAGTTGGAGACATCACACAAGATTTGTATTCATTCCCCAACTGTGATTTGTAGTACGATGAATTCTCAAGAAATATCATAGCTTGGCAACTGTATTCCTGAAAAAGAATTATTTGAGCTGGATAGAATCTCTCCTGGGCCATGTAGCCTGCTGCCCAGTAGTGATGGCTATGCTATAGCCTTGGTTGTTCGGAAAGGTCTTCCATGAAAGAAAAACAACAAAAAGTCTGCCATGGTATGTATGTCACACACACACACTAGATTTGACAAACCAAAAATCTCAAATCTAAGAACAATGAAGCATATAAATATGCCAATTCAGGAGTCATAACAATCCACAGTTTCCACAAATTGCACACATTTTTCTTCTACCAGCCCCAGCCTTACACGCCTCATGCATTTTAATGCACACTTGCAATGCAAATGAGTTTCCAATAATTCCTGTTTGTCAGCTGAACAAAAACCAAAAGTCTCAACCAGAAAAAGTTTCTTCAGCCTCAACATATTATCAGCTGTGCCTTCAGCCTCAGCCTCTGCAGGTGAGTCAGTGCCTGAGCTTTGGGAAGGAGAGGGCTGGGGCGTTGGTCCTCAAGCAAGCTGCTTTGGGAAGGGTGAAAAACCCGAAACAATAAGTTTTTTCTCTCAGATTGAATTTCTTGTCTATGTGCAACTGCCAGATAAAATGAGTTCTGTAGGCCATTTTGAAGTGGAATAAAACATGCTGCCTTTTGAACCACCAGAGAAGCACCTGTAGCTTCTACAGTGTTCAGTGAGCTTGTAGACATCTCAGCTGAATGGGAAACAAAGACCAGGGCTCATTAAAGCCCATGGGAATCAGGGCCCTCACCTGCTTCCTTAGTGCAGGCAGTCATGGACAGGCCCTTCCCTGATGGGGAATCCCTGATAGAATACCTTCCCCATTTCATCTGATATCTTCTGCTACTTCCTTAATCTTCTTTCATGATGGGTGGGGGAAAAAAAAACCTGTCGTGGCTTATATTTCACCAAGGGCTTTGTAAAATCACTCATTTGCAACAGATGTAAGCGTGGGTGGATTCAGCACAGCTTCTCAGCCACACATGAAAATCTCCCCAGTCTGATTCTGAAGGCACCGAGTTTCAAACATACATGTGCACACCCCTCTTCTTTTCTTGGTTGTCTGTAGGGATGGAGCCCCTGTCTGACACGTTGCCATTACCCTCCTGTTTCTCCAGTGCTCAGCTACGGGCCAGAAGCTGCCTGTAACTTGCCCAGTAAGGCTGGTACCACTCTCAAACTCTCTCCTCTCCTGTCAGATTTAAGAAGTGTCAAATTAATATTTGTGTATTTGATCACCTCAAGGGGAAAATGTGGGTGTAGAAAAGAAAAGACACCTCTAAGTTAGTTTTGATTGACTACCATGAAGTGCTTGTCAATGTGTGCTGGTATAAGTCACAGCAGCACCAGGGTGCAAACCAGCTGTGTTCAGGGTCTTCATGGGGTTCTGCCTCTAAACCTGCAAAGTTGTAATCTCTGTTTTACAAGATAATTGAGCCTAGATCATAGGACAAGTTGAGCTTGATGAGCCTGACTTGCTTGAGCAGGGAAGCTGGACTTGGGGACCTCCAGTGGTTCCTTCAAACCTTACCCATTCTGTGACATTGTGATATAAAAACAGTTTTGTGCAAATTATGCACGGTGTTCTCCCTGTTTAAACTGGATTTTATCACAACCCCTACTACACAGCTATCTCCAGCCTAACCAGTGGTCTTTGCTCCCAGGTTGGAAGAGATGTGGTGAAGCAACCTCTCTGTGCGAGCACAATTTCTAAACTCCTCCTTAGCCTTTCTCTTTGCTCCAGCCACCCAGGAAGCTCTCAGGAGACAATGTGATCACCTTGGCTCCAATTCACTTCTTCAGCAAACTTTAAAAAAATAATTACACAGAGTACAGCCACATCCCATTGCTGTGACAGTGCAGAGGATCCCCATGGAGAGGACCATTAGAGCTTGGATATAGGGGATTGGGTCCACTCATATGTGTGCCATGAAAGATCAGCTGCATGAACTCATCTTTGGGTACCTCTGCCAAGTCTATGGAGTATGGATTTCACCCAGCAAACCAGAGGCCTATTCACAAGGTCACAGTTTTGGAAACTCTTACCAGCCGTGCTTGCACAGTCCTCCCCCAAAGTAGTCATGAGGTCCCTAAGATTTTGCAGGGATAGACATAACTTGCTGATACGTAGTTGTGTCATAGTTTAGCCCCAGATGGCAACCAAGCACCATCCATGTACTCACCCATGGGACCACTCATGTCCCCAATCCCAGTGGGATGGGGAGGAGAATTGGAAAAAAGTAAAACTCATGCATTGAGATAGTAATAATTGAAATTACAGTAATTTCACAAGTATAAGCCACACCTGATTATAAGCCGCACTTTTTTTTTTTCTTTTTTTTTTTTTTTTTAAGCAAGGATCCATGTGTAACAAAGTAACAAATTAGTAACAGAATCACTGCCAGCTGTGTTTGGTGTCAGGTGCTCAAGTTGCAACAGTTTTCATAGACCAGCGAAGCCTTTAAAGGCAGCCTCAGGTGCCCTCCCCGGCCGGCTCTCACTTCTGGGTTGGCATTTCACTGGGATTTGTCCATAGATAAGCCGCACCTGAATATAAGCTGCACTACTGGGGTAGGCTGAATTCTTCAATGAAAAAGGTGCGGCTTATAATCGTGAAATTACTGTAATAGGAATTGAAACAAAGTAAAATATAACAACAACAACAACAATAATAATAATAGTAATAATAATGGTGGTGATTGATTTTTGTTATTATTATTGTTTCTATTTCATGAAAGCAGAAAAAAAACCCAAGAAAATTAAATCCCAAGTAAAACAAGTCATGTTTGATACACTTCAGTTGTTTACCACCCACTGGTTGATGTCCAGCCCCTCATTGAGCAGAGATTGGTACCTCCTGGCCAGCTTCCCCCAGTTTATATACTGGGCATGATGTTTTGTGGTATGGAATATCCCTTTGGCCACTTCTGAGCAGCAGTCCAGGCTATGCTCCCTCCCAGCTTCTTGTGCACTTCCTCACTGGAACAGAACGGAAAATTGAAAAGTCCTTGACTTAGTGTAAGCACTGCCCAGCAACAACCAAAACATCAGTATGTTACCAACTTTATTCTCATACTGAGTTCAAAATACAGCACTGTACCAGACACTAAGAAGAAAATGAACTCTGTCTCTGCTGAAACCAGGACAAGCTGGAGATCTTTAAAGTATTTATTCCTTTGCAACAGGTCATAAGTTCAATAGGGAAGAAATAGGGAACAAATCTAAGACTTTTCCAGCTCTGGGACAGACATTTTCTAAAGTCTTAACTGGATGCCCGTATCCCCTAGGTACCCAGCCCTCTCCATATTAACATTTGCAATGATGCTTTGAAGTATTTCAGATCTTTTAGGGCAGAGAGATTTTTCTGAAACTCAAACCAAGTTGGCTGTGATACCCTGCTCTTCCTCCTCCCTCAGCAGCTCTCTGTAGAACCTGGATATTGCACTGGCAGGCAGCTGGTGAACTGCAGGCAGAAAGAATAGCCAGTTTTTAAGTTACTGATTCTTGTTCGAAAAAAGTGGGTACATGGAGGCACCTAAGATCTAATATGAGGTTAAAACCAGGTCCTGACCTTGTGCTGGCACACAGCAGAAGCAGGTAATTCAAGGGTTATTGTCATGAGGCTTTGCTGCAGTGACACACTTAGAGAACAGCTGTGAGCCCTCCCAGTGCAACACAGCATCAGGGCTGTTCAGGTTTGCACTGCACCTTGTAAAGAGATGGTAGAAACTGTTCAATTTCTGTTACTCTGCCCAACCCACAAACCTAAAATAGACTCTGCAAAAAGCAACAGCCTCATGACCCCTTCTTGTGCAGGTTGAATTAAAGATATAATTGAAGGTGTCCTATTGGCAAAGCTAAATGTCTATACATACTGCGTTTGGACAATGCAAAGAACCCATAAAAGGCACTGAATGGCTTTAAAACTATAGCTACATGCCACCTGAAGAAGGAGGCATTCAACCAGAGCCTGTTCATTCCCTGTGACCCAAAAAACAGATGCAGGCTACTAACTGAGCAAACCAAACAGGAGAAGTAGGCAACAAAGAGAATTTGGAGTGACTGAAGATCAGAATGGGTAGAGAGGTCATAAAATAAATAAGGAGATAAGGACCAGACGTGAAGCAGAGACATCACGCAGAGCATCAAAATGAGCGATTGTCAGTGGACAGCACATCCATCACAAAGACATAGTATGTCGCAGGGATCTCACAGGTGACATGGGGAAGCAGAAGAAAGCCCTGCACTGCTACAGGACCTGCTCCAGGCAAGAGGTTGTCACTCCTCCAGCAGAAAATAGGACTATAGGTGAGGAAAACAGGGCCATAGGTGAGTATGAGCAGTCTCAGCCTTTCTTCTGGGAGACAGTTCATTTAACGCTGCTCACAACATTGCTGCAGCAAGAATGCAGAATTTCAAGTGTCAAGTAAGTAAATTTGTATTAAAGTAACTGCAATTATACACAGCCTGCACTCACTCCCACGGGAGACTGTGGCAGGTTTGTGATGGACTTCACTGAGAGCAGAATTAGGATGATAATCGATACAAGCACAGCCATCATTTTGCATTTTCTTGTAGCTGCCAAAGCCTACCATAGTAAAAGCAAAGGGCTTTTTAGATTACAGAGCAAAGGCCTGCAGAGATTTCAGCTAGTCTCTGAATAATGGCATGTGATCAAGTCCTTTTGTGAACAAAAAAAGAGAGAATTTCCCAATACGTGAATGTAATTCCAATGCTGTGATAAGTTATTTGTTTCACTGATAGTTAGATCACTGCACAGTGTTCAGTGGCACAGA
The DNA here is from genome assembly GCA_009812075.1 of Sialia sialis. Classification (NCBI taxonomy): domain Eukaryota; kingdom Metazoa; phylum Chordata; class Aves; order Passeriformes; family Turdidae; genus Sialia; species Sialia sialis. The sequence goes on along the minus strand of VRYO01002734.1, from coordinate 42,402,592 downwards.
AGGTTTTGGTCAATCAATGCATTTTTCATTTCTCACCTCTCATCTAAATACTAGTTTGTGCCTCAATTGCATTAGGGGCACATGTATCTCTGGTCTAACAAAAGAAAAACTAATTGTAGTGCTGTGAAAAACCCACTGTGCTCAAAAATTAACCACTTCCTTCAATTACACGAACAACCAGGTAACCGAAAAAGTCATCCAATTTATTACCAATTCGATTGCTTTTTGAGATGAAAAAAAAAAGGTAATAACAGAAAGAACTCATCCAAATGGCAGGGGGCCAAAGGGAATTAATGGGAGGCAACCAGGACTGAAGGTGGATACCAAAGGTTGCTCCTTTGGTGCATCTGAAGTTGGCTCTGAAGAGAAAGGCTTGCCTGAGCACCACTACCACAGAAAAGCTGAGGCTTTGAGACTGAAGGCGTGATTACACTGGCCAGTGCAAAATATAACCGTACCTTCCCAGATAACTGCAGCATATCCCATACTTCTGATCTGCAGATAATGAAGAAAATATCCATTTGACTGCTGTGCCTGACTAGCCTGAAGAAATAACAAATTCTCTAAACAGAATTTATTTTCCAAGCAATTACCTCGACCTGCTTCAGGATAAGCCCATGTTTGTTGTGGGGAGGAATACACAGGGCATGCTTTGGCTTTTGGGTGCTCCAGAAGGAGCTGAAAGATCTGAAGGAGCTTGAAATTGAGAAGAGGCTCTATCCAGCAGCAGGGCACGCCTGAGCCCAGGCAGGGCTGAACTCCCTTTTGCACAGTGCTGGAATTACAAAAATATTCGGATGCAAAAATTGTCTTTTGTAGTGCTTATTGTAGAGACTGGCCAGGAGCAGGTGAAGATGGAGAGAACAGTGGCAAAGAAAATCATTTACCTTAAGCTGCCATTTGCAAACTGTTCAAAAAGAAGAGAAAGAAGGTAATGATGATGATATGAGACTTTAGGCTGGGGAGTTAGCAGATTTTTTACCTCTGCTGTACATGCAAGCTCAAGAGACCTGCCAACCTGCTCCCTGCTGCCTGTTGGGCGAACACGGGTGAGAAATCAGGGAGTGGACCTTCCTTGTGGCCATTCATGACAACAGGAAGATAGAAAAGGGTATCCAGCTCCCTAGCTTCTTTCTGGTCCCAAGGCAATGACCCTGCTCTGTAACAAGCAAAATCCTTTTAACAAGAGCTCTCACAATTTCTGCAGATAACACAATCTTTGAGTTCCCTCTATAGTCTTGGGGAGATAGTCTCCTCTTTCGTCAACAACCTCTTCACTGCAAAGCCTCCTTCTCCATCGACTCTGGTTCCAGGAGGCAAAATGGGATATGTCCTCCCTTGCTCTTGCAAATTCTAGAATTTTTCCCAGGAAGACAGATGAGCAGAAAGAGCAGTTCATGCTCACTTATTCTCTGACCCTAGGAGGATGCGACATTGAGATGAAGGGCTGAAACAGTTCCAAATTGCCCCTCTACCAAAAAAAAAAAAAAAAAGCCAGTGCCTGGAAAGGTGCACTTTTCTCCCCACCTCACCTGCTTTGCACCTGCATGCCGTCAGGAGGAAGGATGTGGCTGAAAAATGGTTGCACAGTTCTCTTGGTAGGAAGTTCTGCTAATATGCAAATTGACTGTTGGGATTAAAAGTGTTCCAATTCCCAGCACTTTGCTCTGTATACACTCTCTTTTGACATGATGTCCTATTGAAGCTACTCTCCAAATCTTTTTGCTCTTCATGTGGAAGGTGTGATGGGCAGATTTGGCTCTTGCCTTGTGCCTTCAGATAGGGCACAGGGATAAGGGGAGGCCATAGCTGATCTCTGCCTCACACTGGTTGCCCTGGGGTCAGCCAGATTAATGTTCGCATATTGTTTGGTTCATTCACCATGCTATCAGGGTAACCCAAGACAACACGGGTGACATTTATTGTGAGCTGGCCCCTTTTTCATTAAGACTTGGCCTAAATCCACACACATTTAACGGTAATTGCTAGGCAGGCAGCACAGAGCAAATACCTTTTATTTCAAATCCAAGACAAGTCAGTGCTGGCTGATAGTTTGTTGGCACTTTCCTACATTAATTAAGTACCTCTCATCTAATATTACATGTGGTCTTTCTGAAAACCTCTAGTGAAAAGTCTATTTGTTAAAAGTGCCAGTTGAAGTCAAAACAACATCCAATATTGCAAATTAGGATTCCAGATTCCAGGATGAGATCTATTAGTCTTTCCCTGTTTAACTAATTAAAAACATGGAGGGACAAAATTTGTTTTGTCATTCTTCCATCCACAGGAGTCCTTACAGTAGCTAAGAAAAGAAAACAAAATTCCCTTCATTTATCTTAAGATATCGGCTGGCTTACCCATCTGTGAGCAAAGAATGTTTTTGCTTAGCTTGCTTAACTAAATGAATCTTGGTTCACTTGCTTGCAGCTGAAGACAAATTAGGCTGATTATACACGAAAGGGCATACAGTACATCTAGGAATTAAACTGCGACTGGGTATTTAGGATGAATGAAATGAATAGGCAGCAACAGCTTTGCGTGGCTCTGAACAATCAGCAGTCCCCTTCTCTCGCAATCTTTTTTAAGCACTTTCAAAATAATCCTCGGTGTTATTCTTGTGTGTAAGTCGCTGGTTTGCAAGTATGGATTTTTAAAGAAACAAAAAAATCCCCATGCAAACTTTTCCCCCTGCGGAACGGGAAGCACTGCCGAGCTCAGCAGCTTGCTGCGATGCTGCCTTTCCCACCGAGCGGAGGAATTCCTGACATGCCGCTGCCGGACTGCTCCGTGCACAGATCGTAGAGGCGAGCGACAGCATCGCCCCCTCCAGCAGCTTTATTTCCCACATCCCTTACTCCGCAGGACACCGCGGAATGCGCGCTCTATCGGCTGCAAGCGTCTGACAGGCGGTATTTCACATTCACCGCTCTCGCTGGTATCGGGAGGAGGCTGAAATACTGAGTTCTTCACGTGTCGGTGGTTTTCAGTAATTAGCATATTTCAGCCCAAATCACAAACATCCTCCCTTGAAAAGAATGATAATTGGTGACAAAATCCATGGCATGCATTACATCAAATGCAAATTTGGGCTAGTAAGATAGATGCTGGGCTGCACTAGGAGAATTAAATGCGCTAGGAGAATTAAAAAGTAATTTTTGCTAACATTTTGGGCATAATGATTTTTTAGAAGACATTTCTAATTTTAGCGTTTATGTGATAACAGTGGGGTTTTGAAATACACAGATAAAAAAAGTCTTATTGGACTGTTCATGTGGCATACCACTGACCATCCCTCGTAAAACTCCTTCTCAGTATGACCATGAAAGATCAATAAATCTCAAACAACCTGGAGATTTAGATGTCCAGTTCCTCTTTGAAACACACATCCTCATTTGTTCTATTGCAGATACTTGCTGACATGCAGTAATTCCAGTTTTGTGCTGTCTTCTCTCACTGTGCATGTAAAAGGGAGGTTGGAGAGTGTCTCTGTATTTTTGAGCCAGCACAGGCTTAGATTCATGCTAGTTCCTTTGGGATGCTGGTTTTACAGCTCCATGACCTAAGCAAGGGGTTAGGAACATGTTTGATCCTGTGATTGGTGTCAAGAGGGGAAAGAAAAGCAGTCCCTCTAGCAAGAGAAAACATACATTTCTTGAATAGTGGGTGTTGCCCATCTACTGAAATCAGATGAAAACTGAAAGGCAAATATTTGTATCCAGATAGAACAAACCTGTCTTTTGAAAGCAACAGTCAACTCCTGGGAAAAGCTGTAGAGGCTTGAACTGTACAGAGCCCCAGCAAGGAAATTCCTTCAAACAAAGAACACTACTAAGGTGTTTGGAGCTTGCTGACCAGAAATTTTTTCTACATTATAATCATAAACCTTGAGGAACTCCTTGGGTGCACATGGACGACTGAAAGACAGAAATACTGCGCTTGTTTTACCCACTATAACACAGGGAGCCCACACCAAATAGTGAACCCAGGTTCTGGGGCTCTCGCTCACAATTACAGCCAAAGCCATCTTTTCTTCCCATCACTTGTTTCCAAAGTGTGATTGTGCATTCCATCTGCACTTGCTTTCCTGCAGCTTGGCCAACCTCTCTCCCTGACCATCCCTGCCTTAACTGCCATGGACATCTTCCCTCCCCAGCATGCCAGGACTCAGTTGCAATGGGTGTGATACCTAAAGCCTCCAACACCTGCTTATGTTTCCTACACTTCGTTTTAGCAGCATGGACAGTCATGGTAGGCTGACTCTCTGTCTTCTCATCTCAGCTGCCCGAACACATATTAAGGCTCTGGAGATGCAAGCGAGCACTTTCCAGACCACAAGCACAAAAAAATACCCAAAGCTACAGCAGCACCTGCAGACACAGCCAATCCCTGTCGGAAATGTGATTCTCATCTCGGTAAGAAATCAGAACAAAAGTTTTCTTTCAAAGACTTTCTGACTACAAAAACATGGGAAGCAAATATAACAAGTCAAATTCCCAGGCTGAGATAGCATTGTCAACACAAGGCAGGATATGGCATTTGGTGTGAACTGGATGCTACTTTATTAAAAGCTGATAGGTGCCCATGAATATAAGCAGTTTAATCTAATGTATTTTTTTCCCTCTGAAATGACAGGTTCCTATTTTAGTATATAAACTTGGTTTTGATGTATTGATGTAACATAGAACTGAGCAGTTGTGGAGAAAACAAGACAAACCATCGTAATATTGGGGGGGCTGTAACACAATTACTGAGCTTTTATGATATAAGCATCATAGCAACATTATTAACTACATACAAGAGTGCACAAACAGCTTGCTTTTGAGAAATCACATTCCAAACACACACACACCCACACACACACACACCCACATACACACACACATTTCTGTCATTGTCATATAAATAGATATTCAGTCATATCCCAACTCACAAAATATACACTACTGGCAATAGGCATGATAAACCCTCGTCTAACACTGAACAGCTTTGTCTCTTCCCTTGCCACAATTCTCTACCATGCTGAAAACAATTTTGCATGTACTGCTGAATCCAGGCTCTGAAATCTGAAGACTGTTAGATCACTGTGCTGTACAATCACCAAATGCCAGATTAAAGTGTACAGAGGCAGCATATTACTCCATTATCAGCAAAGCACAAATACATCTTCTTTCAATTATTATTTATACAGTTTTAAGAAGATGAATTTATTTCCAGAAAAGAATGTCTGAGAATTCCCATAGCAATGTTATGGGTATCTAAAGGGAAAAAAAAGTGGCAATTTGTTTTATACATATTCTGTGTATAATTATTAGCTTTTTTAAAAAATTAGGATGAAGTTACACCCATCAGATATGTGAACAATTTGTAAAACAACTGCGCTTTCTTGGTGTCACGAAAGACAAAAATTAATTAAAATCTTACATTACTGCTGAAATACATTTAATGTAACAACAAAAAGGAAAATAGCCATGTTAATAGCCGGCTTGCTTTAAAAGCCATAGGTAAGTGATCCTCACAATGAGTTCATGTGGCACCGAAAGCTGCAGTATCCCCAGAAGTCTATACGCAGGGAAATATTAAAAAGCAGTCACACAGGGAGAGAGGAAACTAGGATCAGAAAAGAAGTAATCACAGAAGCTCCATTTCTCTTCCAGCCCTAGAGACATGCCAGTCCTCTCATCTTCAGCATCAATGCCATGTCAGTGAGAGCCCGGCAGCCCCGGGAGAGCTCCTGGGGCTCGGCATGTGTCAGGAAATTCCTCCTCTTTTCTTGCTGGCTGGGCTGCAGTGGCTGCGCTGGCAGTAGGAGCAGCTCAGGGAAGGGAGGAGGGAGATGTGCTGCAGGGGCCTGGGGATGTGGGAAGCAGCTGGGAATAACCCAAGCCACACTGGCCTTCTGCCCTATAGATGTTTGTAGGAGTTTTTGTGGCGAAATCCAATATACAGACAGGGAGTAGCTGTTTTCCACAACATGCAAAACCAGGCTGTATGGCATGCATGTGAAATGAAACCTGCCTACTCATGATGGAACTGCAGTCTCAGTTCAGTTGCATCATTTTCCATTGCTGCTGTGAAAAGAACATTTAAAACCTGACATCAGCCCTTTCAGTCATACAGGACTTCCCCAAACAGATGACTAAACAATCACCCAAGTAAGAGGTTTAATAGGAATTTTGAAGGCCATCTTCATCTAGAAAAGATCCCTATGCATATGCATAAGCTTTGGTCAGAATTTTAAGTGATTTTTAAAAGGCTGGTTGCTAATAATCTAAGATTTCTCATATAGGGTCTTCTTCTCCACTGGAAAACACGGAGGCATTAATAATTTTTTTTTTTTTTTTAAGGTTGAAAATTGTGGAGTTGGCATCACTGAGATATGCAGACGACCAGCAGGGCAGGTCACTGTTATTAGCCAAAAGCACTGGCTGCACCCACTGCTTTCACCATCCTGACCAGTGGGTAACTGGAAATCTTCCCTGGGAAACCAGCTCACAGAGACACGAGCAGGTTCCTCATGCAATGAACAGAAGAATAAAGACAGAATTTGGGCTTATTTTGACTAACATTTACCTGCATGTTGAGCATTCAGACATGAAGGGATGTCAACCCCCTCCCAAGCCCAGCATTTGTGTGTCCCTAGCACTTGGCAGACACAACCTTGCTGATGTGTAAGCCACAACTGAGAGCTTGTAAAAGCCCACTGCAAGGAACAGCAAGCCCTCCTGAAAACTTTTCCCAGGATAAAACCGAGTTTCTGTAGTGATTTTTGGGTTTGTGCATGCTGGCTGGTATTTCAAAGCTCTGTGTGAACATAACTGGACATAAATCCTGGGTCTCTTCTGCAGAAGTGGGAAAGCACAGACTGCTCACAACCACTCACGACCAAATTGGCAGACTCATTCTTTTCCCAAACCATTGAAAATACTAGGTTGCTAATTCCAATCTAACCTGCAAACTCTTCATCCAGGATTTCCTGGAAATGGCCAAGCAGTTGAGTATGCCCAGCAATCCTCTTTTCTAGGAGGTTCAAAAGGTAGGAAAAATAAATATGTCAAACAAGGATTTTAAAGAAATAACTAAGATGGTAGAAAACATGAGCCCAAAAAGTTGGCTGTACCCACTATCCTCTAATGTTTTCCCTTTCATATTATCAAAAGATCAAGCTCTAAGCCTGCTGAACTCAGACGGCTAGGAAAACCTGAGCTCAAACAGAAGCTGCTAATGAGAGGCATTTCCTAAAGCTGCGTTAGCAGGTGTTTCCTGCTGAAATGGGGAGGGTCACGAATGGAAATCTCATTTGGGAAGTTTCTAACCCCGAGGATAATATTCAGTGGTGCTGCCACTCTCTGCCATCTGCACTAGAAAGTGGCTCAGACTGAACTAGATAGCACTTGATCCCACTGAGTGAGCCCAATTGTTTGCATTCTTGCACAAATGCGTGAACGGCAGCCTTCCGGCGAAGCAAATGCTGGGTCTGCTCCCTTCAAAGGCTTTGCCAGTGATCCTTGCCCTGCTGGCTTCATCCTTAATTGGCCTACACGGTGGGGAGCAATTAAAAATAAATGGTAGCTTGCTGTGCTGCTGTAAAGGAAACTTTTGCGACTCCAGGCATGAGCACAGCTACCTTAGTCCATGGCGTATGCCATTCACAGGGAATGGCACAAGGGAAAGGGGAGAGACCTGGCTGTTCTGAGTAAGTGCCAAGGGGAAAAAAATCCCACTGTGGTCTGCAATAAATCAGCATTAACTTTACAATTAAAGGTTTGATTGTCTGGGGCCAATGCATGCTTTCTCTTGTGTGCCTAGGAATGGCATTTCCTATTATGCTTGTGGTCCAGAAATAAGATTTTTCGTACCATCTTCACAAGACAGTATGCCCCCCTTCAATTCAGTCTCACCAAAGAGAGAAGAATGGCTCTTATCTGCCTGGGGAAAAAAAATGAAGTTTCTTCAAATGAAATACCCGATACTAGAAGCTGTAAAACTAGTATTTAATGAAAGATAGATAATCTCAAAGAAAAACAGTGTCCCATAACTGTGTCATGAGGCTCCCTGAAACTTTAATAATAAGGGAGGAATTTTGAATGAGCAATTAACTTGCCACGATCATCTGTATCAAGCAATGAAGTTTCTTAGATAATTTCCTACTACTTATTAATGAAAGTCTGATATAAGGATGAACTGAAGAACACGATCATTTATGGAATTAAAACCTGAATTAAACATACAGAGTTTTGCTACACAGCAACCCATATTTCCATGACATTCAGAAGTGGATTAAAGCATAAAATAAGAAGAGGTGCTGAGAGTCACTTGATTTTCCTTTATTCCCTGAAGATTCTTGACTCTGAAGGTGGTCAGCTTCACCCAGGAACTAACGAGATAACTCATGACAGCAACAGCCATTTTACAAACATGACATGTATGCCATTTCATTATGATAGGGTTACACATCATTTTTTGCATCTTGCTGCTTTACTACAGAGTATCTCTGTGCTTCCTGTATCACAAATCTGTGCTACCTTCAGGGATGTCTCTTCATTTCATGGTGGAATAAATAGGGATGAAGTCTGCCCCAGGAAAATCTCCAGGACATCCTTTTCTTTCATCTCTCTTTGTTGATACTAAATAGAGACTAACAAAAGGCTTTACTCAGCTGATGCCCTGAAAATTTTGTGATGCAGTATATAAGAGCTTAGCATCTCTGGGAAAAGCTACCACTCTTTTTGGGCAGATTCAGTGAGCATGGAATAGAGCTAGCATAGGACACACTTCTTGTTGTACTCATTTTTATGCCCAGTGTTTAGAAAGAAAATCTAGACATAAATCTAAAAATTATTTCTCCCATAGCTAACGTGTGATGTCCCACTGTCTTCAACGCACGTACTGGAGTGGGACAGCAAGGTTTATTGGCTGTGGCAGGGGCACTGGGACCAGAAGGCCTTTAAGGTCCATTCCAAGCCCTTAACATTCTATGATTCTATGATTCTATGCACCAGTGCAGTTCAAACTCTGGGCTCCCAGGAAATTACCTAAAAGAAGCAGTACAAAAAGATTTGTTTTTCAGTAGATTTCATCCGCAGGGGGAAACAAGTTATATAAATTGGATTTCTGAAGTATCTTGTGTCTTGTGTTGCAGTGTAGCAAACCATCTGAACTACACTGACAGTGTATGATTTACTCAACTGCTGAACTGGGACATTTATGTGCAAGCACATACATTTGCTGTATTGTTTGTAGGCACCTCCAAAATTCACCTCCTCCAAACCTGCAAAATTTCAACAGCAGTAGGATGCTGTGGGGGTGGCAGAGGCATTTTTTATGTTCTCTCCATAGACGGCTGGAGAAGATAATGTAATTTCTAATTCTTCAACAAAGATATGTCACTCATCCAAGGCACTTTCTTTTTAGTCCATTAATTCCTGATGCAGTTTCTAAAAGAGAAAAAGTTCAAAATTTAGCAAATCTCTCTAAACCAGATCTGAGCACAGAAACAGTGAGGGGGCAGTTGCTTAGTGATAATCACAAAGGCAAAGAAGAAAATACTGCAAACCCTGCTATAGCTGCATGGTCAATGTGATGAAAAGACCATGGCCTTGCAAGGGAAAAAGCATTGAACTGGTTTGTTTTGTTGCTTGTGAAGATTTCTTATTTGCTCATCCTACATGATTAAATTCAACACTGACAATCAGGTTTTTTGACACCAGAATTGATAAAAAATTATTACTAAATAACGCTAGGGGTTCTAATGTGTTGTTACTGTGACTTTGGAGTAAGGTCTTTAGAAATCAAGTAGTCTTCTAAAGCACAGGGTAACTCACAGCATCTTGCAAATTCTTTTTCTTCCTCCCACACACTTAAAACACAGCATTTAACCACTATGAAACTATTTAGATGATGCTAATGATATTAAGGCTGACCTAAAAGGTTTGTCTGTTCAGACTATTAGACAAAATTTGTGAGAAGACTTTAAAATTAAAAAGCTACTTTTGCTAGGGCTGATCTTATCAGCCATGAGGTCACTTATGAGGTCCCTTCCCCACTGCTCAGGACCTTGGACCCCTTATTAGTCACTACATGGGTCACAGACAAATGGTCCTCCACATGGCAGGAAAATATCTCCAAAATAATTTCTGACTGTTGCTAGTCTCTTCCTGCTCGAGAAGCACAAGCCAGAGCTTACTGAAAACACACCTTTTTGAGTGTTAATTCCTGGTTACAGTGCTTGAGGCAAAAATGTGATTTTTATAATGCAAACTATAAAAATTGCAGTTTTACTTACCTACCTGCTAAGTACTTTTCACATTTACAAATCACTTCAAAACAGAGAGAAGGAAGTGAGACAAAGATTTTTTTTTTCTTTCTTTACCAAAAGGTTTTGTAATTCTTTAGTCAAGAACAAAAGAGGAGCACTGCCTTGACCCATCTAAAAGGACAGACAAAATGAAGGTGCACATAATTTCTAGCCTGGAAGTAAGTTGTACATATATACAAATTATGCAGACCTTGGGGGAATACAATACAAAGCCAAATAGTGCAAATGAACTAAAGATTAACACAAACATAAAGAAACACCACAAGCGGAAATGCAGATTGTGAAGCACCTATGCACATGTTTAAACAGGCCACTTCCACACTGCTCACTGGTGACTTCCAGCATCCTCTGAATTGCTTTCCCTTAATAAACTTTGCATCTCAAGTTGCATCTCACAAAGGGCTGAAGAAGAGATGGTACTGGACTAGGAGCTCAGTCCTGGACACATCCCTTGCTCGTGGTCACCAGAGCAGCACCATCTGCTGGGAACACAGACACTTTGGACAAATCCTTCCAGCACCAGCACTTGTCACCACCTGTCCTAAACACAACACACAGAGAAAATTTCCACCTCCCTGCTCTTTTGCCCTTCTTTTTAGCAAATACAAAGTGATTAACCTCCACAGGCTGATCAGACTTGAGCAAGTGGCAGCTCAGAGGACTTTGCAGAAAGCAACAGGATACACAGAAAGCTGGCATTTTAAGATTCTATTCAAGAAGTCATTTCAACACAGTTATAGGTTAGTGATGCCAAAATGAAGCCAGGAACAGGACACAGGGCCCCGTGGACTGAGCAATGTTTTTGGGTATTCAATCCCTGCAAGGAGACTGGTTTCAGACATTCAAAATTGAGACAGAAAAGGCAAGGGTAATTCAGCTAAAGGTGCTGCTAACTGAGATATCTAAGCTAGTGAGCACAGCACTTGCTGAGTTATCATGTCAGTGTTAAATCTGTGGAAGAATTAGTCACATTTCCACGGTCAAAACTAAGCTTAATTATAAAGTAGGACATCAACATCTTTATTAGCTATGAAAAACACCATGCGTCCTCCCCCCATTAACAAGACCCAGCTGGAAAATTTTGGCAGGCTTTTACTTTTTCTCTCAGAAAAGCATCCATTGGAGGAGTCTGAACCTTGACAGAAATTAGAAAACTTTTATCCTGACAGAATACTACAGGACAGAATTTCTGCAACCTCAGAAGGATTGGTAAAGGGTGAGACACAGTGAGACAACCATACTGCTGCTGTTGTGGGAAATACCTTGATTTGTCCATCCTCAGAGATCTCCTTATCCCATTCTGTTGAGTGGCACAGGAATGGCCAGAAAGACATTAATGAAAAATGTCCAAACTTTTTGCTTACAGAAACAGAGCGATACTCCTGGAGATTCCACAGTTTTGGAGTGGTACATTTCTGGCAAAACCTTAATTCTTGGATCTCCTTCAAAAGCAACCCAAAACCTCTGAAAGCTAAGGATCCCTTAGTATGATGTAGCTTAGAGCTTGAACTAAAATGATATTATCTTAAAGTACAAACTTCACATCGAGTAAAAGAGAGGAAAGACGTCCAGAAATTCTCAGTGGAATGGCATTATTCAGTATTAGCTAACCAGTTATGCATGCTGTAAAGCAGCAAAATATATCAGAGATTTAAAGACCAGAGGCACTTAGGAGAGCCAATTAATCTAGTTTGTTTGAAAAACTCTTCTACTTCTTTTGGTAACCCCGTGGACTGAGTTAGAACAGACAAATCTGTGTGTGTGCTCAGACTTTTGTTGAGAATTTCCTTTTTATTCACTGAGAATGTTATCATGGCTTAACAATCAAGAAAGGGTTATCCATGATGTTTTTCAAATAAATGCTCCCTTTTTATCAATGAATCAAAATATTACTAGGTTTTCATCACTACCTGGCGCAGTTTTGCAAATTCACTACACCCCTGTGTCATTTGCTCCACGACTGAATTTGAAAGCAGGGCAGCCATTCATTCCTGAAAAATTCAATCTACTACCCACAGCTTATATTTCTCCTAAAATATTTTAAGATTTTGGAAAACAATTTCTATCATGAGGATTTTATAAAATAGCAGGGAAAATCGAGTGTATAAATCTAAATAAATACCTAACTGTAACAACCTCTGGCATTTTAATTCAACATAGTTTAGTTTCCTTCTTATAAAAATGGTTTCATTTCACAAAAGGTATGTTTTAACATAGGAACTAATAGAGTTTGGATAATGTGAATTATCCAGATTCACAGTCCTGACGGTCCTGATTAATTCTTTTTTCCAACTATTTTTAGTAACAAAAAATGAACAGGAGGGAAGGTCACTCTGACCAGCAGTATTCTCTGAATCCAGCTGGAGACTGCTCATAGCAGCTATTTACAGTTTCAGTAGACAAATCCACAAGCCCCAAATATTTCTCAAGTGCTAAATCAATTAGTCAATATTTAAAGGCCATAAATGATAAAATTCTTTGTTCAGTTGTCCCTACAAATGTCACCACTGTTATCTCACATGTACAGGGCACAGCAGCAACTTGCAGGCTCCATCAGCTGATGGCTCACACTGAGAATCAATGACACCAAAAATAATTGTCCCTGACCCAAAGGCCTACAGTTTAAATGGCAAGCCACTGCAAAAGGATGACATGAAGGGTTATCTGGAAGGGAATAATAAAAATGTATAGGTTGTGTGTCCTACTATTGCAGTGTATTTAATTCCTTTTCAGAACAGTACGTTTGCATCTCCATTCAACTAATGAGGTGTGCTGGTTTAGTTTGGTTTTTATAGCAAAAACAGGCTATACACTATAGCCTTTTTATAGGCTGTGTACTAATTCCTATTATATGGCTTGAAGCCTTCATGCATGGTGGAGCAGCAAGCAGACAAGGGAAAAGAAATGGTAGTGTCCTCACAGAGTATGCCAGGATTTCTCTTTCCGTAGTCTCCTGCTTCTCCTGTTTATTTTTCTTCTCCAGAAGTGCAGAGGTTTGTACATGTGAGAAGCCTGGCTGCAGTGGCAGGGCACACTCTTCAACCCCTTGGGGCCAGCACACGCTGGTCAAGCAGGTTTATTTGTCACCCTGAAAAACAGACACAAAACCCAAGCTGAGCACTCAAGCATGGAGAAGGTGAGGTTATAGCATGGAGAGAATTATTGTTTGAATACCAGTTCTCACTCACATTGGGGTGTGCCCTCAGTATCTACTCACATATAAAAGGGCAAGACCTAAAAATCCCACCACAGAGCTCTACGCAACCTCTTGGGAGTGCAGTAGGTTCAGCTGCACCAACAAATTCCAAAGTGAATGTAAGAACTCAGTGTAGGCCCTGAACTATTTACAGCAACTTTCCCATCTTACTCCACAAAAAATACTTATTTAGATAAAGAGGAGGATGAGGGTATCAGAAAAGAGGTCTCTGGAAAAGCAAATGCTGCATATAGTGCCTCACTTTTCTAATGAGGCAGCAATTTGTTAATTCACATTTCTCTTTTACTAAATACAGCCTATAAAGTAAGGAAACATACTGTATTCACAGAACTACTCCAAAGAAAAGATGTTAGTTAAAACATCCAGATTCCTGATTGGAAGTAACTCTTTGTCTTTGGCTATTTCCTCATACTAATTTCTTCAGCAGACAGGAAGAACAAGCTAACAGCCCCCAGGAAGACCACAATGCATATTTATGTGACAAATCACCACCTGAAGACTAAGTGTAAATGTTATGGGTGAGTGGGGAAAAGACAAGGTACTGAGTATATCCTGCAGCACAGGGAGAGGTTTCAGTTCAGCATTCACCCAGCCCTGATCACCTGAATCCCTGCCAGCATCATTCTTAGCCCACATAAGGCAACTGACTGATTTCAGTTGTCTCTTTTCAGACTGTTGGGCATGCCAAATGAATACAAATACCTGGCTTCTTTCACAATTCAATATATTGTTTATATTTATTTGAAATTTCACTACACAACATAAACTACATATATAAATTATTTTTCCTTTCAATTCCTATAGACCAAGGAACAGTCCTGAAAAACATTCAGATGTGTCATGTATGGAAACATATTATTCCACTGAGGGATTAATGCTGCTTTACAGCTTGTGTGCCTCAGCCTTAGGAAGTTGTTCCCTCAGGAACAATATTTAGAGCCTTCTGGTCATAAAGCTCTGCCAGTAATTTTAACTCCCATGGAAGCTCTCTCCCCTCACAAGAAAATGCCCCCTGACACCCAGTTGTGCCTGAAACTCTGTTCAAGATCTTGTAATCCCTAGCTCTGTAAGCAGTGGGACAAGACCTGGTATCTCTCACATCTCTCTTTTCTGTGGATTCACTTGTGCTTAATAAAGGGTAAGTCTTTCTTTCCATGGATGATTTCTCATCTACATGTATGTCCATCTTCCTGAAATATGCAGGAACAGCCCTACAGAGAGCCCATGAGAGTCAAATTTAGACAAATTTCCCCAGCACTTACTTAGAGACCAGGAAGGAATGACTGGCATAAGCAGGCACACAAATAGTGAATGCAACACGATTGCTGCAGCCAAGAAAAAAAATTGACTGCCTTGCTGTTCTGACTGTTGTGTTGGATGGCGACAACAACATTGCTATTCATTGAGAATTATCACTTATTGCCAGCCTTCTTACAGGTGAAAGAAATTACAGCATTTGAAAGAAAGGCTCCTGAGGTGCAAGGAAGGTACTTCTGCATAGATTTTGTAACATCAGAAAAGACACACTCTTCTTCGTTTCTGTACCCTGTGCTGTGTGAATACATAACCTCATTTCCTACCTGATCATCACACCATGATTAATGCAAAGCACCCTGGTTTTCATCTTGAGCAACATGCCAAATGTTGTGAATGTGAAACTAGAGTTTTAATTACCATCACGAATTAAAGTCTTTAAGCCATTCATGTACAGTCTCTGCTCAGAAAGTCTTCACATCTTCATGAAACTAGCACTTGAGGTGGCTCATTCAATTGTCCTCAGCTGACTGGCCTGGGGACCAGGAATATAACGACGCAAGAATTCTACCAACATAATATTAATAGCAACAGTAATATTATGCAGAAAACCTATAGTGGAGTTATGACTCATAATGGGATTTCAGAGCTGTTGTGTTATATTATTAAAGAATGTTTTCTCTATGTTGCATCAAAGGAATTGCTCTTGAAAGTGGCAAGGCTGAAGGGCAGTCCAGCAAATAACTCCTCCTATAACAGTGAAACATCTAATTTCTTCAGGAATTACGTATTTGTCTACACCAGCCATCACAGAGATATTCTGATCAGCTCTACACAGTAATAGAGTAGTTGCTTGCAGGACAATGACTCTAGAAATCACACCTTACACAATTACTTATGGTCAATCTGATCCAAAGAGTTGACACTCTTGCAGTTCAGAGCATGGAACCCAGGCCATCACAAACACATCAGCAATCCTCATGCTGGTTAGAAAAATATTTAGGTGAAGAGGTGAAAAAGAAATTCTCTGTCCCCAAATGCTGGCTAAGCAGCAGGACACACAGGTAAGGAGTATTTAGATTTTAAATGAAACTGACTTCTCATACACAGAATGCAAATAGCTGAGATACCACTCAGAGGTTATGACCCAGCCACTCAGCCCACCAAAGTATGAAGATATACAAGCTTTGTCAATAGTAAGCAAATAATTTATGCTGGGTGCAACTCCATGATGAATGGGTGCCTTGGTTTGACTCAGTAGCAACAAATTTTACCTTCAACCCTCACTACAGCACCTAGTATGTGCCTGGTTTATTTGAAGATCATTTTCTGTTGTTTTCAAACAACATAATTAATAACATGTGAAGAAGCAAGCAGATGAATGCAAATGTAGGTAAATCTCTGTTCTGCTCTGCTCTTTCCTACATAGCAAGCTCTTGCATTCTTGTATATGTGAACCAATAATGTCAGCTTTCATGCAACTCCTCCTATAGATTACCCTGGATATGTCAGTGGGAAAATGTTCAGCGGTAAAGTCAGTATATACTCCAAAATGGTTGCATGCTGCTTTGGTAGGGCAAGCTATGTAATTAGTGCACTGCACAACTGCATGGTTTCATGAACTGTAGAATGTAACTTCCATTTCTAGAGAGTAATACTGCCTCAAAAAATTATAAATACATAAGTAGCAAACATTTCCTAGATCTGCAGCTCTAAAAACACAGAGTAACTGCAAATATACTCCTCATGTTTGAAAGTATATATACAGACTATGCAACATACAGGGGGATGTGGAGTGACCTGATGCTCATGGATGAATCACCCAAGGAAGAAAAGACACAGCAGGTTGTTCTGAGGCCTCACACTCAGTACGTCAAGCCACCTTGACACGACTAAGCAGACAAAGATGTAAGGCCTTAATGGATGACCATGGCACAAGAAATTGAAGCCAGAAATTGAATGCAGGAGCCGTCTTCAATGCCTAACAGCAAGATGAATTAGGTCTCAGATTGGGGTCCCAGTTTGCGATTGATCACTGTCATTATTCAAAGTTCAGGATTTACTTACTTTCCCTAGAAGCGCTGCTAAAGACCATCCCCCACTGTTTCTTCAGTCAGTCTAAACCACAGGAAAGTTTTCCATTATTGTGTTTAGTCTTCACCACCCCTTTCTGTCCTTTAAGAGTGTTTTCTGAAGCCATTTGGGATTTTTTTGTCGGTGTTCTGTCTAGCACTGTTTTCCCTGACTCTCTACTGGTTTACTGCATTCTATCTATACCTTACTCCATACCCTACCATTTCTAATGCTGTGCCTTTTCTAGCTCTAATTTACTCAACTTTAATTTCCTCTTTTCCTTTCTTTTTTAACTTTCTCATCTTGAAATCACATTTTATAATCTTTTTTTGGCAGAAGATGGAAGTGTCACATACTTGCTGCTGTGCAGATGCTTTCCTCCTAACTCCATCTCTTTCATCCACCCACTAGAAGGTGTTGATTCTAAAGGCAGACTTAGTGGTACGTACATGGTATGTATTATCTATGTGAAAGCAAAGATACGTTTTATTTACAGAATTCTAAAAATAAATCAAGACTGAATGTGTAGCCCTCTGCTTGACTAGATAATGCTCTATTGCTTGTGTATTTCTTAAATTTCTAATTCCAGCTAACTAGCTGGTTTATTCTTAAACTTCAAAACATACATGGATGAAAGGGAGTAAAACAGGATATGAACCTTACTCAGGAGTTCCCTTGTGGAACCTTAAAACTGGTTAGTGCCACTTTCTGTAATGTTCAGATCAGATGTGATCATCTGGAAAGTCAGTCTTCCAGAATAAATGTCAAGCAGCATAATTACAAAAATAAGGCAAATTATACTGATGATTTTCAAGGCTTGCAAACCCAGTGTAAGAGGTTCTTATCCCTCCTATGACTATCCTTTGACAGAAACAGCACTGCCAGAGGGAAACGTTGATTCTATATAATCAATAATTTTGATTTTCATGCTGTCACAATTCAGTAGTAAATTAGGAATCAGAGGATCTACCAAGAAATGCCAGATGGTTCATTACAAAATACAGCAGCTGTCCTTTTTCCTCCAATGACTCATTTTAAACTGGTGGAAAATGAAGTTACTCTAATCTGCCGTGCACAGCTCTATAATAAAAACAGAATCCAGCTACTCACTGGATTTACCTAGGCTGCCATGCAGTGTAATCACTCAGCAGTTTCACAAAACAGATTACGTATTTTCACCGAGTATCTTTGCTCTCACCACCCTACTGGCCCTTGTCTACTGGAGTTCACAGTGTCAGGGCAGACAAGGAAACAGCTGTCAGTATGAACTGGGTCAGCACCACACAGGGGAGCTACCAAGGACATGAGCTGACCACGAACATTGTACCTCAAGCCCAGTACAAAGGCATTTAGCAGCATTCTCATTAAATGCCATGTCAAAGTTGGCTCCTGACTCAAGAGCCTGGAAGTGAAAAGCAAAAGCAATTTTAGAGGGATATACATGAATGGCTTGAGAGAAAAAACAACTTCTTACTTAACAGATTAGCGATATACCTATTTCCAAACCACCCCGGTATTTGAACAGAAATCAGAAGATAAAGAAGTTACTTAAAAATCATATCAATATTTACAATCTTTGGGTTCTAACTGTGCAAAATCAATAGCTCAAAACTGTTAATAAATCCTTGGGGTTATAAAAGGATAGTTTCTTAGACTGGACTGGAAGTCTTTTCTGCTTCTTTTTAGTTGTTTCACTTAAGTGTGGAGAGCTAGGCTGAAAAGGTAGTGCAGGAGGGAATCTTTCCTACTGACTTTCAGCTGTACTGATTACCAAACATCTGTGTCTGGCCAATCAGTTTTGGGGTATATGAAAGAGTGGGATATACTAGCTATGAGTAAGAGGCTGCTGGCTGTGAGGTGGTAAGGGACAGATAAGGTAAGAAGATGCTGTGTGAGGGGCAGGCAGGGCCAGGCAAGGGACAGCTTGGGGTAAGCCAGCCATGAAGAATGAAAGAGTTAGAGTTATGTGGGACTGCCTATAAGGAAAGTGTCTTAGGTTGCAATACAGTATGTGACTAAAAGTATGTATTCTATCATCGTCTGTTGAAACTGGATGAGGCAGTGTTCTTCATCTTTTCCAAAACCTATCCTTCCTCCAGGAAGATATTGGCTGTTAATGGGCCATTAAGTCCCACTGTACGACTGATAAAATTGTATCATCCCATTGGGAGACGCTCCAGCCAAGGGGAGGAGCCAAGCCTTTCCTACCTAGATAAAAACTGACATTTGGAACACCAAAGCAGCCTTCTTTCCAATGGATTCCAGAGGAAAGCTGGACCTTTCCACATCATCACTGGAGGAAAGCTGCACCCTTCTACAAAACCACTGCTTCAACTGAACCACATCTGTCACTGCAAGAGGACTGTAGCCATCATTTAGTGGGACTGCCACCAACAGGTTGTATTCTGACTGTCAGTGTTTGGGGTTTGTTCTTTGTAGTACTGTATTTCTATTTTAATTTTCCTAATAAAATAATATTATTTTTATTTCCCATATCTTTGCCTGAGAAGCCCCTTAATTATAGTAATTTGGAGAGAAGGGGTTTACATTCTCAATTTCAAACAGACTCCTGCCTTTCTTACCAGACACTTGTCTTCCAAACCAGGACAAAAAAGAAATAGTACAGTGGGAAGCTGCCAATAAGAGAAGTCAGAATTGCATGAGAAAAAGGTCTGTAAAAGAAGGCATGTAGAGTTTGTGAATAAAGAACTGGTGGGAGTGCCAGTCAAAGGGCTGGTGTGATACCAGCCCTGTCCATCCTGACTTAACAGTGACACTTAACAGCTTCATTTGGTGTGGTTTAAAAATGTAACAGACTAAACATATTCTTTGGAGATCAGTTTCAACTATTACAGCATTGCCAGAATCTTTTCACCATCGTTTGCTAGAGATAACAAATCTCTCCCTCAGCCAAGCATAAAGATGCAAACAGTGTAAAAAGAAGTGGTCCAAGGGGGCATTTTTCACATTGCTTCACTAAAAAAAAGGTTCATTTTCAAGTTAATCCTTTCCAGTTCCCTAGCTAAAAAAAAAAAAGACAGCTTAATTCCTGTTGCTAGGTGAGTATATTACCAAAGTCTAAAATGCAGCCCAATAAAAAATTTATATGATTTGCTCACCTACGTAGCTGGATTATATGTTTATAAATTTTAATCCTTCAAAAACTTTGGGAAGATTGCTCAAATGTATGATTGTTAGATCTGCAGCCGCAATTCTTCCACAGTAGCAATAAAAATTACATCAGCTGGGGAGATAAGTGCACACGCTTCTCTGAGGAAAAAAAAAAATACTTATGGACTTTACATAAATATAGTCACACAAGTTCCTTCTTCCCTCTTGAAAATTGCCAGGCATCTCTAAGTCTAATACTGGTATTTCTCGGGGAAGATTTATATTGGGCACCACAATCCCTTTTTTACTTTCTGACACCTGGTACTTCATCTTTCTATTACTGTCTTGAAGTGTCTAGAATAAACAAGAAATCAGTGAAACGAAGCAAAGGATCAGAAAAAGTTTAATTCTAAAATCTAGACATGGCATTGAGATAGATAAATGCTTGTTCTTCTTGAGCTTTATAGTTATTTTTATTTCTACATAAGATATAATTTTAAAGTAAAGTTTAAACATTTCCTTGCAGTATTACTAATGCAAATGTTGTTGCAATGTGGAAATAACTGTTTTTTCATTCTTGAGCTGTTTATATGATTTTTGAGTTTTTTCCACTTTAATAGCCTACAATTCTAATAAACACTTAACACAGGATTTCTTTAAATGTGCCTGTATATTAAAATTCTCTTATCTTTCAAGCATCTTTAAAAGATGGTTAAATTGATCCACTTTGCAAGACAATGTTTATACTACCTCTTTTTAGCAGTATTGTAAACTGAATGCAATTTGTTTTTTAACATAATCCACAGCTGCTTCAAAATGTCCTTTCTGAAGCTCTAGTGCTTTTTTCAAAGTACTTTAATGAAGAATGCCTTTAATCAGTATGCATTTCAAGCAGATTTTTATTCATTTCATCAAAATCTAGTCTGAGGAGAATTCTCATCATTGCAAATAACTGACTAAAACTAAAATACCAAAAATTAGAGTTAGTAATAAGATAATTCATATGTCATTTTTCAAGATTTCCTTTACTACTGCTTTTCAGCATATCTTCTTCATCTTGTAATAAAACTTAAGACTCTATCACACACCAAAGAAGGTTTGAACTGAAAGGTTAAATGGTTAAATTTCACCGGAGCTGAGTGCTTTATGTAATACCAGCCTTGCAGACCACTGATAATGATAAATATTGCGCAGTTAAATCCCTTTTATTGGGTCCTTTCTGTCCCAAGGACGAGAAGCACAATAATAAGCCATGGGAGAAACTGCCTAAGAAATCTGTATTTTCTTCTTTGATTAGCTTTAGTTAGCCATTTGCTCACTTTCTGTACTTAAGCATGTATGTGCAATCTAAAAAGAAAACAAGCAAATGAAAGTTAAAAGTTTTCCAGCCTCTCTGTTGTTCTTTTTTCATCTGTGGAGAGATTTTAGCAAAATCCAATGGTCTGTCTTTATTTGGACTGAAATGTATTACCTCTACCTCTGGATGGAGAAACAGAGATAAAGTGAGTTACATAGGCTGAAGTCATAGAGGGACCTAATGCCAATTAGTAAAATACACCTTCCCAACTATTCTTCTACATTCACAGTACTGCATTTCTAGCAAGTTGTGACATAAAGTGCCGTATTTCTTTGCATTGATCTCAAACCGGGATGTATGAAATGTGAACACCAGAAAGCACTAAGACGTGGTGAAATGAATTTGAGTGAGGTATTTCATCCCTCAGAGACTACCTGAGGCAAACACAAAGAGACTGCTTGTAGGACAGTCATTTACCAACCATGTGTAATTTTGCTGATGGCATTATTGGCATTAGCATACCACCTTATTAAGTTTAGTAATTCTGGATTTTCATAACCCCTGGCACTTTGTTTCAGTCTTTGCACAACGTTTTTTTAAGGTAACTTCTACCTGTTCACATTAATCATACAGTGGATGGTCCTGAAGCTTTGGTGTTCTCTACCTGTGCTCAAACTATCACCCCATTCAGAGCCCAAACACCAACTTCTTTTGCTCTCTGACTATATAATCTTTTTGAGTGACTTTCTTCCCCTAACTCAAGTCCTAAGAATCTGTGTTACTTGAAATACAAAGTTGGTGTCCTAAGTACAACAGAGACATGGAGCTCTTAGAGCAGGTCCAGTGGAGAGCTTTAAAGTTGATCACAGAACTGAAGCATCCCTCTCACAAGGAAAGGCTGAGGGACTTGGGCCTGTTCAGCCTCCAGAAGAGATGACAGAGGGAACCTCATCAATGTCTGCCAGTACCTAAAGGGGAGGTGCCAGTGGAGCCAGGCTCTTCTGGTGGTGCCCAGCAATAGGGCAAGAGGCAACAGCCACAAACTGGTGCACAGGAAGCTCCAATGGAATGCGAGGAAGAACTTCTTTAGTGTGCAGATAACCAAGCACGAGAACAGGTTGCCCAGAGAGGTTGTGGAGTCTCCCTCACTGGAGATATTAAAGAACTCTCTGTCACAACAATCCTGTGCAGTGTGCTCTGGGATGGCCCTGCTCTGGCCCAGCAGGGAGGTTGGACGAGGTGACCGCCTTCCAACCTGACCCATTCTGTGATTCTGTGAAACCACAGCATGGCTCCTCAGTGTTGGCAAGCTTCTGAAGCGCTGTGCCCGAAGGAAGGAGTACGTTATCACCGAGGGGGATGGAACACCCGATGAAACGGGCGAGCCTGGGTGCTCACCCACGCGACTCCGAGCCCGGGGCGAGTTGGGCGTTTGCTCACGGGCTCTGGCAGTTCCACAGGCAGTACCCTGGCCGGCCCATGGGCCCAGCAAATCCGCACGCCGCTTCGGGCACCATGAGGGCAGCACGACGGCTGCCCAGCACAAACCAAGGCATGCTCGCCTCGCCGCGGGCGGCCGACACCGGGGCACGACCGCCGACAGAAACCACGCTCGGCACCCCCAGTGCAGGGGTTGAACCGCGCAGGCGGCACCGCTGACCCGGCGAGAGGGCGAGCGCAGGCAGGCGGCTGTTCCCGCCCCAGCGCGCCGCGGAGCCGCCCTCACGCCGCCACCCCACCGCTGCCCGCCGGCGCCACGGCCGCTCGGCTCTTTGGGCGCGCAGGCCGCGCTTAGACGAGGCGTCGGGATCGGTAGACGAGGGCAGAGGGTGAAGGAGAGAGAGAGAGGGTGGGGAAGCGGCGCGGGAGGCTGCAGGTAGCGGCCTTCTTGAGTTTGGAGAGGTGCGGGGCCGCTTCCGTCACCGCCCTGGTCTGAGAGAGGTCGCTCCGGGTGTGTGTTCGGAGGCAGGGGTGCTGAGGGTGTCAGGAAGGGCTTATCAGTGGCCGTGATTTTTTTCTGGGTGGTCTGGGCCTCCTTTCTGTCGGTCTGGGCTCCCCAGGGTGTCCTCTGAGGCGGCAGCCTGGGAGGGATTATTCTCTGCTCCAAGTCGGGCCTGCATTCATCGTGGGTGCCGGGCTACCGAAGTTACAGCGAGCCCACTGGCAAGGGGATTTTGTGGGCTCTGCTGCTGTCTCTACGCCACCGAGATGCCGCAGTTGAGGTCAGGGAAGCTGGTGAGAGCCAGCGAGGTGAAGCTGGTTGACCGGGAGGTCAGCAGCCCCAGCTCTTCGGAGATAAGGTGTGAGCCAGCGGAAAAGCTCCTAGTCAAACAGAGTCCTCGCCGCGCACCAAAGAGAAAATTTGGGCAGCCCTCACCTTCCTTTCCACAACCTGCCAGGCTTTCTGGCACTTCTTTGCAGTGTTTAGCTCTTCCTGTGCCTGTGCAGAAGGAGCAAGGTGAGAACAGACAGGAACTCCCAGGTAAAAAAATCAAGGGAATCCAGCGCAGGAAGTCTCCCAACAGAAGCAAGGGTGTAGCTTCAGCAGTTTCAGACATAGCTGAGTGTGAAGATTGGCAAGCAGCAGCCACGGCTACAGCAGTGTGCTGGAAAGAGACTCTAAGAGGGACAGATCAAAGTCAACAGCTGTTTTTCTCAGGACCTACTTTGCAGAGTAAGTTCTCAGCCGGGATTGAAAGGTGTGAACATTGCTCAGAAGACCTGAACTTCTCAGGTTTCCACAAGAGTTCAAGGAACTCAGGAAAAGAAGGCAAACATTCCTGTATGGAAATAGAATTAGAAGTCCCATCCTTGAAGGGGGAAATTGAGAACACAAAGAGACATGGAATATCCTGTTTTCCAGAACCAGGAGGTCTTCAACCCAAAAAAGTCTCATGGAGTACTGAAGTGAAATGCACTGACTCCATAATGACCAAGAATATGCAAATCCCAGATTTTAGGAAGAATTTGGGCACTCAGGAAGCTGTGCCTGAACCAAAACCTCAGCAAGAGGTTGATATACCAGAGAGGTTGAATGGGTGTGAATTAGTTGGATCAAGAACACTAGGGACACAGAAAAAAGAAAGGAGGTATTTGGGCAAAAAAGGCAGGAGATCAGTGGTAAAACCAAGAGTACGTGGTCCCAAAGAGAGGGGTGGTTCTGCCTTGCTAGAACAGCATACACAGTGTCCAGAGTCCAGGAAAGGAGCTTTGAGTATGAGGAACAGAAATGCATTGCTGTCACAGCAGCTGCAGGATCTGACTGGACAAGAACAACCAACAACCAGAAAAAAGAAGCATTGCATGAAAGAAGAGCAACAGAGCTCAAGCTCTCGGAAAGGACCAGACAGCCCAGGGGAAGGTGGTAAGCACTGTTAAGAGTTCCATTGTTGAAGTACAGGTACAAAATTTGGGATCCCAAATTGGTCCTGCAGAAAGATGCCTTTAAAAAGGGGCTGCTGACTTAGTTAGTGTTTCCCAGTACTGTGAATGCCACCAGTCCTAGAAGGAGACAGATTTTCAGAAAGAGGAAAGGCTTTTCTTGAAGGAGAAAAGCGGCCTATTTAACACCAAGGAGAGGAGGGCAGTTACCCTTTTCAGGAAAAGAGGGAGGAGGGGAGGAAGAGGTATGGATAGAAACTGGCAGGCCTTCCGTAGGAAGTGCTGGGAGTTTGTTTCCCTCAAAAGCATTCCCCATTTCTGCAGAGGTGGTCAGCCACAGGCAAGAGAGGGGGCAGTAGTTTCAGCAATGCCAGAGTAAAAGACAGTCAACTCCTTGTTCATCTATTACCTGTTTATTTTTATTATGTTTGATGCTGTCTTATTTCAGTGTCTGCCTTTATAGGATGCTGGGGTTTGCTCTCAGAACTTTTTAATTGCTATTTTCTGCAAAATCCCGAAAGATGTAGAAGCAATGATCATGTTTTGATGTTTTGAGAGAATGCTGAGTCAAACTGGAGCAATTCTGAAAGAGAAGTCTTAAAAGTCTTTTTTTTCAGGATGATTGTCTAAAAGCATTGCTTTTACTTTTGAAGTGAATACATTCAAATGACAAATACTTACTGTAGATTATTAATATTTTATGTTAAAATAATATTTTGAAAAACTGAGGTATTAACAGTGTGTTTTACCTTGAAAAACGGAGGTCTAAAAAAACCAACATTATACTAGTATATGCGCTTGAGTCCATTCTCCAGTCTAAGTTTTCAGATACACAGTTTTTAACATAATCCGTTTGCTTTCAAATAAAAAGTAGTAGTATCCTTTTTACTCTAAGTGTCCCAATAGTGTTTTTTTTTTACATGAAACTTCACAAAAATATTTTAGCCTTATCCAGTGTCATGTTCTTTAGCAGCCTTAAATGTTTGGGGGCTTTTATTCTCTTCATAAAATAGGGTTGTCTTTTTCTCTTAAGAGTTTTCTTTAATGACACTTCTTGTGTTTTTAATCAGCAGAGGAACAACTGAAAGCAATTGAGCAAGACTGTGGTACTTCACAGGCTGTGAAGAAGGTTAAGACAAAGCAAAATAGAGCAGAAGATTCTAAGGAAAAGGAATCTCACTATTCTAGATATTTTGCAGTTTCTGCATCAGGTGACACTGAAAGCAAGAGATTTCTATGCCATGCTGTAACAAAAGAGCCTGGTGTGCAGTGTAGAAAAAGGCAACACAGATCTGGTCAAATAAAGCACTTGCAAAGTTTAAGTGTGACTGCAGTTGAAAAAGTGTTGAATACATCTGCAAAATGTGATGCTGAACATTGCAGTAATGCCCATAACCATTGCAGTGGCTTGCTCTGTGCAACCAATAAGAATCCATTTGTGATATTAGAGGACTGTAGTTACATCAATACATTAGTGAAGCCTTCAGCTGGTGGAACTACCAACAGTTACAAATTAAATGGATCCTCCCGTGTAGCCCATGGTACTGGAGACATGAATGATAGAATTTGCAGCACTAGTAGAATGCAAAACGAGAGATCACTCATTAAAGCTGGTTTATCATCTAATAAAGAAAAGGACGAAAGTGAAGGAGGCTGTGTTGCATGCTGCCTGAGTGAAAGCAGTAGGTGTTTAAGGGGAAAAAAGTGGAATATTGGTAGAAAGCCTAGAAAAAACATGAAAAACACAGAGAAATCCGCAGACATGGCTAGTAAATGCAGGAAGTGTGAGTTAGAAACAGCAAGTTCATTTGCAGTTTCAGGACTAAATCATATTCTTTCAGCTTCATATGATCATACATCGGATTTTGATGCAGAAAAAAATACTCATGAAGTGCAAACTGTATCAGCCTGGAGAAATAGCAATACCAAATTATTTGCATTTGAAACTGGCTTTAAGAAGACATCTGAGCTCTCTGCAGAAGTAAAGGGAGAAAATTCAAGCAGTGTGGCACATTATGCAGGTGCCTCAGATAGCCTGAGAGTCTTATCTCAGATCCATGATGTTTCTGATTGTCACAAAAGCAAGACAGGAAGAAATCTGAACAAAGTTAGTGAGAAATTGCAGCAGTTTACCTGTCAAAGAACAATACCCATGACTGGTAAAAAAGTTTGGCCCATTGAATCTTGTGCCAGGACTTCTGAATGCTTTCTTAAAAATCATAGGTCCATCTCAGAAGGAGAAAGACTTTTAAAGGCTGCTTTTGAGGATTCTTCTGATAAAAGCAATGTTAAAGCAGTAGGACATAGTGCAGTGACTGAGAATGCAAGACAGCTGGATTTGCATACATCATTGGCAGAAATTACAAAAGAAATTACATATAAAAAGATTGATCCAAATATTGACTGTCAGGCTTCACTGGAAGCAACGGAATCCTCTTCTGTGGACGTTTATGAGACTTTGACAATGAACAATGAAAGTGGAGAATCACCAGTTGGTACAGATGGAAGTGTTGTGGCTTTTAACCATGATGATGTGCAAGAAGTTAAAGCAACCTTGAATTTTACAAAACAAACAGATGAAAATGAAGGCCATGTGACAGAAAGAAAACTGTCTGTGACAGTCCAGAATGGTTCAACAAAACAAAAGGATAAAAGCAAAAATGTGACAAGTAGAAACCTGTCTGAGACAGTCCAGAACAGCACAACAAAACAAAAGGATAAAAATGAAGGAGATATGACAAACAGAAACCTGCCTGCGACAGTCCAGTATGGTACAACAAAACAAAAGGATAAAAACGAAGAAGATGTGACAAATAGAAATCTGTCTGTGACAGTCCAGAATGGTAGTTCTACAAGTAACACAAATAATATAAACTTTAACCCTAAAGTATCAGTAGTGAACCAGACAGCATTTTCTGATTTAAACCTAATTAAGCCATTAACCTGTGGAAGCCTGACAAAATTCAAAATTCCTTTCTGCAGAAACAAACCTAAATCCAGGAAACGTGAATCTGCCCATTCAATTGAAAGCAAAACTTGTAATACTAGTACTAGTCCACTAGAGCTTCTTGAAAGCACTAGTCCAGGAAGGCAGAAGACAGGTGAAGAGACCTTCTTGCTAAAATCTGAGCAGCATCCTCTTTCTGTAATGAGTGATGCTACATCTCCAGCTTCCATACAGAAAAAAGCTGATGAGATTGACAGTAAGGACTTCCAGCACAGTGGCTGTGTAAACCTCTCTGATGAGATGTCTGTGCTCCCTGAAGGTTTTTCTGTGTATCCACATCCTTTTCTTGATGGACAACCAGGGCCATCTGCATCTGATTTCTGTGGTACTGAGTGTGTGCTGAAATCTAGTTTTCCTGATCATTCTTACAATGCAGTTGACCACTTTGTTGGATTAGAACTAAATGGTGATAGAAAATCAAGAGGGAATTTTTCACAACACAAAAGTCAAAATTTACCGGATATCCTTGAAGCTTACAACCAAGATGTTCTTGTCATTGATGTGATTCAGGATGACCCTGACCTTTTTGGAGCCAGTAATGACAGTAATGAAGAGGAGTTTGCACCTGCGTGCTGTGAAAATAGTCCAGTGAAAGCATCCTCTGCAAACTGCATTAAAGACACAAAGGTGTATATTAAGCCTGAGTCTCCTGGTACCTCAGAAAAGACATATTCAGTAGAGAGTAGTTTTAGGTAAGCATATAATTCTTTTTTTTATCACAGTATTCCTAAGTACTTTTATCTCATATCATTATACTTTGGTTGTCGTGGTCAGGCTTCCTTAGAGAACTTCACTAATTTCTGTTGAAATTATTTCTTTATTTGATTTTGAGTGTCTAAGTTTGATTGAGCTATGAGAGTATTTTGAATGCAGATTAATTAATTTGTTCTTTATAAGAGGTGGTATAAACTCTGAATTGTGAGACAAAGGTAGTCCTAAAAGGCTTCATTTAAAGAAGTGAAATATGAAAATAGAAACAAAGATAATTAAAAATAACATTCTTAATCTGACCTGATTGGAGATAGCAGATATGCCTTTGAAGACAGTTTTCTTAGTTGTGAGGTGGTATAATACTTAGATATGTCTTTACTTTTTAGATGTAATTTATTCTTCTCTTGAATCTCTGAGAGTAAATGGTTGCCTCTACAGTAGTGTTCCATTCTGCCATTTTTCTTCCCTCTTTTTCTCCTATCCTCAGTTATATGAATATTTTTCAGATGTGTGATTTGGCTAAAGTGTTGTAGAGGTTTATGATTCTGCATCTCCATTCAGCAAGTTCCTGGTGTAAATCATTTGGTGTTAATGTTTTACTGGGTATTGAGATGATAATAAAAGTCACAAGAAGAGGAAGAGAAATCTAAACTAGAAACTAACTTCTGTAAATGAGATAGTAGTTCTTCGTGGAATGGATGAACTCATCTATTGTTTAGTCTTTTTTCTCTCTTAAGCTTTGATACTTGTGTTTAGTGAAAAAGTTTTAAGATTGTATTTTTCATTTTACCAAAAAAAAAAAAAAAAAAATGTTTAGATAGAAATAATCCAAGATTTTCCTCCAAAGATTAGGGTTTTTTTTATTGAGATGGGTGTTTTAATTTTCTTTGTGTGGTCTTTCTAGGTGGCTTTATGTTACCTCTATTTTAAGTAACACTTCAGTTATTTTCAGGATTGCACCACCTTATAACCTTTTTTATTTACTCACTGCTTTCCTTATCCTTTCCTTTTCATTAAATCCATATGTAAAAGAGGAAGGGAATTTTCTTTGAGGTGCTGAATGCTTTTTTGAACATGAGGATATAAAACTTTCAGATGTTAATAGAAAAAAATTTCTGCCAAAACAAGCCTCTGGTGAGCTGGGCAAGTCTGTACTAGGAGCATTCAGCTTCTTGACAAGCAACTAGACTGTAGCATAGTAAATTTATTAGAAGGAGTATTTATTACTTTCTGACACCTGTTGAATGTTTACCATTAGCCAAGGAAAATAAAAATGCATGTTTTTTTCTTTCTTGATTTGCTAAAGAAACAGGCTAAATTTCTTATTTTGCTTTTTACCTTCCATAATTTGATGCAAAGATTATTAGACGTGATTAGCTGTAGTTCGTAGCAGTCAGGAACATATTAATGAACTGAACATGAGAATATTGAAATAAGGCAATAGACCTTACAGCAGTTTTGTCAGATAACTTATACCACCAAATAATAACCAGATCATGACCAGTTCATACTGTTGGTTTTTTAATTGAGTTTTGCCAAATGCAGCTGAGACATCAGCAGGTTATTTCTCTGGTGCTTGCATTTTACATAGAGAAGAGTGCTGGTCACTTACAGGCATCAGGAAAACATTCTGGCCTGAAGCCTAATGGGGCAGTATTTTTCACATTTTCACATGTGCTTTTGTTTGCCATTTTCTATTGCCTTGACTGGACAGCTTGCTGTTACTACATTTGGTGTCATTCACCAGGTACAAGCTTCTAAAATCTGTGGTGATCATCATATATTCTATATGTAACATTTAAAATACTTATTTGTCCCTCCTGAGCTTTTCTAAGGAGTAGTATTAATTTTTTCCCAACTTATCCTTGAAATAGGTGAAGAAAGTATCTTCCCATGAACAGTTGTTTTTGTTGCTCTCTTTGAGATTCATTGTTGTGCAAATGATCTTGAATATAAAATGACTGTAAATCACGTTTTTTAGAAACTGATGAATTGGCTCATTAGCAGAGCATTTTCTTGATTTGTTATACAGAGAAAATTTCCCTTCCCCGTGTTTTAGGCAAAGATTAAATGAGATCATGCGCTTTAACTGAAAATTTTGCATTTTTAAATGTCTTGGGTTTACTTAACATGTTTAGGCTATACCTGAAGGGATAAACATAAGAAAGCCAAAAGAGAAAGTTAAAAGCAGTCTTAAAATGGTGTGTTAGATGTAAGGATTCTGTCCATGGCTAAAGGTATTATTGAGAGCTTTTCATTTTATGTAACTGATAGATTCTTTGTGCTTTTTTGCAAGAGGGAAATCTTAAATACGCTTTTTGTTCAAAACAGATGCATGCAAGAATCTGGAACATCAAGTGATATTGAAAATTCTTGTAATTTGATGTTAGAAGGTAAGGGTCTCTGGAAATTTTTGGTGCATAATCAAAAGAAGAAAGAGACCAAAAAGATGTTTTGTGGCAAAACCAAGGCTTTCTGCTTTCCCCCCCCCCCAAAAAATTGAACTTGTCTGGTTTTGCATTATCTTTCATTGTAACAGCAATTTGTTTCTTAATGCATATTGAGTCAACATCTTTCAAAATGACACAAGCCTGCATCACACAAGGAACTTACACTTCTCTGTAGTGCTTGTCTGTTGGTAGTACTGGTGGGTTGGAGTGGGGTTTTTTGTTTGGTTTTGGTTCTGGTTTTTTTAACATTTCTCTGATGGTTTCAGGCAAAGAATTCTGTTACTTGTTGAGATCATAGTAAGATGCTGAGTCCTGTGGTGCTGATTTGGAGTTTCTCTTATATTCATCAGCACACAGAATTTTGTAGTCAGATGTATTTTCAGGTTGTCCTTTTGGGGCTTTTTGTGGATGCTGTGCCCATTCCACTGCAACCCTGTTTTGTTTATAAAGGATGCCCTTTCTTAATGAAATAAGATTATTTACGATTTAATGGGGTTTTTTTTTTCCTATTTAAAGCAGAACAATCCAGCTAGGGAGCACATCAATGTGATTTGCTTTGCTTTCTGTAGCTTGCATACCAGACCTACTGTGCAAGGTATACCTAAGTAGAAGTTTCAACTAGATAGCTTGGAGGAAGAGGATTTTGATTTTGAATAGAAGCCTGTTACTGACAGTGATGAACCCAGAGAGTGCTGAGACTGGTTTTGAAGGTTCATGGTGTGTCCCTTCTGGTATCAGTTTCTCAGCTTGTTGTTAATCTGGCATTCTGACATTATGTGTTGATTTTGCTTCAGACTTGAAAGGTGTCTGTGACAGTACCTCTTGTGCTGGTTTTCCACATGAAAGTGTTACTTTCATGTAGTAATGTGGAAAGTGGCAGATAGTGCCTCCTGGAAAGGAGTGACTAGAGTCTGTTGGGGAAGAGAACATTTCAGGCTTCAGGTATTAGAAAGCAAAATAAAAGGTAATGAGGTTTTAAGAGCTCAGATACCAAGAAGTAGACACAAGTTCCCTGAGGAGGAGTAAAGAGGAAGTGCACAGTTAGGCCTCTGGTCATGCAGAGAGACTGCAGCCTGTGCCATGGAATCTGCAATGTTGAGGTGATTGAAGCCAAACCTGGCAGCAAGTTTTGTACTATTCAGTAACTTCTGCATTTTCTTTGTTTTTTTTCTTTGTGTTCTGAGGCTAAAAGTCTTTGGTTCTTTTTGTGGTGCTTAAAGTCCTCCTTCCCAGATCTGAGAAGCAGGATCTTAGATGAATATGCACATTAACTTATGTTTAATGAAAAGACCTGCACAGAACAAAAGAAAGGTGTCTGATTTTGCTGATTGATGACTATTTATATATTTATTTAGAAATACATGTTACTGCTTTGGTGTCCTGTGTTACTTAGTGAGGTCATGGCTCCTTGCCTTAGTGGCCTCACCATATTAGAAGGGGAAAAAGTAGTACAGTTAAAATATTCTGGATATTCAATTCTCTTCACTTTTCTAGTGGAAATCTTGTGTATATTGTCTTCACCAGATGTGCCTTGTACTTGGTGATCACAGAGACTAGTGACTATAAGAGAAAAGCCTTTCCAATGCTAATGTGATTCTTTCTTCCTGTGTCTGGACGACACAATGCAGTTGGAAGTCATTAATGGGATCCAGTAGTGAATTTATTTTCTATGTAGAACTCTTCTGTTGTACATAAACAGCTGTTTCAGAAAGTTGCAGCCAGGTTTATTGTTCATTTCCTGTGGCATCTGCAAAAGGTGATGAAATTTCCTGACACTGAATTCTTACTGAGTTTACTACACTACAGGAATTTGGAGTTTCTCAGAGCTCTCTATATTTAGTTCAGGGTTGCATCGTGTCAGTATGATTAACTCAGGCCCTTTTCTAACAAAGACTAAGTCTTTATGCTTTACAAATTACCACACTTATCTTTGGCTGTGTTTTAATAAAAAAAACCTTAACTGAACTTATTTCTAAAATACTGAATTCAGTATTCTATAAATAAACCTGTTGTACTGTTCTACAGGGGCTATTTAAGAACATAGAGCTTGGATAGAATTTTAATTGCAGATTCAGCCTAATATTTATTTGAAATGGTTCCTGCCTTTAGCATGAAATATTTTTCCATATAAATTTCACATTTAGGAAGTCCTAGGAGTTCTTAAATGTCATTAGTTCTAAGTCTTTGTAATATTTAGGAAATAAAAGCTTTGTTGTCTGGTAGCATGGGAAACAAATAAAGCAATGCATTTATACATTTTCAGCTGAAGATGTGAAAACTCACAACTCCTCCAGAGGCAGCAGTCCTTCAAGAGATGTTAGTGAGGACTTTCTTAAAGATAGGCAACAGAGCAAACTAGATGAACTTTTGACAAATTTGGACGTGGATGAAAAGGTACTGAGAAATTATGCTTTTTCTCCTTAGGTAGCTTAAGAAATTACAATCCACATGATTGGATCATTTTAGTTACTAGTGCTTTTTTATCAACAAAATTTTAAATTTCCTGTAATAAAAAGAATATTAGCATTTCATAGATTACTGTGTATTGGCAAGGTAATCTTTGCTTAACAGAACTTGATTTTTTTAATTGTCACCAGCAGTTAAGCTTCAGATTTTAAGTGAAACAGGATATTGTTATGTCAGTTGTTGCAGTAATGCTGTGTTCCCAATGGTATGAAAATTACAGTTGTAGTGTACACCTATGAGTACTGCTTTGCATATATTACATTTTTACATAACATACCTAATTTTAAATGTTGCTGTTAAATGCCTCTCAGTATCAGAAAGATGGGGCAGTGTTGGAAAGCTGGAGAGCTGCAAAGCCATCCATCATAGAAGAATCATTCTGAGCTTCGTTACTTCAGCAAAAGGGCCTTTAACATACAGATTTCTAGCTGTTCAGAGGAAATAATTTTCACGTTCACTGACTTTGTTTGACCTTTCTGTGTCTTCCCTCCTTTAGATAATAAGTCAGGGTCTTGTAAGATTTGCTGAAGTTTTATACTATTTGCTTCTTTGATAATGAATTGGAATTTACATCTCCGTAATGCTGATAGCATTTACTGTTTTCCACTACTTCAGCAGGGGCTAGTGGTTTTAATTGGCAAAGTTAAACTGTAAAGTTTGCATGGTTAAAAATTGGTAAGTAATTGAGAAGTTAATCAAACAGCAGAGAATCAGTTTCCCATTCAAAATCATTTAAAAGAAGAGGAACATTTCCTTCAGCAAATGGAATTGGGGCTGCTAACATGCAATTCACAGTTAGCAGTGCCATTTTGTTTCCTGATATGTTTGGAGACACAGAAAGGGTCTGTCAGATTGTAAGGTTTGCTGAAGGTGGGGTACTTGTTGCAGTATTACCAGGTCAGTCCCAGTTGGGTTGTTTCATACTCTTGTGGCTTTATAAAATCAGTGTTCTAGTGCTTGCTTTTCTGTGCTGTGTTGGACAACAAAAAATACAGACAAATAATCTCACCCAACCCAAACTCAAACCACAAAATGCATACTAAGCCCTACATAAACCTCTTCTGTATGTGGATAGAAAATAGCAGTGCACACCTGCAGGGGGAATGCAATGGCAGAACAGTACTCTACCATTCAGAGAGATTTTCAGGTTTTGCTTTTTTGATAGTTTTTCCAATTAATAATTCTGTGAGAAGGGCAAAAATTAACCGTGGAGAAAATGCTAAAACTATTCAGAAACAGGTAAAATAAAGTTTGGAAATTCTCTTAGAGCATATGCGGCTCTAATTCTTTGGCTATAATTAATTTGTGCTAGAATATGAAGTCCTAAGTTACTTCATGAAAAATAGACGAAACAAAGCTAGGATTCTGTGACTTCATTCTGATTTCAGATTTCCTCTTCCAAATGTGTTTTGTGCTGTCTTTTGTTCTCCATATCATTTTAACTATCCACGATTGTGCAGAGCTGAGCAAAAGGCTTAAATTCCTCCTCGGTGCAGTTTTAAATTTCATTAAACTTGATGGAATAACTTTTGTGGTGTTCCACATATCTGTCAAGCACAGTTAAAATTGGGCAGTGGGCCTAAAAATTGCTGAGATTATCATGAGAGCAGAAAGAAGTGAAGACAGTCACATCACCGTTTTTTCCCATGAGTATAAGGCTGCATGTCCATGAACAAAGATGTTGTAAGAGTAATGCTACACACTGAATTACAGTTTCTACAGTTGACTCTCATCACACCTTGCAATGATCACTAACAGTTTTAAGCCTGTAGAGTAAAACATAACAGGCTTAGTAGTGCTTTGCTGTACCTGAAAATGGCTTTTAAATATCTTCACAGTTCAAACTTGCTGATGGAGTGCCTGATGTTGAAGAAGAAAACAAGAGTGAAGCTGAAAAAAGGTACATATATTGTCTTTCATGTAACATATGTGATGTTGTTACTTGAACACTAACTATTTAATTCCATTTTCCATGTTACTCTGTAACTATGTGATGGAGAAAATAAATATGTGAAATAATATAATTTCACTGTACAAAGTATAGGACAAGTATAGTTATAGCCCGACAGGACAATGGGATTATTTTGTCTTTTGACTGGTGGCAAAATACATTGCCTTCATGACAGTGTCTCACTTTTGCATCTCAATGTGAGCATAGCGTAAGATGCATTTCTTGCCACAGGAGCACTTACCAGAACTTAACAAAACCAAAAAACAGTAATAAATTAATTGTGAAGCTTTCATTTTTCTTTTCTGCTTATGAAAGAATTGAAATATCTAGTTCAGATTCAGGCTGACAAATATTTGTACAGCAGTAGGAAAAGGTGCTTAAAAACATGTCACATGCTTTACTGTTCTTCTTGCTTCAAGCTGTGTTGGCAGTGTTTGTTGTGCACACCCATTTCTTAGTCTGATCTACAGCATCTCAGAATTACCAAGTTAAGCTGAGTTGGAAGGGATCCATAAGGATCATTAAGTCCTACTCCTGGCCCACCACAGCACTGTTCCCAAGAGTCACACTGTTTGCCTGAGAGCATTGAGTCCAAATGCTTCTTGAACTCTGTTGGGTTTGTGCTGTGACCACTTCCCTGGAAGCCCGTTCCAGTGCCCAACCACCCTCTGAGTGAGGAACCTTTTTCTAATGTTTAACCTAAACCTCCCCTGACACAATTTGAAGCCATTCCCTAGGGTCCTGTCACCAGAAAGAAGAAATCAGTGCCTGCCCTTTCTCTTCCCCTCATGAGAAAGTTGCAGACTGCAATGAGGTCTCCCCTCAGTCTTATCTTCTCCAGGCTGAACAGACCAAGTGACCTCAGCTACTTCTCATCAGGCTTCCCCTCAAGGCTCTTCACCATTTTCATTGCCCTCCTCTGGACACTTTGTAATACTTTAATGCCTTTCTTACATTGTGGCTCCCAAAACTGCACAAAATACTCAAGGTGAGGCCATGCCAGTGTTGAGCAGAGTGGGACAATCCCCTCCCTTGCCCAGGTGGTGATGCTGCCCCTGATGTCCCCCAGGACAGGGTTGGCCCTCCTGGTTGCCAAGGCACTGCTGACTCACATTCAGCTTGCCATCAGCCAGAACCCTCAGGTCCCTTTCCACAGCTCTCCAGCCTTTCATTCCCTGGTGTTTACACGCAGCTAGAGTTGTCCTGTGCCACGTGCAGAATCCAGCACTTTCCATTGTAATGGTGGGTGATTGTCCAAGCCTGAATTAGTGTCAGACTGAGACATTTTCATTCATCAGCAGTCCACAAGTGTCAGAGAATTAGTTTTTGTATGAAAGGTATACTTAAGATGGAATTCTTAAGTAATTAGAAGAGAAATAACATATTCTAGAATGATGTGGTTTAGGAGCAGTAATCACCAATTAGCTAATGCAAAAATTAACCCTGTCCTGGAACTAGGACCCAGTAGTTTTCAAAACAACCAAGAAACCTTAGCTGACATAGAAGAGAGTACTGCCTTTTTTTTCCAAAACCGCTCACATTTCTGCAACAGACTTGAGTGCACAAGAAGTCATTAGTGGAGAATACTGCATCTTTTTGTTAATCCACTAGAGAGCTCCAAGCTCCTCCTTCTGCTATAAAATACCCATTTAAATTTGCCTAGATAGCATAAATAGTTCTTTATATTATAGAATAAGTAGATTGTGCTAAATAAAATATGTCTGTGCAGTGCAGTACTCTGTGTGGTTAGAGAAGAGGCTTTCATTTGGAGTTGAACTGTTTTCTCTAGTTTAACTGAAAAATGTTACCATTGCAAAGTTTTGTCTAGCAGAAAGCATAAAAACAAAAAAGTAGCTGTTCTTATTTAGTGACCTCTTCTTCTAGTGATGCTGTTACTCAAAAGAAAGACTTGCAGAGCTATACAGTTTACAGTTCCTGGCAAAATTGTGTGTAGTTTCATGTCTAAACTAAGGAAATCTGAAGGGAAACTGTTAGGAAAATCTTGTTGTGTCAGAACTGAGGCTGGCATCATGAAGAGGCATAAGAAGATTTTATGTGGTAATTTGAAATTTCTGAGTAACTGAAACTGCACATTTTTTCCTCCCTCTGGAAACCAACTCAAATGCATTGATGAAAATAGAGACTGATCTTGAAAAATCTAGGTTTGTTAGATGGAATTTCTTCTTCTCTACTGTGGCATTTTTATTTCAAATTTTATTGAAAACATCCTGAAGTTTAGGAACTATTGGAATTATCCTGGCTGTGAGAAGTATTAAATATCTTTAATCCCTTATAGGAGGTAGCAACTCTGTTTCTGTGTGCAGAGGATCAAGCAGGTTAAAATGTCCTTTGTACTGAACCAGGATTCTTAATTGAAGGGGGGAAGGGGATGATGTTTTCCCTGTGGCTTTGTTTACAAATATGAAAGAGATTACCAAGTATTTTGCTAGCAATGTCCTAGCTTATTTTTGAAAACACCATATTTTAGTAGTTTAATTCTCTGGAATGTATGTATTTGGGAATAAAAGCAGAACAGTCTTTAATTGGAGTTCTCTTTGAAATCACCTAAATCTTGTGTCCAGTGGGCAGATTTTAGGAGAGAAAACAGTTGTACTGTTACTGTTCAAATGTAATTTGAAAAGCTTTGAGGTTTACTCCTTTGGTGGATATTACAGAACTGATTAATGTGAAGTAGATACTTCTTCGGAGCTGACAGAAATCATCTCAGTCTTCTTGTCAGTGTAGGGTGGCGGAGAGACGAAGTGGTTCACAGGTGCCTTTTCTACTCATTCATTGAATTTCATATGGCTATGCATTAGGGCAGAATAATCTCAGCTTAAATCATAATCACATTGGACCAGGCAAATGAGACTAATGAAAGTGAAATTCCTGGCAGTGCTGGCTATTTAAATTTATGGCAAGTTTTGAAATGTTGCGTAAGGTGTTAAAGAAATTCTCGTCTTTTATGCACTTAATCCCTCTTTTTAGGCATGCAGTACATGAAAGAAATGCCTGTTTAATTTTGTTAAACAAACTAATTTTAATATTTTTTTTGTTTTTAATGCTCAGCAGTGACTCTAAATGCAAAGTGAACTGTGAATTGCTATCAAGATCACCACTGAATGACCAAAAAGTGAATCTCATCAGTGGAAGTACAGAGGTGAAATCCTGGACAAATGGTATTGCATGCTGTATTGGTGAACCCTTCAGATTTTTTTTTTGTGTTTTATTTGCCTATGAAATCTTAACAACTGTCTTTAGTTCCTGAAGATGTTGGCTGGAATTCTGTTATGCATATATAAAAGCAATATTGCAAGCTCTGACATGGTAGGTTAGTGAGAGGTTTGGGGTAGGGTTTTAGCAGAATTCTATTTGGTAGCGTCAAATAGAAATAATTCTATCTGATATTTATGCCTCTCAGATACTTTAATGGTACAGCAGTGCCTGCAGTCTTAGTAGTCTGACACACTGCGTTTGAGACATGTTACTAGCAAGTAACTTGTTTTCCTTTTTTTGTGGTCAGAGAATGTGATTGCAGGTTTGGTTGGTTGATTGTTCTTTATAAAACTTGTTAAGAGTGGTTTGCCCACCTTGCTGAAGGTCAGAACTTTGTTATGTATGCCAGTTCAAAGGTTTTTGAGGCATTCACTAGACTGGATCAAATAATTATATAGATTTAAATAAGCAGCACTTTATGTTGACCTAGTATATTTCACGCCTGGGACAGATACCACTTCAGTGTCTGTGCCACCAGAGAACTCATAATGGAACTGCAGTCACTGCACATAACAAATCGGACGTTTAGCCTTGCATAAATGCATGGTTTATTTGGTGTACAAGAT
The DNA here is from genome assembly GCA_009812075.1 of Sialia sialis. NCBI lineage: Eukaryota > Metazoa > Chordata > Aves > Passeriformes > Turdidae > Sialia > Sialia sialis. The sequence continues at coordinate 42,363,517 of VRYO01002734.1, read as the reverse complement.
AGAGAAAAAAACCAGAAATCGATTACAGTAATTTTATGCATATAAGGCGCACCCGTTTGACTAAGATTTTGATCAAAACCCGGAAGTGCACCTTATAGTCTTGTGCACCTTATATATGGACAAAGTTCAGAAATTTGCCAACCCAGAAGTGCAAGCCTGCAGCAGCCCCGAGCCGAGCCCATGCAGCCTCGAGCCGAGCCCACACGCGGATCCTTGCTGCAAAAAAAAAAGATGCACCTTGCATATGGACAAAGTATGGAAAATTGTCGACAACCCGGAAGTGCACCTTATAGTCCAGTGCACCTTATAGGCGTGAAATTACTATACTTGTGGATAGATACTACATTCTGTTTCTTTGCAACAGGTGCTTTGGAAATCAGTGTTTTTAGAATTACTGATTAATATGGATGTTTATAAACATGAATTTCTTGAATTAAGATCAGTGACTGGGGTTCTTGTTTCATTTCAAATTATACTGTCAGTCTGAGCTTGTAGAACAATTTTATTATCATATCTTTTAACAGTATTTTCAGGTAGTGCAGGAAACATGCTATAAAAAGCAATTTTGAATATGTCTTCAGACTCCAGTTGTTTGAACCTGTTCATGTCTTTGGCCTTCAAAGCAGATCCTCCTTCTGAAAGAGTTCCTCTGTCTTCCTTATTAAAGTCATTTGAAAGTTCCCAAAGCAAGAGTTTCTGGGCTAGGACAGGGCAAAACATCCTTTTATTCCCAGAACTCTGCAGGCAGGATTGGCTATTTCGCTTTAGTGCCTGTTTCCCTACAAGTCTGACCTACAGTCAGCAAGAGAGAGTACAAACTCTTAAAAGGACCTTGTCAAAAACTTGCTTGAGGATGCAAGGATCTGGAGGAAGGGTCAAATTCCCAGTGGCATTCTTCTGTAGCTAGTGGTTGGTTGTTTTTTCAGTCTTGTCACTAAATGTATCCAGTCCTGAATTTATCAAGTGGCCCAATGCCACTTCACATGTTTTTGCAGTGTGACAATTACATTAACATTAAATACTTATTGTTCTACATTATGCTCTTCTTATCCTGTGATAGCCCTGTCTTTTAGGAAGACATGGAGATTAAGAACCATATAGCTAGTGCCAGTATCTAGTAGAACATTCTTCATTGGATGCTCTTTTGTAACTAGAGTTTGCCAGAAAGGCCTAAGCACCCTGTCTTTCGAACACTCAGTTCTTTGAAGGGGCCAGATGGGAATCCTAGAATGCAAGGCATTCAAAAGCTCTCATTTGTCTTTAGATATAGAGTTGAAAATTTGAACTTTTATCTTCCAATAACATAATTCATTTTTCAAAGAAAGAAGACGGTTATTCGATTATAATTAAAGTTCTAAAACCAAGTTTCATGGTTAAGAAACCAGTAACTTACACTGGGCTTAAACTTGCTACTTGCACTGCTTAAAACATAAAAGTATGAAAGGTTTTCTATCAGTTCTGTAAAAATAGCTTAAATTTAGGGCTAGTGATGTTGAAATGCAAAGATTACTGATAAAGTGGGTAGGTTTTGAAATTAAAACTTCTGGATATTTTTATTCCTTTTCTTATCTCTGTAAGTTAGAGCAGGAACCTTGGATAAAGTAGTGAAGTTTTTAATTTAAATGTGCTTACTCTTGAAGTTTGTGTAAAGTCTCACTTTTAGGATAATTAAGAAAACTGTAATTTAAATTACTGGCTTTAGACTGTGTTAATCAAATTTTCATTAATCATTGCTGTGACTCGAAGGAACTATAAATATAAAGGAAAATAAGATAAATGAGAATGGTTTCAGTATGATTCGGTTTTATTATGTGATTTGCTGCCCTCATCCTAATTTTTAGGTTACAGATCTTCAGGAAGAAGTACTTTATTGCCAGTGAAGAACTGTGGAGATTTTGAGCCATGGAAGATGGAGAAAAATGCAATTGTGAGTTGTTAAATCTTTGATTTCTGATCCTGTGGCATTAAATTTCTTACAGATGTTCAGACAGTTCCCTATGCATCAAGTCAGAAACTGTGAATCTGTATATGTTTATGTTTTTACACCTTTAAAGGTGTTATCACTGGGTAAGTATAATTTCTGAGAACAAAATCAGTGATGAAGGGACCGCTGTTGACAGTGAAGTTCTCTTGATTTCTGTTTTCAGCTTAAGCAAAATCAAATAATTTTTGCTTTATTGGTGTTTGTAGAACTGAAAAACAGAGAAGGTTTCACATGTATAGGACAGCCTGCTTTGTCCATGATGCTGGGCACTGAAAAAGGGTCAAGGAAAGTGATGCCTCAGGGTTCTCACATGGTTACTCAGAGCCGTGAAGGAATTTGTCACCTTTCTCCCTCCCCTCTGTTCATTGTCCATCTCATTTAGGACTTCTTGCATTATCCCTGTTTGTGGTCTTTTGTTGTATTAGATGCCAACTTGACATGACCAGGGATTGATCTTTGTGTCCTTTGAAATGCTGCAAGTACAGTATAGAGATGAGGGTTGTTTGAGAGGCTTAACTATAGATCACGTTTTCTGCTTTTGTTTATAGTTTGTAGATATTTTTAAATTCTAAAAAAACAAAGACTATGTTATCTTTCAAGAAATATTATTTGGGTTTTTCTCCTTGTTGTAATTTTATTTTATTCCAGGCTTGTCATTCAGTCCAGCAGATCCTTGATACACTTAACTTGCCCCGTAAATACTGCAGATATTACTTCATGACTTCACGTGGGTGTGAAAGAACAAAATGTTGGTTCTGTCATGTTCCAGGACATGGGGATGAAAAGGTAAAAAGATTCATTGAAGTAAGGAACAGATTGTAAATGTGAATACTTTTTAAAACCAAAACATCATCTTCTTTGTTCATTTACATGTGGGAAGTGAGTAATCAGAGATTGATGGATGAAAAAATTGTTCAGAAATTCTTCCTCTCAAGGTCTTCTAATCTATTTTTTTTTAATGGTATAATTTTGAACTGGTAGATGCTTTAAGAGAGTACGCATCAATAATTAGGCTGTACAAATATAGAGTAGTAGAATGGGCAGATTCTGATACATTTCTATCCTGAGCATCAGAGACTTCAAGCAACCCTTTGTTAAAAACTTCGTATGTATTGTTAAAGCCAAAAGCCATCTGTGGTAAATTACCTCCCGCATGTTTTGTGCAACAATGGGCATGTTTGTTTTAAGATTCTGTAATCTCCTTAAATAGAGCAACAGCTCTCATCATATTTGCAAGTAAGAATAGTTTTCCAATGATGGGCAAAGTAAATGTATTTTCAAATCATTTAACAGAGACATTATGAGTTTAATGCATCCAAGAGCTGTGCAAGGCAAGCTAACTGTACTGGCAAGTAATAAGATTTTTAAATTGTCTCTATGAAAGTTCTGTAAATTAACTAGAAGCAAACAAAAACATCAAAGCAAGAAACCAGTAACAAATGCCTAAACTTGTCCTCATCAGATCCTACAAAATTTATTTCTTACCTACCATCCTGCTGGTATGAGAGCAATTTTATCATTGATGTCAGTAAGTAAAAAAATTCAGAATCAAAATGTAAAAAATAACTTGCAGTTAACTTGTTAGACATAATTGCTAAAAAAACAATTAACATCTAAAGGAGCTTGTCCATCTTACTGGTATCTTAAATATACTGCGTCTGAATTTTTAAAATATATCAGTGTAATTTGGTTTTATTTTTCTTAATGTTTTCTCTTTTCCTTTATATATATACAAAAAAATTGGATTTATGTTTTTGTTCATGATTTCTTAATCCTTTAAAAATTTGTATTATTTATGACATCTTAAAAATACTAAGATAATCTGAGAGTAGTTTTGTATGGAACATTTTTGCTTTTTTTTTGAAGCATGATATCTTTAGCAGCTGTAGTGAATATTTGTAATTTTCACCTAGTTTATCTGAATTACTGTGGTTTGCAGTGTTTCTTTACGTTACAGGCACATTAAATAATTATTTGCCTAAAACTATTAAAAATCCATTCCATTTGATTTTACTTGTGGTGCAGCATTCCAGCACACTGTAACTGTTCTACCCACCAAACCTAGCAAACATTCCTGAAAATAGACCTGAGTTTTGTTTGTTTGTGTATGAATTTGTTTTTAAACCTGTCCATTTGAAAATTATAATAGGCCAAGCACCTCATGGTGGCACCAAAGTACATAAATGAAAAACAGGTAAAGAAGCAATAAAGGGGTCTAGTCTTACACAGGAGGAATAAATCTCGTCAGGAGGAGAATTGTTATGCAGACTGATAGTCCATCTGCTTAGAACTGTGTTCTCAGTGATAATAGTTACCAGAGTTTTTGAAGAGAAATACCTTTCCCCTAATGATTTTTTTTCATTAAGTAACTGGTTGATGCTTTAAGGCATAACTTCCTAGTATTTAATGCTTTACAGTTGTAGATGATCACACAACACAGCAGTGTTTGAATTCATGAAAACATCACACATTTTGAAAATCAGCATATTCTTGAGCTCAGCAAGTTGTACAAGATACCAATTTTTGTTTTGGGGTTTTTTTAAGATGTTTTTCATTTTCAAATAGTGAAATCTGTGTTATATTAGGTAAACAAAATAGAATACTTGCCGGAAGTATTTAAAGGGAGGGTGGATCTTAACAGTATGTATCAGTGATGGAGAAGAGGGTAAAGGAAGTGGCGCTGGACTCTTCTCTGTGGTCCTCAGTGAAAGGGCAAGAGACAGTGAGCTTAATACAGTAAATTGTTTTGCTCAAATGGCACTTCAGAGTGTAGCACAATCATTTAATGGTTAAATAATTGGTTTCAAAACATGATGTTGTGCAAGCTGTATTTCTCTTTGTGATTTTACTTTAGCTTTGTGAACCTTACTCATTAATTTTTTGGACTCCTATCCATTAAAGAAATTTTTACTTTCTGTGACTTCATACTCTCCTTTTCCTTGATCCTATGAACCTCTTAACTGGAAACAAAAAGGATATAAAATAGGAAGATTTCTTCCTTCGTTAGTGTTATTTTACAACTTCAGGGCCTTGGATATATGCTTCTGTTGTGGTGGATTTTGGTTTTGTCTTTTTAATGTGGCTTTCTAAAGAAATGAGATTCTACACTGTCCTTTTATTACTGTCTCTAACCACCACTAAATGACCCTTGAACCTTTTGGTCTGTTTCAGCCACATTGAATAGGGATTGTGGATCTCAAAGCTTCCACAGCATACAGAAACTTCCTGTAAGAAAGATCCTGGGTTTGATCTCACTGAGATAAAGGCTCTGCAGTACGGGGCTTTCTCTCTTATTAAACAAGAGAGTGGGCACTGACTAGGAAATGCTAAAGTATTTAGTGAATTCTATGCTTGTTCTTCTGAATAAGTACCTCTGTTGCAGTAGAACCATGTTTTTACTGGGGAGTTGGTTGGTTGTATAAGATACAGAGGCCTTTGTTATGACTTTTATTAAATTGTTGTGTTTAATGAGTCATGGAATTAACTGATAGATGACAGAATAGTGTGATTTATACTGCCTTTTGAAAATAGGAGCAATCTCTTTCATGTACCTTCATTCAAAATCTATTACAGCTAACTCAAAATTTAAAGATTCTCACATTTTTTACATATTCTGTGGGTGCAGTTACACCTTCCAAAATTGGAACAACTAAATCAATGGAAGCCTTCTAGAAGGTGTAAATGAATTACACATTTATTTTCTTTTATTGATGTAATACAGCATGTCCCATCATTGAATACTACTACAAGTGGTTGTTCAAGCAATTTCACTAATACTTGGAACAGTCAGAGCTCCAGATGCACTCTTGCCTTTTCTTGGGAGTCAGTCCATAGAAGGAGAAAAATAGATTCCAAAAGAAAGCAAACTAATTTCCATACTGTAAGCATGTGCTAAAGTTTATTGTGGAAATGCCCTCAGCCACCTGGGAGTATAGGTTTGGATTAAGTGAGTTTATCTGTTCCCAAGTGACACTTCATGTGTATCAATGATATGGCTTTCTGAAAGGTGTATCTTGGAGTATAGCTCAACATTGTGATACTGCTTCCAAATAAAAACTATAATCTTCATTTATACTTAGATGTACAATTTTTGTATTCTTTGGCTTGATGATCTAAACAAGTTAATAATTTTAAAATAAGAAAGATGTCTTGGCCATAAACCAGTATCTTCTGCTTTGACGGTAGTTCATTTGCTGTCTAACGAGCTTCATGAGTGAATCCTGTGTCATTTTCAAGTTGCATGTAAAAATAAACCTGATTCAGTTCTGTAGTACCATGACTGCTAGTAATTTAGGACATTTTCTGGCTCGTGATTCTTAATTATTTCACAAAATGGTATTAAATATGACCAATTTACATTGTTGTGCAGAAAGACTGTAAATGTTCCAGAAGTGACAGAATTTCAAAAAGGGCGTATGGTTTTCCCTGACTTCAAATTCTAAGATACAATATCTTTATTTCTTCATCTGCAGAGATAGAGAAAAATTTTTAGGTATCACAAAGCTGACAGCTTAAGATGTTAAGACAAGAATGTTCCAATACTAAATAACATTAAAATATATAGATATGGATTTTTCTTTTCTTTTAGCCTATTCAGTCTGTGGTGAAATGGCTCATTAAATCATCTCAGTTCTGAGTTTTTTAATCTATGTGCTTATGAATGATTCTTTTTGGCAGTCGGTGTTACCAGCTTCATTTTTGGATGATTTTTTGACTTCTCAGTTGATACATTCATGAAATTTTCGCTTTCACATTTTTACTTCCCTTTCTTTGTTTACAGTCTCCCACATTCATACTAATTCTGAAGTAACTTCATTTTCTGATTATCTTTTTTTCTCTTTTTTTGGTTTTTTTTTTTTCCTATGAGTATATGCATACACATGCAAACACTTGTGGTCCCAGCAGCTTCTTTCCCAAACATTCCATTTGCATTGTTTTTTCTGTTTGATTTGATTTGTCAAAAGGAGGCCTTTTGACAGATCCCATTACCTTCTCATACAGTTTATCAGTATGTATGACTTACATGGAAGCAATGTAAAGCTCATTATATAATAGAACTCATATTTGTGAGTAGTTCTTTGTTTGGCATAAACTGAAGTTACATTTTACTATCATTTTTTTCTTTTTTTACAGATTTGCATGGCAATTCTTAGGACATACATTAGTATCAAAGAATCAGGCCTCCTAAAACGTGCAGGTACGGCATAGTAGTAACTGTTGATGTATCTTTGTTACTTAGCTTATTTGAAGCAAATTAAATAGGCTGTTGAGAGAGAAATGGTTGCCACTTCAGCAGTGAATCGTACGTCAAATGAAAGAATACATATGCACTTACCTCAGGAGGTTCTTAGAAATCTTACTTCCACATAAAATGAGCTTAACCTGACTGTAACTAGATTTCGGGGTAGAAATACATAAATAAGGCAGGGAGGAGGTTTAACAGAACTCAGATTTTATTAAGGTGCTTTTGAACACCCTGGCAAAACATCAAAAACCTGAGAATGGAAGCACTTGAAATTAAGTGTTGCTACTGCACCCACCTCCAATAGCTTTAGTTTAGTGCTTACTCCATGTATGCAAATGTTAACACATTTTAAGGACTATAGTTCATTCAGATCCATCTGAGCTTTTGAGTTCAGTCAGAAAGGGCTTTTGTTTAGTTTTTAATCTGGACAGTGATTCCTTTTGTTCTGGCCCTGAGCAGTCTTTAAGTTCTTGAAAGTTTCTCAGAGTGTAGCAGAATCAGAACAGGGGAATCTCAATGATACAGTATTATTTTCAGAATAGTCAGTCTGGTTCTGGTAAGGTCAATGCTATATTCAGACTTTGGATCCTTTCATCCAAATTTCTCCATATCCCTCCCATAATATCTTGGACAATTAAGCGTTATTGCACTGTGTCTAAAATGTAAGAAAGTAACTTGTTTAAATAGTTAGCATCAGTTAATCCCAAAGTGAAATTCAATTTAATTGCTTTTTCAGTCCAAATATTTGTGCAGTATTACAAAGAGGTTACTCCTGGTGTCGATTTTTCTTCTGAAGTGCTCAATGATCTTCTTGTTTCATTGCTCAGCAACTGCATGTTGCAGGAAGTATTTCAGATATTGAATGTAATTGCACAAATCAAGACACTGGTAAGTGACTTTGTAATATTTTTTAAATCTTAGTTTCATCATTTTAGTTTTTGAGTACTATGCCATTTGTAATAAGAGGTTTGCTTTTACTCTGGTACTCAAATCTTGGGTGAGGGGAGTAATTCAGAATACCCTATTATAAAATCTCTAAGCTTTCTAACTGAATGAAGTTGCAAAATTGATTGTGCTTTTTCTGTCTGTATTAGCCAGCTGTAGATGTTCTTCTGAAAGTTTTTGAGCATGTGGCTTCTTTGAATATAAGAAATGCTGTGCCTACATTGATCAGTACCTTCTGTAAGGTATGAGTTTTATTTGTACTACTGCTGCTTTTTGGAATTTCTGAAATACGTTGCCTATTTTTAAACTCAAACAAATGAATTTAAAAAACAGTACTGAAATAATATTTAAAGTGTTATTGTGAGAAGCTGGATTTGTGCTATCAGTTTTCATTTATTCCTTTGTGTCTGGCTGAGATTCACTGCGATGTGTTTTTCCCAATGTTGTTTGCCACTTACTTCTGAAGATGCGTTAAGTCATCGCAACTTTTTGTGTGCTTACTTTTCTTACCTTGTCTGATATTACAGCTCATTGATGCTGGTATCTTCCTTGAGTTAGAACATTTTGACTACATTATTAAGTTACTTCGCCAATTGCAAGTTTCCAGTTGGGAAATGAGTACTGTTTTGAACATAAAATCCAGGTATGTCTTTAAGGAACTATTTTCTAATTACAGCTGCCTAGTTCCTTATTCAGCATCTATTTTTATAAATTTATGTGGAATCTTTAAAAGGTCTGTTGGATGAAAATACTATAATATAATGTCTAATTGTATTTTAAAGTGCTGTTGATCTACTGTGTTTCAAAGATCAAGCATTGTTAAATCAAAACTTAGATTCTGACCACAATTATTAGTTTTTTCATATCAATCATCATTATACAGTCTGCTGCCTGCTGTGATAGAAGTTTATATAGCTAGCCAAATTAGAAACATCATGATTTAATATATCATTTAGGCCTACTTAAGCAAGCAGTACTTCTGCGATAAACAACCCTTCTAGGATTAGTTATAATCTGAAGTAGTTTTCTAGTTTCCTTTACAGTGTGACTACATAAACATTTGTGCCAACACTACTAGGGAGGAGGGTCATTTTTTGAGTACTGCTGGGATAGCTGGGCAAAATGTCAAATCTGTTCAAAAACTGCTGATACTTCCCCATCTCTTGAGCAAGGTAGTGGTCCTTTTTCATTTTGGTATCGTCTGCATCGTACACACACAAGTTGAGAAACTAAATTTGTGGTTCATAAACATATCTTTGATTCTTAGTGGAACCCAAATATGCAGCATCTGAGAAAATAGCTCTGCTCAGTTATTTGTTTAATGCATGCGCTAACTTCCCTTGGCAAGATTTTAAATAAGCATTTTCAGTGTAGTATGAAGCAAATAGGATCAAAAATCACATCAGTTTAATTTCATTTGTGATAATTTGTTGTTCACCTTCTGCTAGTTCAATAGGATGTGTTAAAATTTAAGTATTCGTGTTTTTTTTCATATGGAAGATTTAAGGAAAGATATTTTGAAAAGACATGGATTTTTGACTTCAACTTGGCGGTGGCTGAAATTCAGGTACAGTATTTGCATTCATCATGACTTCTTTTAAACCTACATGAAATAGCAATTTCTAGACTTTTTTTTTAATTAGTGGCCCTTATTATTAAGTATAGTGAGCTTATGCAAAGCCATGTTTGGGAAGGCGTAACATTCAGGAGAAAACTGTCTTTGGCCTTTCTGTAATGTCAGTATTTTAATTTACATAGTTGTAATTTTTATCTTTGTTTTGCATCGAGTTCAAAGGTTTTGTAACTTTAAGCAATTACTTCCTCTGTTTGTTGTGTTTGTAACTGGTAGTAGTACATCATTCCTCACCAAAAATGTATTTAATACATTATTTAGCAAATAGAATTCATACCTAGTATAGAAGCACACAGTTGTAAAAGCTGCAGTGGACAACATTAAGCAGTATTTTAAAGAATAAGAAAATACTGTAAAACATTCTTCATTTGGAAACTTGTGTCGTTCATATTCAGAGTCAGATTACTCATTATCCACAATTATAATATGGTTTGCATATTATCACACATCCTGTGTAGATGCAAAGATTGAAATATAAATAGGCAAAAAACAGTACTGATTTTTTTTACTCCTCTAACACCAAAGTCATCAAGTGATCTGGCAAGCAAAAGACTAATTCATACAGAAAATAACCATAAATTCAGTGTTCATGATGGGAAAAAATATACTGAATTAATGCCAGTTCCTAAATAGGATGAATAAGTTATGAGCTTCCTCAGTTGGGGTCATGACATGAAAAAAGGAATTTAATTTCTTGAGGGATAGAAGTAATTAGTAGTCCATGCAAGTTTGGCAACGTGTAACTGCCGCATGAACATGGAGATTCTTGGCAGTAGCGTGCCATCTCCATTTTTTCCTCCTTTAAGTCTATCCCAGGCACGTATCTCAAATTTCACTATATTTTTTATTTTGTTTTCTGGAATCTGGTTTGCTTATATTTATTCTTTTCCTTTACAGCATTGCAAGGTAAAAAGGGATTGGACCAAGCTGGGAGCTTTGTATCTTAATGCAAGAACTGGATGTGAACATTTTGATGATCTTCAGAAATTGTTCTTATCTATTGCTGAAATTCTAACCAAAGCTTCTGAGACAGACAAACCAGGAGTCCCTTTTTGCAGTTTTGCTGATGCAGGTAATACTAGGATGCAAGAAGTACTTTTTGTAGAGATTTTAAAAAGAGATAAAAATTAATTAATATGGTTTTCTGATTATTAGTTAATTTTATGTTGCAATGTTCTGAATTTTTTGGGGTGCAAATACAGCTGTAATGTCCAGTAGAAGCTGTTTTCCAGTAGAAGTAAAATACTTGCACTTAAAGTCAAGGAAGATTCTGAAGGAGGAACAGTAGAGTTTTGTGAAATCAAAAAGAGAGCCCAGAATTAATGATCTTTTAATAAAAATGGCCTGTGCTCAGGACAATGGCAAATGTATTTGAGTATTTTCATGAAAGTGTCACACAGTTAATAGCATAAATAAGCTTTAGTGCTGTAAATATATATATAGTTATGTATTTTAAAACACATTGAACAGATTACGTCATGTATTTATTTTTTTTTAGTACATTGGATTTTTAGAATTCTTTTACTCTCTAAAGAACCAAGGGTTTCTGCAAGGGCTAGGTGTTCAAGAACCCAGTTCTGGCAGGCTTTCTTCCCTCTTCTCCTCACTATGCCCCTTCATTATTTACAAGTTTGTATCATTCTTCCTAATGAGTTTACAGATTACTGAGGCTTAGTAAAGTGTCAGTGGGATATTAAATCGTTTTGTAAATGATTACTTAGATATTTTTCAACCTTTATTATCTACTGAAACATAATGAATATTTATTCCAGATATCCAGACTTTCATATTGTAAAAAATCTGTCAGAAGTTCCAGTTGTGACACAGGGAAAAAGTTTTGTTGGAGCTTGGAACTTAGTCTATCTTCCGTAGAGTGGTGGTCTCCCGACTGATAGGCACCTCCATCAGTAAAAAATTTTTGAGCAGTCACCCACAATTTATTTATTTATATATTATATACATATGCTACTACACCAATGTATTAAATTCACTATGAACCATACCAAAAAAAGTAATTACAAATATGAGATAAATATTAAATAAACACTACATTTTTAAAGTATTTTACTTATTTTTATTTTCTAATAGTACAAAAAATATTTCCTCACCACAGCTGAATGGATTGTTGTGCCCACACCCTACTTTGAGACTGCTGCTCTAAAATTCTAACAGTGCTTCCAAAGAGGTTGTAATTACTCAGTTTTGCAGAATTTATTTGTGGTGCCAGGAAATGTAAAGCTTACTTCACACATAATGATGTTACTAAATTCGGCCATAACATGTCCAGGCATTCCATGAATGACTTAGGAAGTTTCTATTTTCAATGGCAAATGCTTCAGAAAATGTATTTAATATTTTCACTGTGTTTTTGAAATGTGTAATTTCTTTAAAACTGCATTTACATGTTAAATAAATAAATAAGCCTTTTTCTTTTTCTTTTTGTTTCCAGTAATGAAAAATTCACGCCATAATAAAGCAGACAAACTTTTCATTGGAAGGACTGGGATAAGCGTAATGTATTCGTATCACAAAGTACTGCAGTGGGTAAAGGTATGCAGAGCTACAGGAACCTGATTGGAGGAAAAAGAGAAAAAGAATTAGTAATTTTTCTTCTGGATATTAAACTCTAGCTTCTCTAGTGGAATGACTGGGTGTGCCACCTGCCTCCCTGTCATCTTGGTACTTCCAAACTGTCCAGCTGGACCAAAGCATTTTATTGTGCCTTCTTGAACAGTAGTCTTCATGGAGCCGTTCATAACTTGGTCTTGCAACCTAGAAACTGATTGCTCGTGTTCATTTTGTGATTTTTCTGAGCTGAGGTTGAATCTGAAGTCAGAGACAGGTCTTCCTGAGGTTTTGGGGTGAGGTGCTGATGGGATTGTTTCCCAGAAACGTAGTTTTCTTCCACCTGGCAATCATGCTGCATTCTGAGATCTCCCAGCTGAAGTGATATTTAGAGAAGTTTGGGCAATTTCCTGCACTGGTGCTTCTGCATCTGACCTCAAGTGGAATGGATAAGGCCAGGAGGACAGAAAAGCAGCGTAGCATAGCTGCACTTGGTGAACTGCTTGTTCCCCAAGATCCCAGAACTTCTGGAAGTACTTTTCTGCCACTGAATCTAAGTTCTGTGCATCTTGCAAAACTCAGACATCACAAAGAAATACCTTTGCAATCATACCTTAGCTGTCAAATATTACACAGGGCCAGGGTTAAGAGACTAGAATTTTGACTGAATGTTTTACATTTCTTAGGCCTCAGGCAGTATTGGTCATAATTTCACTGCAGCAAGATCATTTCAGTGTTAAATTTGGAAGAAAGGAACCAGTGCATACTGAGCTCAATCTCCTTTAGAAAGCAACATGACAAATGATAGCATAAGAAGTAATAGAAACCCCTGATGATTTTAGATTATGTTTTGGTCAGTGATCCCATTCTGAACTTGGGCCTGATCCTTTCAATTGATAATTATGCTGTACTGGGATGTTCCTCATCCTGTACAAGATGATTTCTAGAATGCATTTCCATGAACAGAAGGTCTTTGGTCTCATGAGCTTTTGAGTTGGCTTTTTTTTGTGAATTACCATCAGGAACTCTTTCTGGTTCACATCAGGAATTAAATTGTCTTTTGTATTATTGTCTCTAGGGAATGACATTCAGGAATTCTGTTACATGAAAAACCTGTGCACTGCTCAGTCTGTTTCCAGAGTCAAGTCAAGTCCCAGGAGATACTTGATACAGGGACTTAGTCTCGAGACAGGATACCTGTTCTGATAATCCATTAATTTTGCAACAATGGCTTCTTGAGTTGAATGGCCTTCAGCAGGTCCCTACCAAGCTGCAGCACCGTGTGGTACTGTTCAAGAGTAAAGGGAAGGAGAGAAGTCTTTGCATTAGCACTTGTTTAGTACTGCACTAGAACTCTTTAGGCATTTTTGTTCCATAAAAAGCAGTTAGAACAGTTAAGATACTCCTGACCACAGAAGAGTGACTATAAATTCTTGGCATTGAGGAGTGGCAGTGCTCACATGCCCACTGAAGAGTTTAGTTTGGCTTGAATTTTGGCTGTCTTCTTCAGCATATAATGTTTGTGTTCCTTCAGATATTTTAGCTGCTTTCCAGTTCCGTCTTAAGGAAGAGTCTTATCCTGGATTGCACAGCCCCTGATATTTCAAGGAGATTCATTTTCCGGTCCTAATTTCAGAGGTGCAAGGTGTGAAAGCATGAGTACCAATGTTCTTGTACAGCAAGAGTAACTGAAAGTAGATGCTTCTTATAATACTATGATTTCTTTAATGTCTAGAGCAAAACATCTTTGTTTCTTTGAGAGTGTTGTGTTAGGTATCAAACCTGCTTCTCAAGAGATTACTGACATGATGCTCAAACAGCTTGGTAGACAACCTGTATTGACCATATTAGAATGTGAATGAGGTACTGCTCTAAATGAATTATATCAGAATTGCCAGATCCCAAATTTATCTCTGCTTCAGGAAGCTGTCATTCTTACCTCTCTACAGTTTCACTCCAATATATATATCAGATAGATCCCCAGTCCTGGGGTTATGGGCTAGTATTTCCTTGGTCCATGTCTTTTTTGCCCAAAAGGTAGTTCATAAAGTAAGGTAGTAATGGATTTGCTCTTCCTGCTCTGCCCGAATTAATTTTGGCTTTAGGACATGCCCTGTGCTCTTTTATTAATACGTTGGACTGCCTGAAACTCTAAGTACGCTTTTCATAACATTTTTCTTTCAAGAGCACCAAACCTCTTTATTCCAGTACTTTGGTGGCTCTTAAGGGTAAAATATGTATGCTGCTTGGTTCTGAAGAGAGTTTTGTTTGTAAGAGGCAAGGAAAGTTCATAAAACAAATGTACTTCAAAAAGACATGCGACAGGAGTATGCCTTGTATGGAGACAGGTCTTCAAGCAGAGCTAGACTGCTTTCTGGGTATTTAATTGTAGAGAATTCTGTAACATCAGTGCTCCTTTGGCAGCTCTTTCATCCATTTCCTATTTCAACTTTTTCTTGAAAGACGTCACTATGGTTTATTTTTACTCAGCTTTTTAATATTTCAGAGAACTGATCAGAGGTTCTAGTCCAATTAAGGATCTCATCCCTCAGCTGCATTTTAATTGAGGGCCCTTCCTTTTCTGCTTATAGCTGCATACATTCCATCTTCCTATACAGACCACTTCCTAGTGGGCTCTTCTTTTGCCAGAAGCATGGAATAGATGCAGATCCTCCTTAATTTTATATTTCATTTCTGGTTTGCGCTCAGATTTCAAATTTCACCTGAGTCTTTCTGGTATGTATTTTCCCCTTCAGCCACGTACATCTACAGTTGAATGGGTTCTTTACACTTTAAATGTTAACTGCAGTTAATGTTAGTGTTTTTATGGGTTATGTTGAAATAAAAGATACCCATAGGCCTTCAAAAGTGTCCAATTTTGAGCACATGCCAAGTCCATAGAGTATATGTACATGAGCATAAAGCAAATTTTTTTAAATTAGCTTCTTAATAAGTAATTTTCTGCCAACTTCTCTGTTCTCCTAAACCTGTCTTTCCATCTGCCACCATGGCCCTTGTTCTGCCACCACAATGCATGCTCACACACACCACAGTTTTTTGTAAGCCCCTTCATCATTGATGCACCCACTAAGCAAGAGCTGAAACACGTCTGGTTTGGAGTTTTGTCTTTGTTACTTGACTAGCAAGGTGCAGCCAGATGGGACAAGTACTGAATTCTCCCTGGCCATGTCTTACTGGGGACATGATTTTGATATCTCACCTTGATCATCCTATTTTTTAGATTCAGATCCTACTTACCTTGGAATCTGCTACCTTTCTTCCGTTTTTGACAGAAAGGGACAGCCAAAAAGTTGTTAAGATGAAGTTTCTGTAGAAAACTAGTCTAAGTATCAGGCTAGAATCCAGTGATAAAGTTGTTGGTTTTTACAGTGTTGGTCAGATAGGCCCAAATTGTTCCAGTTTATTGTCCTATTGCATACAGTCATCAGTGTTTCCTTTCACTTATGCTGGAGTAGTTACTTCAGTTTAACAATTACATCTCAGCTGCAAAATGAAAACTCTGTATGATCTTCTGGAATTTTGTAGATGGTGTAGTGCTGAATGGAATCAAAACTAAAAGTATTAATAAACCAAAGTAAGCACATATAAATTAATTACAAAGTATATTAAGAATACTCTATTGGACATTATATAGTAGAAATAATGTTATGGGTAATAGTGTGTTAGGAACTCTTCAACAACAGATTGGTAGAGTTTTTTTGTCTACATAGTAAAAAATAACCTAAACTTTTCATTTGAAATTTTACTATACTTCACCCTGACTCAGTTTGGATAACTGCATTGGTACCTATAAATCTGTGTCACCAAATTAAATCTGTTCTATTTTATGTAAATGTACTTTGTGTTCATTGATATCATTGCTTTCTCTGATCTTCCCCCTTTCCCTCTCTGTCTTACACTAGGGAAGTAAGGTTTTGGATAAACTGCATGAGCTACAGATACATTTTACACTCTTAAAAGGACTTATAGGTCCGGGGAGGTCAGCATCCAGATGTCAGGTTGTTAATAAAGCCACAGAAATCTTTCTTCATTCTGGAAATTTGGATGGAGCAATTAGGGTATTGAGAGGTAAGTCTGTCTTACAATTTTGAAATAAATTTGAGCATTTCGCTTCTATGACAGAGTTCAGATAAAAGTTACAAGCTGGTGTGTGTTACTAAATACAGTTAATACTACTGAGGAAGTAAAGGAAAGGTGATTGTCTTACTGGTTAATATTCTTCTTGATATGTATGAGAAATATTACAACTAATTTTTTCAGATGTGAACACCATTCTACCCAAAAACCTGCTGTAGTGAGGGAGAAGTGCAGCTTGGAAAGTGATGCTGTCTCACATAGTTTTCCTTTGAACCAAGGGACATTCAGTATCAAATTTCTGAATTGGGTCGATGCAGTGTTCCTTTGCACCTCACAGTATCATCATTTAATATAATTGCTTTCGAACAGTACCATATTTCTGCAGTTATTACATATGGCTTTTTGGAACTCTGATCTGCTGAAAAGAGAAGAAATTCAGAAGTAAAAAGAACAGAATGTATGCTGTAAATTGATATTGAAGATGTAAATTTGCTGTTCAGTTTTATAGCTGTACATGGATACCTACATATCTATATATTCCACTGACAGTCCATTTTACTGCAATGATATTTCACAGAAGGGGTGATTTATTATACAGTGGTTCAGAGAATCAATCAAAGAAGCATTAGTCATGAGGAACGAATTATTAATAAGTTGAGCTGCGCTTTCTGTGCAATTCTGAAGTTTCTGTCATGTCCGGTTTGCAGTACATTCTTAAAGGCCCAAAGTCTCAACATCCAGAAGTTCCAATTCCTAGAAATAACGCTGCACTGTTGTTTCCCACAGAATCAGAGTGGATTACAGATGCACCATTGTGGCCCTGTGATAAAATGGACATCCTCAATCGACATAATCTGTTATGTGCCATAGTGCACAAATACTTGAGGAAGAGTTTGTACAGGCAAGCATTTGAAGTTCTGCAGAACTTACCAGGTTTGCAGAAACATTCTGGTAAGTAAAGAAAAAGATACTGTGTAAAGAGTAAAAATTTAACAGATTCTGTGCTGTTCTTGTAGTGTTTTCTAGCTAAAATTTGTTGAAGAAGTAAGATGCATCTATACAAGTCTGTTTCTGTTTTCCAAAGAGTATAGTGCCAGTTAAGTATGTGTTGTTCTCTGCAGCTCTTGCTGCACTTGTACACACAGACTTGGATGTGCACACACAACAATTCAAATTTTATTTTATCATAATTTCAGATGAATGAGGTGGGGATATTTTTTCTTTAACTGAGATAGCTAACCTAGGCATCTCTTATATACCATGTTAAGAACCAAGCACTCTTTCAGGCTCTATTTATCTGACAAATTCTGGATGAGTACTTCAAAATGAGATACATAATTACTTAGGCTCCACTGAGGAAACCTCAGCTGTTTCCTGTGTGTAGGTCTCACTGTGTACTGCCACTTTTAGGTATGTTAGGAGAGATTGGCTGGAGGACCATCTACTTAGAGAATACTGAAAGGATCTAGTTCTTTGAGTTGTGAGGTGAATACAAGGCTGCTCAGTCCTGCCAAAAAGGAGACAGTTCAGAATAAGAGTAGAAGCAGAAAACAAAGGGGATTTTTATCGGTGGAAATCTTAAATCTGAGAGATCAGGTGAAGATTGTATTTATAGGCTTGAGCAACTAAATGTATTTTTATCTGATTCTGTTGGTTTTGGCAGCAAATTATTACTTGAACCTTAACACTTGTACTTCACAATATGAAAGAACTACTGTATGAAAAGACTTCTGATGAATAAAGCATTCATATTTTCCCAGCCTTGTTCCATCTTGCTGATGGGGGCAAGAGTTCTGATTTAGGTACTTACAGACAAACAATCCCTCAACTAGGTTTGCATTTGAATTAATTCAGTACTTAATATTCTTAATTTCATTTCAGATATTATAGATGCTTCTCAATACAGCCGCCTTTTTAACAAGCTGATAAATGCCTGTTTTGAGAACAAGAACCTTGGGGTCTCGTCTTCTGCAGTAGACTTCATGCTTTCCAGGAAGATTGCTATTGATTTTGTTTTACTTAGAGGATTAATCACAGCTTTGGGAAGAAGTTCTTTATGGTCCAAAGCTAGGACCTATTACAAAAGTAAGTTGCTTCTTAAACAATATTGTCGCCTTACATTCTTTAGATAATGTGCCCATAACATTTCAGTGTGACTAAAAAGAAAAACAGTACTTCATGTCATTCTCAGGAATTTATTTGTAACCAGAATATTTATTAGGAAATGGTGATTTGAAAATAAGAATCAGTGCATACTACCTGGCACGAAATAAATGTAATTGTGATAAAATTACTTTTTTACATTCAGTTTCAGAATTTCAATATGTGAGCCCTGAAATGTTTGAAAAGAGCATCATCTTCACATTTTCATCTAGGCAAATTAGATTTTCTTATACTTCCCTCTAGAAGCATCTCGGTGGTGGTACAATATTTAAGATTTGAGAAGTCTAGCTAATTAGTTTTTCCTAACTATAAGAAAATTCCTTTCAATTAAAGGCTAATAGTCTGTAATTGTTTTCAACTCCCCATTTCTGAGCTGAGATAGTACTGGGTGTGCCACTCTGCATAAGGTCTACCCATATTGTCACATTATTCACTGTTTGATTCTGTCTTAGGATTGTTGAGGTTAGCAGACTGCTTTAGCAATCCATCCTTGCTAGGATGGATACTTGGTTCTGTTAACATTGAAATTACTGTTTTTCCTCATCTCTTTTTTTTTCCCCTGAAATGCTGTGTATGTTGGGTTGCTGGGATCACTTGACAGTATAGAGGGGAGCAAAGTAGAAGATGCTGTTCAAATGTTCTCTCACTTTGACCATGGTTAACAGCTTCTGTCAGACCTGCCTAAATTGTACTTGTCTTGGTATCCCCAGACTTCTGACAGAGCTTTATAATCATAGCTGATAAAACTCATTGAAAAAAAAAATCCAAACATTTTACAGCTGTGAATATTACGTATAAATGCTGTGTTCTCAAATCAAGCCATTTCATAGGTGGAATAGTAAAATCCATTAAGGGTTTGGGGTTGGGGTTTTTCCACATTTTCTCCACACAGAAGAAGACATCTATGTTTACTATTGGTAATCCTAATTCCTTATGTTTCTGCATTTACTCACAGATGCTTTATCACTGGGTTGTTACCCAGAGCTGCAGGGAAATTTATGTCACAAACTTCTGAACATTCCCTCTTACCTGTCTGAGGTTGAGATGCTGTTGACCATTGAAATATTTCTTGTTTCAAATGCCAGTGGTATTCAAAGTCCAAGGACTAGTCAGGCTCTTCAAGTAATACTGAAAAGGTTTGTTGTCCAATAAGTACCATTTTGATTGTATTTATTCATGTGATCATGTTAGTAATAGACCTTGTTTTCCTTATCCTTCCCTAAGAATACATCTCTTCATTTTGTTTCTTGGATAAATGAGAAGATTTTTATCTCTTGTTTGCATGTGTATGCTACTGTACATCTGCTTGTTTTCTTAAATAGTAAGTTCTGCTCTTGTAAAAAATGTAGGCATGTCACTTAGGCACAGCCTTGTTCCAAAAGTGATTGCATGCCAAAACTGAGTAAACCTTATGGATTCAGGCATGTACATGAATTCTTGCTATATCCAGTTCATTAAATGGTTTGCATTCCTTTACTGAATTCTTCAGCCCAGAGACATTTTTTCATTATATGTGTTATGAATATTGCAGAGCTACTGTGCACTGGCATTAAAGCCTATTACTTTTCATTACCATTCTATATGCTAAAAATACATTTTCTGTAACTTTTTAGTTCGTCAGAACAATAATATAATCTGTCTAGAAATTAGCATAATAATTATCAGTGAAAAATACAAGGCATTATTTTAATGTTTCTATATTTTTCCTGACAGTTAAAGTGACAAGTGACACTGTAAGGCACTTAGGGAAGTGACACTTGTGCCTGTATGGTATCTAATTTTTTATTTGTTGACATTGCCTTACAGATCTGAAGATGCAGTTCAGAATAACAGTGCCTACCATGGGGCAGTGGAAAGGCTGATCCAGGCAGCTCATTTATCTGATCCAAAGCTTTTTCTTAAGCATATGACAATGAATGTTAATATGGAAGAAGTTTATAGCCTGGAGCATTCATCTGCTCTAAAATGGCTTCAGGAGAATATGGAATGGGCTGAGAAGGTCTGGCCGTTTCAGTAATTACTAAATAGTTTTCACTGTGTTCAGACTGTGTCTTAATGATTTACAGCAAGGTTTCAAACACAAGTTGTGGTTTTAAATACTATATTGATGATAATGCAGATAGTAGCACAGAAAGTAATTTTTTCTCTAACTATATAAACTGTCACAGTGACTTATATAGATGTTTTGCAATGGCATCACCAGATAATGAGGAAGCTGCAGCCTCAGAACCTACGTTCTCCATTCTTACAATGAATTAGCACTTAGCTTGTTTCTCCCAGCAGGTAAACATATAGGTGTAGTATAAGCATAGATAAAAGTGTAGGTAAATGCGTTGGTTGATACATATTGTTATTGAGTGAGACATTTTCCACATTCATTCATAGTCTGTAGAAGTAGTACCTATTTTCTTTTGTCTGCTTCACACTAACTTGTGAGGTCACTGTCCCAACTCTTTGCACCTTAGATCTTGATTTCTTTGCTCCAGAAGTCCAGTAAAAAGCACTGAGAATAAAATAACTTCAAAATCACTTGAGACATGCCTGATTTAGGATACTTTTCTTCACAGAACTGAGAGCCTACACGTGGTTGCTCACAGCTGAAGGTTTAGTTGATCATTTAATTAGATACTTACTTGATACTGATAATAGTTTTTGTATGGGTTCACATGTGTATATATGGATACTTCCACTGAAAAGGAAAACTTGCTTTCTTCCTTGATTGTGCTCTTAGAGAGAGGTGGTTTTGCCCATCTTTTAGGTTCTGCCAACTGCATGATGAGATGGAGACTTCTAGCAAGCTCGTTCCACCATTCCTGGTTCTTCAGGATTTCTACTTTTTTCCACCTGAAAATCCTGAACCACATTCAGAGGATGCGTTGCTTAAGTCACACTCTACAGCCTGAATAAGAAGAACCAAACATTTAATATCAGAAGACCTCTCATAGCATAACAAGCCTCTGTCAAAATTGTTACTGACGTCACCACTTTCATAGTGTTGTTATTTGAGATCTCCAGTACTAACCTTCACAAACTTGCCAATATGGTCCTTCTCTCCATCAGTTTTAAAGCCTTCTGTTCTGAACACTTAAGTTCTTTTACCTGTAGAAGTTGATGAGTCTTAAGGTTGTTCCATGGTGGCACAGGATCTCAGTGTTTGAAAAATGTCTCTCCTTTGGGGTAGCGTAAGTCTCTTCCCAGTTCCTGCAGCATTGCAGGGGTCCTTTACAGCTCTAAATCATGAACGCCATCATGACCTTAGAACTGGATGGTTGTCTGGAGGGTTTTGGTATCCAGGGTTTTTCTCTTCAGGTGAAGTTGCCACTCCAGTCTTGGGGTTTATGCCATTAATCTGATGTTGTAAATCTGATCATCAGTTGTTGGATTCCTGACCCTTTTCAATACCACTTCACATCCGGTCTGTTAGGGAGTTGCTACTGGAAGAGAGAGAATTGAATCTGATGACCACCGAGATTACTACTTTCCTCCTGTGCCACTTGTACAGAGAAATGCTAGCATAGAGGCTCTTTTCACATTGTGCCATTCATCTGTAGGGATCATCTGTCTGCCTTGTAAAAAATGGTAGGTTCAGTACCAGTGGTACCAGATGGCATTTCTGTAGCTGTTCACCTCAATCTTAGAATACAGTTGCTCTAGTCCAAACAGACTTTGGGTTCTGCCCCTTCACATTCATGAAGATGGTTCTGCCATTTGGAAGGGTATCCACCTGGTCAAATCCAACTGGATTCTGCTGATTTTGCTTCCCAGTAGCTGAAAGACTGGATTAGAAGTAATCACGTTTCAGGTGAGGGCTCTAAATTGATGCTCTTGCAGCCACTCCAGCATTAGTGAAAAGAGGAGTTTTGGAAGGTTCCAACAAACTAAAACTGGTAGTAAGAAACAAATTAAATTCTGCTAATTACTTCTTGTAAGATCCTTTGTGGCTTAATCTCTCTTGGAATTAGACAGAGGCTATCTGACGCTCAGCTAAATCCCACATTTCTGTGAGTGGTACCCGATGTGTCTAATAGTGTGTTTGACAGACACTGAAGGATAAGATTCTCTTTATTATCTGTACAGCTTCAAAACTTGGGATGTTTTAGAGACAGAATTTTTTCTTATATAAGCAACCTTGAATTTTCACTTAGTTGATCCCCAAAAAAAACCTCCAAATGTTGCTTTATTTTTCAGACAGAGGTTAATCATTGACCTTCAAGCTTGACTTGGAACTGTGTAAAATTTTTGCAATGTTTTGGCTCCATCTCCTGAGTATCATCTTCAGCTGATAGGATGTAATCTCAGTCACGTTTTATATTAACAAGCAAAGCAAGCTCCCCACATCATTGCTCAGAAGATTTGTTACAACTGAGGCTTCTGGTGTTTGTGTCAATATAGTGTTTCTCCCTGTATCACCATGATAAAGCAGTAGGCAATTGAAACAACTTTGCTGTTAAGTCCCTTATTTCACATTTTTATTCTGTCTGGGTCCACATGAAATACAATGCAAAAATTACCATTTTGAGGTGTAGCAGAAGGCCAGGAAAGTTTCTTGAGTAACATTCTCTGTATTCTGGTTAAAGAAATTCCATGTGCTGAACAGGACAAACTGTTTTTTTGTCCACTGTGGAATGGAAATGAGCAAAAGATGGAAAAAATATCCCAAAGAATAAAGTACAACAGAGACAACACAGTTTTGCAGAGCCAGACATGCAGCAGACAATATCCATATTTTTGCTTTCTCTCCGTATAAGTTAAGCTGAAAGAACTTCTATGTTTAACATTAAACAACTTATTTGGTATAATTTTTCATATAGGAAATAAAGTGTATGTTTACTTGTTTGCAGAGAGAGGAAAATGTGCAACTAAAAACTTCCCTGTGCTGTGCTCAGTAGCTTGGAATAGACAACGCTGTACTCCTTCAGTATGTTGTTACATGCATAAGAAACTCCCTCTGTGAAAATCTTTCTTCAGTTTTCACTGATGACACACCATACTCTTGGAAAGATTATTTTTGTTGGGTATGGACAGTTTATTGTAACTAAAACAGAGTAATGTGGTTTGAAAGACTTACCACAATTTTATTTCAAACTGTTGATAATTTTGAGAATTTCAAAATGTGGAACAGAGGTGAGAAGCTGGGAAAAGGACCTTGATAGTTTTATAGTGTTTTATAAAGAAAAGTGGGGAGAAGTGGGAGCATTTTAGAGGAGTTGTTAAGTCGTTAATAAATGTTTTTTTTAATATTTATATAAAGCATTCAACATATCTGAGTCTATGTTGTCATTAAATTATTTAATTCTGTTCAGATTCCTGTAATGAAATATGCAACAAGATAGGCAAGCAGGGAAGTAAATGTGGAGAGTTTAATATCTCGTAACCACTACAAGAGTCTAGAGAATGATATGCGGCATGAGGAAGTTAAGAAAGTGTGAAATCATTCAGACTATGCAGTTCTTCACCACACCAGAGCACACAGTGTAGCAAATGCTCATGAATAAATTGGGCTGAAACTCCCAGCTGTGGAGATGGCCAGCTTCCAGCTTTAACTGGAAGTGGAGGCTACAGCCAGGGTTACAGGCTGTGCTCAGTTCACTGAAGAATTGAAATGGATGTTAGTGAGAGCTTCACTTGAGGAGAAATAGTAAAATTACAGTAATTTCACAATTATAAGCCGCACCTGAATATAAGCCACACTTCC
>VRYO01002734.1:42293313-42338189 GCA_009812075.1 Sialia sialis | reverse complement strand
CCGCACCTGAATATAAGCCGCACCACTGGAGTAGGTTGGATTCTTCAATGAAAACGGTGCGGCTTATATTCGTGAAATTACTTTAAATGTCTCTGCCATAGTCGTAGAAGTTTAATTACTAAAATCTCAATGTTGTACTCCTAAGCTTAGTAAAATTTAGCCACAGTAAAAGCAATGATTCATATTCCTTGTGCTTTCACATTTTCCAGATGTCTTGCGTCTGTGGTTTTATTGGAGAGGTTTTTTTTGCAAATCCAGCTCTATATTTTGCAGTCTTATCTCCTGCACAACTTTCTTTTTGTTTAAATTACTAGAATGATCTGTAGTTTCAGAATTATACTGACAGGATTGTCTCAGAGTTCTGGACCATTGCATGTGATGAGATTGCAGAAACTGATGCTATCTTTTGACCTTCCACAAACCAAGGACCAAAACGGAAAGGAGTAAGGAGAAAACAGTTCCGATGGCCACTTGTAGCAACTTAGAATTAAGAAGCAAGAATATTTCAAATTCTCTGTTAGGGCTCAAATGACATCAAAATACAAAGTTTTCCAGGTGATAATTTTATCTGGTATAAAACAAGCTTTCCATTTGGAAATCTGTGCAGCTCTTGCTGAGCTAGTGGGATGTCCTGGGTATGGATAGGGAATGTCGTGACCAGATAAAGCTACAGTAATACGCCCATCAGCACAATAAATGTTGATATTTAGCTAAAAAGCAGGAATTAATTCCTGTGCTGGGGCAGGATAGGAGTGCTCTGTTTGAAAATGTATACCCTGGGTGGAGCTGATATCTGGCACTGGCACTTGCTGATGACCTCTCCCAATTTATTTTATTCCTCAACAAGTCAAAATAAATTCCAGGTGAAACAAACAGCACGCTTTTCTGTTGAATAAATTAAATTTATTTTTCCATTTGCATAATTGTCCAGACAATTTGCTTACATAACTGATTGGCTTCTATTGGGAAGTGAAAAACATGCTGCACATTATGGAAATGATGAAAATCCCCCTAGGGCTGTGAGGCTGTTAACTTGATTTAAAGCTTCACTGAACTACAGATAGTTCCTAAACCTTGACAGTTCTCTTTTTTAACCTTTTCCGGCTGAAAATGCAACAAATTGCATGCAAATAACTTCAATCCATAATCTCCCTTTGTTCTCGAACACCGGCAGCAATAGAGATTTTTGCTCCGAGGTTCCATGTCCCTATATCAGCTGCATTTTGACACCAAGTATCTTGGAAGAAAAACAGATGTGAAAATGTATGTGTACATCGAGCATTACTAACGTGTTAAGCTGTGCCAGGGCAGGTTTAGTTTGGACAATAGGAGGAGTTTCTTCAGAGAACGGGTGATTAGACACTGGAATGGGCTGCCCATGGAGGTGGTGGAGTCCTCGTCCCTGGAGATGTTTAAGGAAAGACTGGACGTGCCACTCAGTGCCATGGTCTAGTGGCCGGATGGTGCTCGGTCACAGGTTGGACTCCATGATCTCAGGTGTTTTCCAACCTAATTGATTCTGTATAGCTGCAGGAAAGCAGCTCTTGCATTCCCCTCGGGAATGAGCTTATTCCTGGTTTTTCGCCTACTTGGTGGTTTTTTTGTGCAGAACAAAAGGCGACGTGAAGCGCACGAAGACATCTGGCTAAATTGCTCCCATCCCCGCAGCAAAAGGGCAAGCATTCCTTCCGTCGGTGTTTTCCCTTCCTGTATCCGTGAGGAACCGCTGCAGATGCGGCTGGACGGGCGCAGCGGTCCCTGGAGCAGGAAGGGGTCGCTTCCCTCAGGCGCCCCTGAGGGGCGGGGCGCGTGCCGGGGGCGGGGCGGGGGTGGGGGGAGCCCCGCCCGCCCGAGCGGCCGCTCAGCGGAGGAGCCGCCAGGGGGCGGGAGCGCAGGCGCGCGCCGGCCCCGCCCCCGGCGGGAATCCCCCCCCGGGCCCGCCCCCTCCGGGGCCGTCGGCGGGGGCGATGGGGCCGAGCCCCGGCGGGCGCTGTCCGGCCGCGGCGGTAAGCGGGGCCGCGCGGGGGCCCTCGGCGCGCCTCTCCGCGAGCGGGAGGGAAGGCAGCGCGACCCACCGCCCACCTGCGCGGGGGGTCCGCTCGGACGGCGGCCGGAGGACCGGTGCGAGGCCGAGCCCGGGTGCTGTGGGGGGGTCGGGCCGCGTCGCTCGGTGCCCGCCGGCGGGGTGGGGGCCGGGGGCTGCCCGCGCGCTGGCACGCCCGTGCGGTACGTGCGCACGAGCACGCGTGGCCCCGCGTCTCGGCTGAGCTCGGCTCGGTTCGGCTTTGCCCGCCCGGCCCGGCCCGGCCCGGCACCGGCGGCTCCTCATCCCGCGCCTTCTTCTTCTGAGGGTGCGAAAGGCCCGTGAGCTCTGCCGCCCTCTGGGAAGACCTTGCCTTTAGTGGATCTTGAAGCGAATTCTACCAGGGCTCTCTTTTCGGTAGCTAAAGTAATTAGTGGTCGGACCACTGCAGCTGCTTTCCTTTCAAGCAGTGGGCGAGTCACGTTCGCCCGAGCTTTTTTTCTGAGCGCTGTCACCTTGTTGATTTTCACGCTATTTTGTCCGTGCTGCCTCAAGTGTAGGTAAACACCTGGAACAGACAAGAGCGGTGGTGGGGTGGCAGCAATGCGCGACGTCGTGGTGCCAAAGGCTGCTGCGACATAATTCACATTTTGTTATGTTTCAGCAGGTTTGCCTTTGAGGTGGGGTGCAGGTAAAACTTAGTCAGACCCCGGAGGTTTTGTTTTTCAGCTAAGCAGTGTACCAATTTCCAAGCAGTTAATAGAGCATTTAAAGTAAGAAACAATGATGCTTTTGTCTGGTTATATAAAACGTCACCGCGGATTAAGTGAGATTGTTGAGTTTTTTTCCATTCTCTACCCAAATGCCTGAAGCTAAAATTACCGTGAGGGAAAACTGTTTTATGACCAGAGAGCTTGTTAAATATATTTAACTTAATTTATGATTAGGACTGTTGTTACAAACAGTGAAAATGACATGGTTACTGTTTTGCCACCTGTCTGAAAATCAGAAGACAAGAATTATCAAATGTTTTGGGGATACTTTAGCTCAGTATGGTTTTTTTTTCCTCCCACTATCTGCCTCTAGTAAAAATTTAGGTTCTTGGTTAAGTACATTTTTATTAGTTATATGCACTTCTGAAACTTCAGGTGTTTGCAAAGTAGGCATAGGAAGTGTCATGCTGTGTCAGAACACAGATGATGTTTCTCTGATAGCTGTTCATCTCGGGTTCTTTAAAACAGCATATGTAGCAAGCATGTTATTTTGATAAGTGCAAAGTGTATTTAAAAAAAATGCTTGAAAACATTGCCAGTAGGGAGCTTACCAAATAATCCCTAATAATTAGATGTATACAGGCACTCTGACATGCCAAGTGGTTTGTCTCCTTTTGGCAAACTCTAGCCTACAGTTGCCTAGTGCAGAAGCTACTGGTAAGAATTGCTAATTCATTTTTATGAATGTCAGCAAACCTTTGATTCCAAGGTATTGTTGTATGACAGTGATTTTTCCCTCTGATTTTATATTTCCCTCCTATAAAGTAGTTGGCACATGTGTTTTAAAGTATTAGTATTTGAGTGTAGGAATTAGTAAAAATTTATATGGAATTCCATGTGTTAGTGCTTAAAGAAAGCTTCTATTTGTTAGCTTTTTAAATTCTTAGGAGTTCTTCTTTAACTGGACTACCTTTCAATGTTCATTCTCAAATCAGGATACTGTAACAGCTCTTAATATTGGCAAGACTCACAGTTAATAAACTGAAAGCATTCTTACACAAAGCTTTAGGTTTTATGTGTGGTTGCTCAGTGTTTTTACGGTTGTGACTTTAAAACTTATCACCCAAGGTTTAGAAAATGCACTGGTAAGTAACAGTGGAAAATAGCCATGTCCATTTCTAAAAGGGATTTTTTTTTTCCTTTTTTGTAAAGTGAGTGTGAGTCAGTGGATGGCTGAAATTTGGCTCAACCATTAAGTTGCTGAGATGTTTTGCTGCTTGAGAACCGTGAGAAGGTATGGCATTCTACTGACCTAATTTACCTTTAGCATATGTTTCACTGTTTACTTGTGATTTACATATTTGTGAAACTGGTTTGGTTTTTGGTTTTTTATGCTTATTTCTTTGACATTCTCATTTTTACAGCTTGAAGCTTTCAGCAGAGCATCCACAGTTGAAAACCCTCCAAAGCCAAATGCTTGTCCTCAAGTGAGACATTAAAAAGGCTCTCAACAAAACAAGAGTTTTAAAATGGCTAAATTATGAGAAATATGAATAGGATATCCAGTATATATTACTGCATTATGGAGTTATTAAAGCTAAGTGCTTCAAAATGTGTAAATATGTCTGTAACTGTGAACTTAATTTAACAGAGCATTCCAGTGCCTTTTAAAGCTCTACACCAAAAAGTTGAACTTTAAGAGATATGAAGAAAAAAGAAGTTGAAGGGAATTATTTAACCAATAAATTAAATCAGTCTTGGAGTATGCTTGCATAATGTGTTCTAGTAGAGATTGTGTTTCATGTCTTTCATGGAGACGCGGTCCTCAAGGTGGTTGTGACCTTGGTTTTAATACGAAGCCTTTCTCTGCTCTTCAGATCTAAATGAAGCTCTTGGAACAATCTTTGCTCCTTGTGAGTGAAGCCACAAACATCTTTCTTGCATTTTCTCCCTCTAAAACCATTTTAATTCATGTACTTTGTCACTTCAGTTGAAAGATGCCTCAGAGTTCTGTCTTTCACCTCCAGTGAATGAATTCTTCCTTCTGTCACGCAGACTAATTTTGGCCTTTGAGCATTTCTCTTTTAAGCAAATTCAAAATAGACTTTTGGCTGGAATCCTAAGCCTTCCTTCTAGCATGACAGTGTTGTTTAGATACAAAACAAGGGAACTAAAGTTAGCCATACTTGTCCATTTTTCATGTTGAATAACAGATGGAATTTTATGGTTAATAAACTCACAAGTATGATTAACGGTTTCCAGGTATGTTGAACTATTTTTCTGAACTGGAAACATCATGCAGTGATGAGAGTAGATGTGGGAAATGCTATACAAAATAGGTGAACAGAGAACTGAGCTCCCCTTTCTCCTAGCAGCTTGGTCTAGGAGGATATGGATTTCTTGCATGGCAGTCAACTGAAATCAGAAGGGTGGCTGGTTAGTTTACTTTTTTCCTTTGCTGGAGGTATTTTTTTCCTTTTACTGTTTTGTGTCCACTTGCTACCTGAAAAAAAGAGAAAAATTTGCTATTTTTCTTCTCAGCAAGACAATTATTTTGTGCTTCCAGATCCAAAATGACAAAGCATATGACTAAGTGGACTTCTTTCCAGATCCTGTCTTGCCTAGTCTAGTAGAGGTGTTTTTCCTGCATCACTGGGCAACTGTGGCATGATTTTGTCATTAAGAGCTTTCACTCTCCCTAATAACATTATACTGCTTCACCATCTCCTGCTGTTTTGAGTAGGATCATGGGATGTAGTAATGACTAGTCTTAGTCTTGGAGTCTGAGATGCAGCCAACAAGGAGATAGAAGTGTTTACCACTAATATATTTTAGCTTTTTTTTTTTTTTATCTTACATTTCATCTACATGCATGAAAATTGTTTTTAAGTCATAGCAGATTTGCAATTCCATCATGAGGTTTTTATTCCACTTTTCTACAATAAATTCTATTTCCAGCAAGCTGACTTTTAAGATTTACTAATTAAATATTTGCCCACCTCTTAGGCAGAAAAAATTAGTCTTCACTGCTTTCAGGTTTCTAATTGAAGAGCTGGGAAGGTTGACAGAATAAAGGTAAAGTAAGGGTCACTGCTTCTGCTTGACAGCTCAAATGTTGTCATTTGTCATTTTACAAAACGAAACATTCTGCTTATTGTCTAAGCACAGATTTGGGGATTTTTGGTTTTTTTTTTTAATTAATGATAGCAGTTGGGAAAGTCTCCCATTTCTGTGTCCAGGATGATTATTTGGTCTGGGATGCTGGACAAATAGTTGTCTGTAAAACAGTACTGCTAACTATCATTAATAAATTTATTAGTTTTATGTGAGTTGGAAGCAGCTTTGTCTCTAATCTGCCGTATATTTTCTTTCTTGGGGGTTGCAGTTTGAACAGTACTGTGAGGAGTGAAACTGCTTTGTACTGCTTAACAGAGCAGAGTCTCTGCCCTTCTGATTTGCAAACTGAAATGAATGTTAATCACCGAAATTGGCCTGTTGAATTTGTTAGCTGGTGAAATCGGCTGAAGGAAAAACCTAATGTTCTATATCTCCCAATTCACATTTTATTGCTGCTTTTATGTATACTTTCTTGCTTTTTAGTTTGCTAAACCTGAATATTGCGTTTGAGCTATGGTAGGATATTTTGGTGTTTTTTAATGCAGGACTTGGTTTTTCTTTCCGTTTCAGTCTTCTGTTACACAAGTATGCTTGTTACAGAACTGTTGTTTAATTTCTACATAATTGCAGGCATTCAGTCATTTGAACTTTCTGAACTTCCTAGAACTTCTTCAACTTAACTTTTCCTTCTGATCTTAGGTAAAACAATCTTCTTCTCTTACCATTAAATTTCTTTTAGTCCTGGTTTCTTGTAATTCAGTGAAGATAAAAGGGCAAAAAGTATTGTCTTTTTACTTGATGTTTTCTATAAAAGGGTATGTTCGGGAAAGTAAGTTTGTTTTTTTAATGGACACAAGTGTGGAACTCAGAAACTATAGCAGAACTTGTTTTCACTGAATCGTGATTATTATTCCTGGGTAAAATTTAGTATTCTTTTGACGCTGCTTGAAAAATACTGGGTTTGGCTCTTTAACTTGGAGGTTCAAAGGCATATCAGGGTTAGCTTTTAAGAGCAGCTTCAGCAATGTCTACAAAAAATGCCACTAAAGCCAGTTTTTGCAATTTTAACTACTTGACTGGGGATGTTTATTTGAGGCATGTTTGAGAAACTATAGAGAAGTTCCTGTACTTATTCATGTCTTGTTCAACGACTAGCATCCACCATTCCTTAAACATGTTGGATTGGCACTGTCAAAACACAGCTTTGTTAATCCCAAGGGGAAAGATCCAGAATTCAGACTCCTAATTTAAATTCTCCAATTTTAAATTATTATACTTGCAACTATGACTGTTTGCTCCATTCTCTCACATTTTGGTGTAATTATATCAGTTTGTCACTTGATTGGTAGCATCATACATAAACATTTTACTACTTTGTTAGGTTATGTCTGGACAAGATACTGCTGCAATGCGTTCTTCAGTCAAGAACTTTGTCAGGCGCTGATGCCATCAATGCTCTCAGACCTTTCTATTTTGCTGTACATCCAGATTTCTTTGGCCAGCATCCCAAAGAGAGGGTAAAAATACTTTAGTATGCTTTCTTTGTAAATATTTAATATATCAAGAATGGAAACTTTCTAGTTTTCCTGCTGTCAGAGAGACTAAAGTAATGTTAGAATTAATTATGGTTGGTACCAGAGAACAAAAAAATGCACTTCTTAATTTTTAATAAGGATAGGTTCTGTAAAAGTCCCTTATTTGTTAATCATATTTTCTAATGGTTATAACGAAAATACTGAATTCTTCCAGGCTAATTTATAAAGCATTTTACTTTATCCCTTTGAAATGCTGTGCATTATATTTGAATCAATGAATTTCTTTGAGCCTGGAAGCCACTGGGTTTTGGAATGTACACATATGTACAAGTATGTGTACCATACAAATGCAAGGTAACTATAAATGCTGAGAATATGAAGCATATTGCTACTTGTTAAAAGCAACTGACATTTTGTGTAACCTAATTCTGCATGTAAGATTAAAAAGGTTTTGATGAAGAACGGCCAAATTCATAATCCGTAATTTTTCTTTGTTTTTGTTTTAAAACAGGAAGTAAATGAAAACTCTCTGAAGAGGCTAAATGGCTACTTGGAGAACCTGCAGAAACCAGGATTTCGTTCCTTTAAGCCAACTCAGCTTACTTTTTATGTAAGAGAAAGAGAACCAAATTCTTCTAATGTTCAGGAATCCTTCAGTACTTCAGGTGCTTCTATATTGGGTAGAATGTATCTTCCTGCATTTTAATTCCTTCAGAGCATTGCTTAGCCTTGTGGAGTCATAACGACTTTTCACCTGAATAAAATCCTGTCAAAGTGTGAAAATCTGTATTAGATCAGGCAGGTGGGACCATCCCAAGTAATTACACATCTTAAGCTTTAAAAAGCCTTGAAAGAATGAGACATGACAGCCCTCAGGTCAGGAAGTAAAAAAGGTGGATGTAAATGATAATGTTTCTGCTTTTATTACCATTGCCACGTTTAGCTGTAGCAACAGTTGGGTCCTTGTCTTCATTGCAGTTCATGTGTACCACACAGTATCAGAACACTTGTAGAGTCAGTAGGAACTTTCTAAGCAGAAGTTGTATAATATCTGAAGTTTCAATTTAGTTCATGGTCTCTTATCTTTGAGACTACAAAAAATATTGCAAATTTGGCATGTTGGCTTTTGATTAACTTTATTCTACATATTTGTCTCCAGTACCAATATGCCTTGCCTAACAGAAGAGTTGTACATTCTATATCCTGACAATCAGAACACCTGAGCAAATTGTGAGGGACCCTCATGCTAGAAAATAAATCATGCTGTTTTTCAAGAAAATAGTAGCATTATGTCTGGTCTTCTTAACATAACATTTGAACTGGAAGCTGTCCTCTGCTCTTGAGGGAAGTTAGGTCTGGTAGCTACATGATGGGAAATAGTTAAACTATGTGCATGTGAAATTTTGCAGTGAGTATTGAAATAACAGTATCATCATAATTTCCAGCTATCTGAGCCTTGTTTAACTTTTTGTGTAAGAGGAAAGAAATGGAATGCATTTTAAGTAATTTTAATTAAATGATACTTGTTTTTTTACAGGGTTTCGAGCAGTGAGTTTTACATTACATACTAGGGATCTCCTGAGCACAGTATTAGATATTCTCAACTCCTGCAGTTTATCTACAGAGCACGTTCAGAGTTTGAATGTGAACTCTCAGCCCCACAAGGAAGCAAAAAGCACAGTGAACAGACCTATCAAATGGGATAAGACTTACTATTCATTTACTGGATTCAAGGATCCTGAGGAGGAACTTGAGCAAGCCCAGAGAGTGGAAACAACTTTACTGTATGTAATGTTTTCATTGAACTGAAATTTTGAAATCTAAATTGGTCTTATTCTAATGCTGAGTTTTTAAAGGTAGACAATAAACATTCTGAACAATACAAAACTTTATTGTCCAACATATAATTTTGCTATGCTTTTTATAATTAGAGTTCAAGTGAGCTCCTGAGGTAACTGCAGTGCCAGCGAAGCTGAAGCATTCTTGTCTCTTTGCCCAGCAATCATGTTTAGTCAATCTGGTTTTGGTTGATCTAGTTTTTCAGATTTGTGGAGTATTGGTGGCAATTCAAAAGGAAACAAGAGCTCCACTTGCTTCAGATAGCTCCAATACATCTTACAGGACTTCTGTAACACAAACCTATGTGACTGTTAAGTTTATTGTTCCTATTTCATTATCACATTCTGCTGAGGGTGAGAGATAATACATGAAAACTAAGGTTAAAAGGTTTTAATATACATGGTATCTTATTGTTGTGCTTCTCATTTGTTGTTCATCAGGAAAACCTTAATATTTAAATCAATGCAGTTACAAATGCTGAATTTGCATTACATGTATTATGTATTGTAGTGAAGTTTGTGGTTTAAAAAAAATTATACATACTCATTTTGGGACACATTCGCATTTTGGGGCCTTGAAAAACTTTTTGGAACAATGAGATTTAGGTGCCATTTGAAATGAGTGCAGAACTGTGCTGGAAGAATCTTCACAGCAAAGTATGCCCCTTGTCCTGCATACCACCTCACAAATTAAACTACTGTAATGCACACAATTTTAAAACACTTAACTGAAATTTAACATGCTAGAGAATATTTTTAGTTATTTTTACACATTTACAAGGAATGCCACAGACAGTTACGTATTAACAGTCTAGTTTTAATACATAGACAGCTGGCATCAGACCTCCCTTTTTATTTGAGTTTGCATTTTTTTGTTTCAAATACAAATGAGAATTGAACTATTTGTTTGCAAAAGTTAGATTATGAAAATTTGTACTGTGAACAAAGACTACTAAATCTCTTAAATAGTAACCTTTTCCTAGAAACAGAATTACCTACTGAAAGTCTAGATGTCCTCAAAGAGTCATGTTTGTCTGGTTGTGATTATTGGCAGAAAAACTATAAAACTTTGACCTGTTTGATCTATGTTCATGTCAGCTCTGTAAAAGTTACTTCACTTAGCCCTCCCATATTTGATAGTCTACTATTATCACTTTGTTTGGGTTTTTTTGTTAGGTTTTGATGTGTTTGGGTTTGTTTGGGTTTTTTTTAAAGGCACATATGTGGAAATTCCTTAGATTAAGTCACAGAGTTCTGAAGATCTTTCCTGAAGTCACACTGATCTGTTTTACGCCTTTTACACACACATCCAAGTCTTAAGTTTTAGCACTGTCATTGGTTTTGATTTTCACTTCTTAGTCCCCTCAAAAGATATTAAGTGCCAGGGTTTCCTCTGTAGATATCTTCAGCTTCAGAAGTATTCAGCCATTTCATTTTCTATCCTGTTTTTAAAAACATCCCTTTACGTGATAATTTGACTTGAAACACGTTAGCAGTGAGAATTGAGTTAACTGTACTGCTTACGTAATAGATCATGTAGCAGCATGCTTCTACTGTTGAGTATTTTTTCCTCTTTCAGGTCCTGGCTAGATTATAATGAAGCAAGTGCAGTAAAGAAGCTGAAAAAGAGTTTGCCACTTAGAAAAGAATTAGAACGTTTAAAAACTGAACTTTCTCATGAACTCCAGCTCTCAGATATCAGGTAATTAATTAGATCAGTTGAACTGGATTAAGACAAAGCAAGGAAGTGTTGTCTAATACTATGCTGTGAACTTTAAAAGCTTATTTCAGCAAAACAGCTATATTTCATGTATGAAGAAGTATTACTGCACTGAGTATTTTTCTAGAAGTGTTCTCCTGGGACAAAAGTTTCCTGTTACAATCTGCTCCGAGCCTCCTGTTTGTAACTGAAAATACAGGCTCCAGTTGAAGCATACACAGAAATAGAACTGGCTTTTGTGTGTTAGTTCGGGTGTTTTGCTGGTTAAAATTGCATTTCCTGAATTCAAGTTAATATCTACAAAGGTAACTAGACCAGCAGTGAAATGCAACTTTGCACATGGTAGATAATGGCATCCTGTGAATGCTTAATAAAAATGTCCTTTCTTCTAGTGTTTAGTTTCTCACTCTCCAGAGGAGGAGATTTGTTTGTTTGAAAGATCTGAGCGCAGCTGGAGGTCTTGATTCTTCAGAATATTTTCCAGAAAATAGTTTGCAAATTTTTTTAAATTTTTGTGCCTTTGAGTGAGGATGTTGTGAAGTGAGATATTCGGGGGGGGAAAGTGGCAGCAAAGGTATTCACAAATAGAAAAATAAACTTTGGGTGATTATTTCAAGGGCTAGTCTGTTAGGTTCTATGTTTTTAACCATAAAAGAGAGTTGGAGTTCTAAAATCATGCTTTTGTCCTTTCACCCTGCAAAAGACTCTGGTTTCCTTTAAGCTGAAGCCAGGTTTTTTGAACACAATTTCTAATTCTCTGTAACTGTGTTGTGGTGAGGGTTTTAACATTCTGAAACAGTCTTCAGTATTAAACACATAGGTTTGATTTTATTCATGGCTTAAATTAATTTTCTTAATAGTTTGTGCTTCCAAAATACATTAAAGTTATTGTGTTCCATGAAGAGCTATTAATCTTCCATGAGTTACATGGTTATAATTTAGAAAAGGATGTGAGTGTTGGAAATCTGACAAGCCAGTATCTTAATAGGACACTATTACTTGTGATTCTGGAACCTCGTGCTAGTGTTCTCAATGATCTAAAAAATAACTGGGTCACTGGCTTTATTCCATGTATAAGTTTAGAACAGATGAAGAAATGGCCACCTTTTTCTCCCCGTCTGCTGCTGCTGAAAGCAAAGTGATATTGCTAGGTAACAGTAAATAATTTGAATTACTTATATTTGATTAAATTGCTTCACAAGTGCTGTGGCATAGTGCCATTCTCTCCGTGCCAAAGAGTGAGGTTTAGCCAGTTAGGTTTCCCTAAATGAGATTGTGGCTGACCCCAGCCAGCACCTGAGCAGCCACACAACCACTTGCTCATAGACCCCCAGTGGACTGGGTGGAAAGAAATAGGAAGAGCATGAACAAGAAAATGTGTTGGTTAAGGCAGAAGTTTAATAGCTGAAGTGAAGCTAAACTCTTGAGTTCAAGCAAAGCAAAAGGAGAAATTAGTTCTCTGTTCCCCATTGATGGACGGGTGTTTAGCCACTTCTGGGCAGTTGGGCCTCAGCATGGTGTAGTGCTTGCTTGGGGAGACAAACACCATAACCATGAAGGTCCCCCTTCCTTCTCCTTTCCCTCAGCATTTATTGTTGAACATGGCATATCTGGAATATCCCTTTGGTTAGTAGGAGTCACCCAGCCTGGCTGTCTCCCCTCCCAGCATCTTGTCCACCCCAGCCTACTTGCTGATGGTGGGGGGCAGAGTGGGAAGAAAAAATGAAGACCTGGGCACTGCGCCAGCACTGCACAATAGCCAAAATACTGATGTGTTATGATCACTCTTAATAAAATATAGAATATAGGTGTTATGAAGAAAATTTATTCAATTCCAGACAGACACAGTAAAATAAAGGAATGGAAATTTTCCACTTTGAGACAGTTTTATATCAACTAAAAGTCTGTAAAAAGGTGTATTTCTCCAAAGCACTGAGACAACTTCGCAATTCAGATGCTTTTTGAAATTTGCTTAGCAATTAGTCTGATCAGTCTGTGATGGAAAAGATTTCAAAAACTATTGTATTACAGCCAGCAAGGTAACACCTGGCTCTTGAATGGTTTAACAAAAATTACTCTACTGTAAAATACGAGTAATACATAGCAACTTTCCATTGGAATTATAGTAATGTTTTGGGCTAGGAACAAAAAAAAAAGAAGACAGTGTCCTTACATATTGTATTTGCTCCTCTGGACAAACATTACACTGTCCAAACAAACTGCATTCTCCATGACCAAATCAAATACTGGGTTTTCTGGTGCTGTTTTCTTACTAATACCCTCTTACTGGGGGAGAGATTTACAAGTTCTGTCTACTTGGTTTTGTATTTATTTTTTCTGGTGTTGGTTTTCCTTGTTTGTTTTTGGGACTCACTTTAAGAAACACTGAAATTTTATTTAGACTTTTTATGAGTTTAAATAGCATATGACATGGACAGGTTTTGAGTAGCCTATGCTTTTATTACTATTGGAGTGCTATTTTGCTTGTGTTATAAGGCTTTGAGCTGTATCTCAACTTCGGGTTTTGTTTTTTTTTTTTTTTTTTAATAATATTGAGGATTAAACACTTTCAATTACATTTTTATTTAGGTGGCAGAGAAGCTGGGGCATTGCTCACCGCTGCAGCCAGCTACACAGTCTGGGTCGCTTGGTCCAGCAGCGACCTGAAATATTAGAGAATGTTAAAGGTATTACTGTTGCATGTTTCATATATCCTAATACAGTATAGATTCAGAAATGAGCATGAGTCTTCTGTGACAAGGGAGCTCTAGTTCTTATTACAAATTCTGTTGGTAAATGAAAAACAAACTTGTGAGGCTTACTGAAAAGCTAGTGAGAACTTACATTTAAAGCTGCAGAGTGTTTTTTTAAAGTCATCTTTCCTTAGAGTTTATTCACTGCACTCAGCATCTAGTTTACATCTTAATAAATGCCAGTGCAGTCTGTTGAAGGCGCTAGACTTAATATTCACAATGAAAGTAAAAAATCTAAACTGAACCTTCAAAGGGTGGAGGTAGCAGTGAATTGTTGCCCATGGTAGAATCAAGGCAAAAATGCGAGTAGGTCTCTAACCCTAGCGAGGATTTACTAGAATACCTTTAAAATGCTACGTCTTTCTTTTCTCATGTGGGTTCCGTAAAATAACTATATTGATGTCAGTATTTTCTCAGGAAAAACTAAAATATTCTGTAAACTTGACTTACCATTCTTCTCATACAGCTTTTTGACCTGTGGCAGTAGCTGTTTCCTCTAATTGTAATTACACATTTTATACCTGTCTGCAGATACTCAGTTTTGAGCAGCTTTCATTTGAGGGTTCACCTAATCTTTTGCCGAAAGACAGAGCGGGAAGGAACAACGAGTAGTAGTTTTAAATTGTATCACATTTCAAATGCATTTCTTTTCCTGAGCATGCTGAAGATTGAAAGCATTAGAGAAGTCTGTCTTGTGAACCTGTTGTAGTCTCCATCTTTGAAGATTCTTAATAATGCACTGGATAATACCTGTCAGTAATTACACAAGTACAGTTGATGTTGCCTTAGGCTACAAGGGTGGGCTAGATGCATCAAAGTCAGTGTTGCTCCTTCTTTGAGATTTCGGAAAACTGATTTTTGAGAGCAAGAGTTTCTACTTAAGCCTTGTCTTGTAGATTAATAGATCACACTGAAGACTTTTGTGGAAGCTTATTTTGATAAATATTTGCCTGTGCTTTTACACTAGAGAATTTCTGAGGGTCTTTGTACTCAAGTTAAAAAACGTACACTCAAAACTGATTTATCCCCCTAAAAATTTACCTAGAATTAGCTTTTTATATTGTCTCTGTTTTAAAAAAGAATAAAAAACATAATGTCCAAGTGTTTCTTACAGCTTACATCTTGCTAGGAGTTCTGAAATAGAGATTAATAGCCTTATTAATGGTTATTTGACCAACTTTCAGTTTGTATATGCTTCAAGCATATAGCATGTGTGTCCACTTTATACATGATTTGTACAGATTTTTTGAATATCTTCTCTGATAAGATTTTCTCATATTTTAAAAGCAGTCATTAAAAAGAAAGTTGAAGTAAATAAAAATCTATTGACTTCAAAGAGAGAGAAGGCAAATGCTGGGTCAGGTTAACTGAACTTTTCCAAGAACCTTTCAAATTTTTGAGAATAGCAGAAGCACCTGCTCACATGTTTGTACTGCAGAAATACATTGCTCATGACACGTTAGCAGCCTGGTTAAGTCTTCAGTAATTGTAGGAATAACTGCAGTAACCCAAATTAGTAAAGAGCTTTGTTCAATCTCTAGGACGCACAGTGGTATTTACAGACCGCTCGGGTATGAGTGCAGCAGGTCACATAATGCTGGGGACCACGGATGTTCACCATCACTGGACCAAAGTAAGATGATTTCAAATTAAATTAAAACATCCCTTGTTGAGGCATCCTTTTTTAAACTATGACAAAAAATGTTAATAGGTGCAGATAACCATTGAGTGATTTAAAGCAAAGACTTAGCTAGTATGTTTAGCATAGTGGTGTACACTGCATTCGAAATTTAATCTTGTGTGTGCTGTTACTAACAGTCCTTACTAGATCTTCGCTTTCATTAGTAAGTCAGTACTACTTCTGATTAGATACAAAGAAAACTAATTTGTTATGCGCTGCTCCAGTCTGTGCAGTGAGTCCTGGCAGAATATTTTGTGATCCATAAAGACCTCATTCCCATG
Organism: Sialia sialis; assembly: GCA_009812075.1. Classification (NCBI taxonomy): domain Eukaryota; kingdom Metazoa; phylum Chordata; class Aves; order Passeriformes; family Turdidae; genus Sialia; species Sialia sialis. The sequence continues at coordinate 42,322,528 of VRYO01002734.1, read as the reverse complement.
AAGAGCTAATGGATTTTATTGCGATCTTTTGTAAATATGAGATTTAAAGGGAGTTGTGAACTGATGATTTCAGTCAATGACTGCTAACCAACTCTGTTACTCCCTTTTGTTCTTTTAGGCAGCTAATGTGGATGTTGCAGAATTTTATCTTTAGTGGCTATGTAAATTCTGCTGCTGCTTGTGTAAAGTTCAGAGTTGATAAGGTTTCTGTCATCCTAAATGATAGCGTTGTATGCAAAGGACCAAAAACTAAATATGTAGCAATATCAACATGTCACTTGAGGAATTTTTCTTTCATCTTGGTTACTGAAACATTGCTGATAGTTCTGTCAAAAAATATTTCTTCATAAAGGGGATTATTGATGGAATTTAATAGTTTGGAATTTCACCCTTCTAGAATATCAGAAGAATATCAGAATATTCTATTTCTGCATTCTAATCAGTGAATAATATGAAAAGTTTTGGGTGGTGGTTTGAACTTTTGCTTTTATATGTTTCACTGAGGGGTGGAAACAAACCATGGCTTGTTAGTGTAAACAATTTACTAAGAATTTAAACTAAGAAACTAGAATTTAATAGAAAACTTTCTGAGATTTGAGAGTGTTTATAGTCATTGCAATGAAAGTGTTCTGATTATACTAAAATGAACACTGACTTCCTTGCAAAGATAAATGCATCATCTTTGTAACCTCTGTTGCGGGTTTTTCCAAAGGCATCAAAAAGCCACACAAAGTGCCATGCAAATGGAACAATGTGTGTAGTTAGTTGTAGTGATGGTATTTCCTTGGAAAGACAAAGGAGTGGTACATATTTGAACCTGAAATCAAAGGCTTTTTATTTTGAAATGCACTGAAGATCATGTGAAATGTGACACAGAAAGTCAGGGAAGATCTTGATGAGGTTGGTGAGTCAGTTTCTAGAGAGTATATTTGTCCAACTCTACCTCATTTTAGAAAGCAGTCCTAAGTGCTATTACTTTTTGTTACTGATTACTAGAGGAAGGATGCAGTAGAATACTGTACAAGTCAGTCTGTAGAATGCTTGATGAGAGCTACAGTATTTAAAAGAATTTTCCTGGTTTTCTCTGTAACAAATGCAAATGCTGAACCAAATTTTATTGTGCCAAAAGCTGTTCTGATTCTACTATCAGAACTATCTATGATTCTACTGTCAGAACTATCTACTGTGTATTCTACTGTTCTTCTGGGTTTCTAAAGAGATAGTTCTGAAATCACTTGACTTGTTGCGGCTGCAACTTTTTATTTTAATGAAAAACTACTTTAATATCAACAAAGTAGATGGTAGGTAGTGACTACTGTATGAGGAATAACTCTGCCACTATAACTGTGGTGTGAAATGTTTTATATATATCTTTAGATATATCTTTTATCTGAGACTATTAATTTCTGAATGCGTGGAGGACATCCATCCATGTTTTTATGACCTTTTGGTACCTTTATGTTATAAATACAGAAAATACTTAAAAGCTTCTTGGATTATATCTTGTCCCAAAATGTATATACTTGATATTTCTCACCTATGGTATTTTTTGATTTTTATTTTTTTCTCTTGGGTTCCGTGTTTGCATTGTTAAGTGTCTCTTTTATAGTTTCTTGTTATTTTAATTCTAATAAATTAACTTTTAAGCGCCGTAACATAGAAAACGTTTGTTCATGTGTATGCATAGATTTTTGAGAGACTGCCAAATTATTATAAGCTTCAAAAAAAGCTGCTGCTCTTGGAAGATCGGATAAGCCAACTCCTGGGAGGCATCCAAGTAATATATATCGAAGAGCTGCAACCTCTGTTGACTCTGGAAGAGTACTTCGAGCTTCTGAACTCCTTCTATAATAAACTACGTGACAGCAGACTACCTTTTCACCCTCGCAGTCTGCGAGGCTTGCAAATGATTCTGGAAAGGTAGGTGTTGGCAGGGAAGGTTGATTTCTTCTTTTTTCTTTTTGTTACACTGCTTATTGCTCTCATTAAGAAGAAGAGTGATATAATCTCAGATTTTCATTATGTCAATGTCTTTTTGTTTCTGAATGTTTTAAGTGCATTTTTTGGATTAAGATGGAATCGGATTGCAGAAAATCCTGCTTAATTTCATTCAAGTTGGACTCAGAGTTCTGTATATTTTTGAGTGTTCAGCTGGGTTAAATCAAAAGTTTTGTGCTATCACAATGGTGTTTATATTTTTTGAGTATTATTGCCAGTTGCTTTTGAAATGTAATTTAAAAAAAGTGTAACCTACTATATTTCTCTGTTCTCATGAACCAAACTTGATAGCTTCACCAGTTTTTTCTGATTGTGATTCATTTATATTCTTTTATCTTTAGAATTTTTTCTGAAAGTAATTTATATAAATAGTTGCATTAAAAAAATTACACCTTGTTCTTTACTTCCATTGTTCATTAGTGACAGATACGCACCAAGCTTACATGAACTTGGACACTTTATGATCCCAACGGTCTGTGATCCAGCAGCTCTTCAGTGGTTTATTTTTGCCAAAGCACAGGAAGCAAGAGAGAATTTGAAAAGAAAGGAGGAGTAAGTGTTTGTGGCTCTATACGTTTAGCTCTTTAAAATCATTGCATGTCCTTTTTTCTTACTTGGAGAGGAAGCAGAATTTTAAGGAATGTATTCATACCATTTGGTGGAAAAACCCCTTTTGTTTCTAAAACAGAACTTTACCCATCAGCTTTACTAAGTAAAGAATTACAGCGTTAGCAAATGCAAAGTTATTAGAAAATACTCTTTCACCTTGTAGAGATAATTGTACGTCATTCAGAAGTAAAATATCTTTGCTTACAAGACAGAATTGCATAATTATTTTTACAATTAGGTCCACAAAGAAAAGGTGGAAAACAGCTTCTTAATGAATAAGAAAAGCAACAATTTTTAATAATGTTAATTAAAATGTGACAAAAAAGGCAGTGAGATCTAAATTCAAAATAACTGAGACCAATTAGAGAATCATTATTTCTAGTTGTTGGTCAGTTAATTGAGAAGAATATTAATTAGTACCTAACAAGCTGAAGAAAAAAAAATGGGGAAGAATGGTGAGAGAAACAGCTCGTGGGTACTTTCTCTCACAGATGTGAGATGAGAGTGATTATGATAGGGAGTCACAGCACTATACTTAATATTAGGGCCATGCTCTGTAATATCCATCAGAACTGTGAATTTGGTTCTTGACCTTGTACGAGGAGTTCAGGATGAAGTAGAGACACGGGGGGTTTTTAATGCTGTTCAAGTGAGTGGATGGTACTTGTTCTTTCAGAGGACATTATTACAACTTCTAGTTGTTGGCTTATCACAGTGTCATAAATAAAAACATGATGTATAGATCCAGATATGTTTCTGTGAAGTTATTTTAGGCATGAGTCTTGCTGAAGGCACTGTGGTTTTAGCTCTGTTAAGACCTCATTACTTGGAAGGATACGTTTTGCAGGTGGACTTCAGTAAACATGATTTTTTGGGATTTTTCCACAACCCTAGTCCATCTTGGAAATTAGGTTTTTTTGCCATATAAATCGTAATTACTGAATAGTTCTCTATGTAACTATCCACATGTGACAGCTGGGAAAGTATTGTCTATAGATTTTGGGAGGGATGTTGTTGCAAATACATGCATTTGCATCTGGGTAACTCACTCTCCAAAAATCCTCACACTACTACACTTCATAAAGACACTAATCCAGAAAAACTGTGCCCTCAGAGTACAAGCAGCTGTGTTGTAAGAATGTAAGAGCCAAGATGCATATCTTATGTGCTGGATGATTGCTGGTTTGTAGGAAATAGTAAAGAACAACTATGCTGGGTCACAATGTCTGTCCCCATCATCCATTAGCTTACAGAGAGGCTTTATGGATGGGGCAAAAAATGTGGTGGGTTTTTACTGCATACTCCTTCCCAGTTTCTGTGTGACTGCACTTGAGAAAATACTTGAAGCTGGAAACATTATCTCATGTTAATAGCATTCAATAGACTTTGTTTTTTTCCTTCGTCTTACTACTTTTTGAGCCAATTTGCATTTTATGGCTCCAAATAGCCGATGGCAGCAAATTGCATATTTGAATCACGTAAGGCATTTGTATGTGAAAAAGGGAAGAGGTGTTATGTGATTTATAGACCCACAGCCTGATGATTTAATTTGTCATTCTTTTATTGTTGTGTGATAGGAGATACAAAACAGTTGTTCTGTATCACCTCTGCTTTTGTTTTGTAGCTGCGTCATATTTCCTCTTACTTGTCTTTTATTGAAACTGGAAATTCCTTTTCCACTTAATGCTTCCTTGGACTTGTTCATGTCCTTCTGATTTTCCATAGCCTCATATGGTGTTTAAAAAGGCCCGAAGATAAAGGAAAACTTGGAGATGTACTGGCTGTACTTTGCACATGGACTTGAATGCTTTACATGCAGTAAACAGCGTAGAGTGGCTGTTTCTGACTTGCATGCACAAGGAAATCCAAACACTGCTGCTCTACAAAGTTCTGTTATCTGTGTGGATAATGTCAGTCTTCTAGTCATGCAGGATTCTCCTACCCATGTTTCTTTAAAGTATCAGGTTTGTGTGGTCATAAAGGTGTAAGCCTCCATGTGAAGTGACAGAAAACAAACCTGTAGTTCTCCAGCTAACTGGAATTCCTTCAAGGGAGCCTAAGATTTCATAGAACGGGATGGCTTGGAGCCTAGATATTTGGGAATGCACTCAGGAAGGTGGCATGGAAATGGTCTGTAGAGAGGACAGGTTTGCTCTAAGGTTAACTCACTGGCTCAGCTTATCACAGGCTGCCAGAGTGGGCTGGGCTTTTGGGCAGTCATCTGAGAGCCTCAGCAGAGCTCAGTGCCATGCAAGTGCCATGGCAGTGCCATAGGACACAGAGGTCCCGTCCTGAGCTCCAGAGAGTAGTGGCGAGGCCCCACAGTGGCATTTTCATGTCAGGCAAATGGTCTCAGTAGCGATGTCTGTGCTGAGCCAATTCGCACCCCAGTGGTGCTGCGGCTTTGTAGCTCCTCCCCTGTCTAGCACAGGGTCCGTGCTGTAGTGCAGCAGTGGTGCTGTGTCTGCAGCCAGGCTGGCTTGGAAGTGCAGCTGTGTTCGTGTGGCACAGCGCCCAAGCTAGTGGGCTAGTTGAACCTGAACTGTCTCTTCATCAGTTGATCAGTCACAGCTCCAGTGACTTAATTAAATCTACACATTAACTTTTTCTCTGAGTAGTTTGAGTTTGCCGGGTGGTGTCTTATTTCTCTGAGGTGAAGGAAAGAAATCATCTGCAAGCTTTGAATTCAAAATTTATAGAATCATTTAGGTTGGAAATGATCATTTGGTCCTAACACATCAACAGAGTTCTGCAATTGGGAAGTTACTAACACACTTAATATGTATCAGTTTATTCTGCCTATCAGTTGTTAGTTTTGATTACATATGGAGTACTGGTTTAATTAAGACAAAGTAATTATTAACATGATTTTATGCTTAAAACCTAAACTTTCAATGTTATTTAAGTGTTTTCATTCCTCACATTAAAAATGAAGCCTCACAGGATTTTTATTATTGTGTTTTTCGCAGTTACTTTTTGAGCAAAAAGATGTCATGGCACAGGCTTTGAAATGTGAGTCCGTGGGCATATGGTGCCCACAGTCATGGAAGAATGTTCACTCTGACTTCTGAGATTAGACATGTGTGTCAACCTGCAAAAAAATCTCAGCTCCACCATAGCTGTATATGAATTGGCACTTGATTTTACAAGCGTATAATCAACTTATTTCAGTATTTCTTGTTTTAATACGCATTCAATATATATTGAAATGCTTCTTTCAAATTGAGGGTTTTAGGAGTTGAAGTTGTAACTTTGTCACTGTGTGTTGTCTCCATTTGCTAGGATGATGATTACAGAGAAGGAGCTAATCAATACTTCCACGGAAAGATTTTCTTTGGATCGGTTGTATAAGGAACCCAGTGTTTCCAGTGCACAGATGATAGATTGTTGTAAGAGGCTGCTGGAGGAATCATTGCCCTACCTACAAGGCATGCACCTTTGTGTTTCACATTTCTACTCTGTGCTGCAGGATGGAGACCTGTGTATACCTTGGAACTGGAAAAACTGAGGCATGTATCTGATAATCAGATTAATTGTTTATTTTCTGTAAGAGGTTATAAATATGAATGTTTTTAAGAGTAAATTATTGAAATCTGTATTTTGATATCAGTATTCAGTTCACAAATTTTCTTCCAACTGCTGCTGAGGAAGAATTGCAGTCCTAGACAATTTGCACAATGCACAGTATTGGTAGTCCTGAAAAAGACATCTGTACATTATCCATACTACTATAGGAGTCCAGTTTATGGTTACAATTGTGAAACTGCATTTTTGTAGTGAATTCTGAAAATACATTAAATTGCAAGTCTGCAAAAATGTGCACGTGTATTTTTAATATACTTGAATATCACCAGATAGATCATCTTAAGTAAAGAATGCACTAGTTCAGCCTGACATTACATGCTGTCTTAAGGGGTTCATTGAATGCAGAAGTTAGGAACAGAAGTTATCTGGTGGCAATGCTGGCATTTCATATTGCTGCCTATCCCTAAATTAGAAAAAAGCAAGGGAAAAAAGATCAGAATATTTCTCCTTTGCAGAAGAGAGCAGTACATTAACTTGGAGTTTACAGCGGAATTTCACGTGCTGGTCCAACACTGTTGCCTTAGAATTCCAAAATATGCCAGTTATAATCTCTGTGGTTACTTTAAAGCAGATGTCATTCTCTTTTTGTTTTCCAGCATTTACTCCATAAATACTGACAATCCTCTTTACTTACACTATAACAGATTGCAAATCCTATACACAGCAGTTAAACTCTGAATAGTTTAATGTGGCATCTAAGGAAAGGAAGCGCTGATTTGTGTGGGATTATCTGCAAGAGCAAGTACTTCTCAGTAAGAGCAAAAGGAGTTTGCAGTATGGCAAATGTGGATCCTTACTGGTACTTTCTTTATTCCTTGAAAAAAATGAAATAAAGTGTGAATGCATGTCAACACTTTTTCATTGTAATATATACCAAGATGCATATTCGGATTACTGCTTTGCAAAATATCATTTGAGAAAGGCCAGCTGCTTAGTGTTTCTGGATTTGAATTTACCCTAACTGGCAAAAAGAAAAGGAATTGTTGAATGCTTATCTGCCTTTTATTTTTGTTTGTAATGAGTGGGGAAATTGTTTTGGTTCTCTGGTTTCTCCTGTTAGAAGGTTCAGTATCTTGTTGTTTATTAAGGTGTCAAAGCAAAAACCCCCACTGTGTTCTCAAAAACATCCGTTCTGAAACGTCAGGACAGAAGCTGTGATCTCCTCAGACCTTCAGTCCAGGGGATTTACCAGCAATGCCTGGAGAGGTTTTGAAGATCAATTGACAGTTTCTTCTAAGTAGTTAACTTCCATGGCACATGCCCTTCCTCAGTCCATCTAGCACTGCTGATACTCTGTGTCCTACCTCTGCTAAATAAGTGAGCCAGTCCCATCAGCTGTAGCCCAGCAATATTCCCTTGTTTGGCTCTTTGAAAGTAGGGTGGTTTTGGGAATAACTGTATTAGTGGGTTGTTCTTTTTTTTGCTTGAGTTGAATGTCCCCTTGTAGAGCTTGAGGTAAGAAGCAGCTGTCCAGTTTAAGTGCAGAGCATATGATAAAAAGTCTAAGGGAAGGTGAGTGGATGCAAACAAGCCTGAGGCCATCCTGTGAGGACTGACACTAATGTCACTGTGAAAGCAGTGACTGCACCTTCTCTTTGCAGCACAGAATGGGCAACTGGAACTGGCTGAAGAAGACATAAAGAACCTTTATGAAATAGAGCATGGAATGTTTCTTAGGTAATGGAGACCCTGATGTGGAATGGCGATTGAAGAAGGCAAAGCTTCTCAAGAGGGAATGGGACTGATCTGAAGTACAGAAGCAGCAAAACAGTTGCTGTAAAACATTTCTAGTCTGGGATGCATCTCAAGATTCTCACCATTCCTGCTACGGGAAAATAGCCAAAATCCTCTGGCACAACGTGTCAGCCCTCAAAGGGTGGCGTGACAGCTTACTTTCCTGACTCAGGCTAGGTCTGTGCAGTAAACCAGAGTTCCAGTCCTGCCTCCCTCCCACCAGGGAGATAGTTGTCTTACATGCCATGGGGATGGGCCTTCCCTCATCTGTTTTTTTTTTTTTTCCTGAGTTCTGAAGGAGATGCATTATAGAATCTCTAAAACGGCTCAGAAGTTTAGCAATATAAAATGAAGGTTGGGTATAGGTCAGTAATTCAGCAGTGTAAGGTCTGGGTCTTAACAGTGTTTTTTATAGTGTACTTTCTGTAAGTTGGTTTTGCTGCTGAATGATCAAGCTGTCTTTACAGACCATATGGGCCTCTTTACATTCCTTAACGTACTTAGGAGAACAGTGGGGAAAAAAAGGTGCATTACATGTTGTAGGTGCTTATTTGGTCATGTTAGATTTATTTTCAAGACCAAAATTAACAGAATTATCCATTTAGGTAAATGTATATGGGTTAAATCTGTCAGAATTACATTTTGATTTCTAACATTTAATGTGTGGCAGGGAAAATAAAAGGGGTGAGAACTCTGAAAATCTTTGTCACTATGGTAGGGTGGAAACAGATGATGAATTGAAACTCTTGTGTTTTTAAATAGTGCAGAACACCTCAAATTCTGTTCAACAGACACTTCTGTCACCTCATTGTGGAAATATATTTGAATGAGTACTGACATCTACTGTAGTTTTATCCAATACAACACTCCTGCTTGCTCTGTGACCAACTAAAAACATTTGATATGAAGTTTCAAGAAGCAGCCTCTTTAAAAAACAAATCCTAATATTAAAATCAGGTGGAGTTGATGTTTTGCTGTTTTAATCATTATTGTTTGGCTTAGATTCAAGTTTTTCTACTACACAGAAATTTGCAGCATACATTTGAGAGGTAAGTAAGAAACCGTACCACTGATCAAAGAATTGAAATGTGTGTTGGTTATCCGTCATGAGTCAATAAACCGTGATACCCAGATCGTGTCATTCAGCCTCTGAGAGTGGTTTAGTATTTTAGTGCAGCTGCCAGAAGGAAATTCAATGCTAAAATAAAAGAGATGGGGGCTTGAGACAAAATTTATCACCTTAACAAGTTATTTTGATGCTGCTTAATACTGTGACCTTGAGATGCAGGCACTGGCAAACAACATTTTCCATTTTGTCAGGTGTTGGTGTAACATTTTACAGTATCAGTTCCTTGTGAATTCCAGTGTTACAGAACTCCTGCCTGTGTTTTAACAGCTGTGTATGAAAATTGCATGAAATTACATGCAATAGTGCCTGTTTTGTCTTTGTTCTTACAGCTGTTAACAGCTGGGATGCAGTCTCCAGCGCTAGAAGGCTTGTATTCATGTTTTGTAAGGGATTCAAAAGGTTGATAATGAATCTTGAGGACGATGGAAAAAGGGAAAGTCTCCCAGATGATTAGAGCTGATGTATCAAAGCATATCCAAAATTCATCAAAACTCTTCATCGAAAATGTAAATCTCATCTGATTTGTGTACATGACGGCTTGAAAAACCTTTCTGAGGAAACTGAAATTTTTACACTTCATAATTTCCAGTTGTCTTTCTGAAAATATATAGTATTTGTAAAGTTTTATCTCTGTGATTCCTTGGACAGATTCATGTACGGTATGTGTCTAGTACATGTATAAAAAGATGAGACTTTCCTAGTATTTATTTATAAGCTTAACATTATGCAAATTTTTAATAGAGAAAGGAGTACTTGTCCGGTATTTTTTATAAACAGGTAGCCCAACTGCGAAAGAGAAAACATAGGTCTAAAAACAGTAAAAATGTGAATTTTATAAGTTGAGAGAGACGTGATCCTTTTCAGCTGTGTATGAATACTAGAGTAATTTGACTTTAAAATACAAGATGAAAAGCTGGGATCTCAATTCTGTGGATGGAAAAAATGTCTAGATATCTCCCTGGAAAACCCTGTTAAAACTACAGTACACACTGATGTAACGGGGAAATAATCTTATTTTGCAGTTTGTCCTTTACAGCTACATATTCCTTATACAAATGTTTAAATGCTGAATAATTTAGTACTTCATTTTTGCTAAATCCTCGATGGGGCGCTGTGTCTAAATAGCCAGACTGATTGATTATGAGCTCAGTAATGTGTTTAAGACAAAAAACCTTTGGAAGATATTTAGTAGAGCTGAAATTTAATATTTTCTTGCAAGCTTTTATATTCTGAAACTGTCTTTTCTGTGATCTTATATTTCCATGGCTTTTGGCTATTGTGTGGCTCCATATTTTAGTGACTTTAAATGATTTTTTACCTTTTCGCTTTTCCTAACGTATTTACCAAAAGAGCACAAGTTTAAATGTCTATGCTGTGAACTGTGCTAACTACAGACTCCCACAAGCTGCTGATCCTCTTTGTAAAGTTCTCTTGGATTTTAACAGGGAATAATAAGATTTTGGAAAAGTGGGAGCAGCCTGTTTGTGCCAAATGTAATGGCTGCAATGGTGACATGAACGGTTCTTAACATCAAGATTAAATAAAAAGGGCAGGGTTCATTTTCTTCTTATTTAGTACCAACATCTCTACCTAGCTACTCAGGACAAGGCAAGGCAATTTACTGTACATTAAGATACCAGTCAGTTTTAATTTCTTCCTGATTGTTTCTCTTTCATCATCTCCTTTGTAATTTGATTTTTTTTATGTTGCAGGGACATAGTTGAGTAGTCAGCTAATGCCTGTGGTAGCTGTGTGCACCTTCTCTCTGTAATGGGATATTCTGGGACCATTTAATAAAAGCAGCAATCAGATGGGAACGTGATGTCCTCCCTTAGGACTGCTCTGTGATCTGGTGGCCACAGTTCAAGATCAAGGCGTTTCCTTGATAGTGCTTTGTCCAGCCCCTACGTTATTTTACCTATCAGTTTGTCATGCTCCTGGGAACTTCTCATTCGGAATTGGTTTTTTTTATTGGGATGTTTCAAGTTCATTGAGTCAGTGGGTTGTGGTTGTAGACTGAGTTTTTGAATCCTGCATGTGTTATCATCCAAGAGCATGGGTAACTTCCATTTTCAGGTTGCACTGATTTCAGACAGTCCATTGAGAAAGCTGCACCTTTTACAGAAGTGCTGGAAAAGAAAAAGGTCAGTAAATGCAAATCCTTCAATTTCATGCAATTCAAAGTGCTATAAAATACTTAACAAGGAGCACTGGGTATGACTTTAATTTGCTCTCTGTCACCAATTGGCAGCCAGGGCACTGCTGTACATGGACTGTATGATTTGGGGCTCACCCTACTAGCAGGATGCTGTGGAGGTGACGTCTCAGAAAAGCCACACTACCAAGGGTGAGCTGATGTTGTCTTCATCAGGACTGCCTGCGCAGCCCCAGGGGAGGACATGTGATCACAGCAATCTCCCAGGTGGAGTGACCTGAGGAGCCCTGCTTGTCTACAAAAGATAAATAAATAAGTAAAATAAAAATAACAACAGAAACAAAAGTGAGGAATGGCCTTTCTTAAATTACTACCTGAGTTTGTAGAAGTGCTGACAGAATTAACAGCTTATGGTGTTTTGAGTCAATTATTTTATTAAATTTTGCATAATTCAAATAAGGGAAGATTCCTGGAGAACCATGTTGCTGTCTTCAAAATACACAAATGCCTCCAGCCAGGTGATACTTAAACAGAGGGCCACTAGTGTATTGCACGATCAGATGCACATTCCTCTCTGTTTAATCTTTGAGCTTGTGAGACCTTTCTCTAAAAGGTCACAAAGTGTTAATCTAGATGTGACTAACCAGTTCACTAAGGTTTTGGTAACAGGGAAACTTGTCTTAGTCAGTATTTTTGTGATGGCTGGAATAGCTCAGTCTCTTGCACTCTTTATTACCACAAACAAAAACAAAAATCAAATTACTTGATAAGAATTTAAAAGCCCATATGACTGCAAATGTTTCTTTACTGCTCAGGTTGCTTTGTTGCCCTGGCATGACAGGCTTTGGAGGGGAAAAAAAAAAAGCTGTGGTGTAAATTGAGGTATATATGTGCATTCTGGTTTTAGCTAGAAATCTGTGCTTCATTTTGAGATGGTGAAAAGTGAGTGGGACAACAGGTCCTACAGGTCTAAAACCTTCATGGCCAAAGTCAGGAGGTAAAAAAAACAAAACTTATATATACTTTATGGTTCTTTTGCTCCTTACTGGGTATAGAAACCATAACTGTAATCTTCTGGCAGGAGCCACATCATCTCCAGTTCTGGCCTAAAAATGAGGAAAAGGAACAAACAAGTTTTGAATTGTTTCAGCTTGGCACTTACGAGTTTTTACCGACCTCCTCCCTAATGCAGCTGAGATTTCTACTTGTAATTTAGTAGTTTATCCCTAAGTGAGTGGCAGAGGAAAGCCATAGAGACCTTACTGCATTTGGAGGCATCTTCAGATGCCTTTAAGGAGACCTAAAGGACTTTCTCAGCTTATGGGTCTCTCTTAGAAGCCTTCAAATTTAATCATGCCTTTATTTGAAAAATGTCTTGAAGATACCCTCTCAAATACCAAAATGAACAGATGTTCTCTCATCAAGTAAAACTCTGTGAGTCTATATAGGGAGCATGGTGTATCTGCATACAAGAAATTGCAAAACAGGGTTTCCAAAACTGCTTTCTGCTTCTGGCAAAGCAAAAGCTTTGCTGGGCACAGGCACAGTGTCCTAAACCCTCATGCTCCATCATTGCCACAGAAAATGTACAGTATTTTCATGATTATAAACCGCACCTGAATATAAGCGGCACTTCCGGGTAGCTCGTAAGACCACGGGATTTGTCCATATATAAACCGCACCCGAATATAAGCCGCGCATTTTTTTATTTATTTTTTTTTTTTAACTCACACGGCAGAGGGGGTGGGGCGCTCTGGCCCAGCCCCACACAGCCCGGCTTCCCAGCGGCAGGGGCCAGGCCGCCCTTGCGCAGCCCCCGTTCCCAGCCATCCCCCGTTCCCACCGGCTCCCGATGGCACAGGGGCCCGGCCGCCCTTGCGCAGCCCCCGTTCCGGGCAGTCCCATGCTCCCGGCGGCTCCCACTTGCCACTCTGCTGGGCCGGCTCTCACTTCCGGGTTGGCGTTTCGCTGGGATTTGTCCATAGATAAGCCGCACCTGAATATAAGCCGCACCACTGGGGTAGGCTGGATTCTTCAATGAAAAAGGTGCGGCTTATATTCGTGAAATTACTGTAGTCTACCTGCCTTCAAATACATTCTTGCATGCTGCCCATCTCGGTGGTAAACGGTAGAAATTCTATACAAATACTGAGTCATCCATGGCACAAGGTACTTGGCAACTCCTCTGTTCGTTTTTGGTTATAAAGTTTGTGCTGATTTTATCATTCTCTCATTGTTCCCTTGTTTTATTATGTTCATTTATTCCAAAGATAAACCAGCCTTTCTGTAGGACAGAGTTAATATTAGGAGAAACTCAATTATGCAGTGATTAATGAAGGCCTAGGTGCAGTTAGCAATTACTTAAAATGGGCTGGATTTCCTAATGATTACATTGTTCTCTACAAATTTATTTTGCAGACAACTTATTATACTGAATTTTTCTTGGATAATAAATTTGTGAAACATTTGCAGCATCACCCTGAGGCACTAACAGAAATTGCCTTCTCACTGATAAATAATTTAGATGGGTAAGATCTCGTGCAGACCCTGTACACTCAAAAGGCCTCATCAGCTCCCAGCTTCTGGAGGGAAAAGGTGACCACAAAAGCAAGGGGATCTGCCCTGGAAAATTTGAGCATTCACACCATGGTGCGCTGTTAAAGTCATTGGACATGTAGGTAAGAGGCACAGACAATATCTGAAAAATAACTTGGACTAGCTGTAAGCTGTGCTAATATTTCCCTTTCTGCTTTTTTAGTCATTGTGCTAGCCAGGTTATAACCTCAGGATTATTCTTTATATGATGAGTATGTTTAGAATGAATATTTGTGTCCTATAACTTTAACCATAGCATAGGTTATTAAAAATTAATTTAATGGTCCTCCAGGATCCAACTCTGGAGGTAGCAAACAAGCATCTCAGTTATATATTGCCTTCAATTATTCATTAAGAGCTATGGGGAGGTTTTCTAGAACATATCTCTAGCGAAGCTCAGAGCTGTTCTAATGCCAACGACAAAGCTCTGCTATTTAGTTTAACAAAAATGGACATGATTTCCCTGTTGGATTTCTCTGTTTGAGCTGTGTAATATTTTATCACATTTAATAAAGTTTATTACAAACGTGACTTGGTAAAACAAAAATCCTCGTCATGAGGCTACAGCATTGTTTAATTTTGAACAGACATTTTGCCAACAAGAATTTTAATTCTTGTGTGTGAGCATAATAAATAGTTGAGGACACACAGAGCTTTAGTACTAATTATTTTCTTGTACACTGGAGCCATTTTTCTCAGCAGTTTGCACTCCCAGTTGTGTTTATTCTATCCTCAGTTTTATTCTGGTTTGGACTTAGTAGTTGTTGCTGATTCTTTTTTGGTAAAGCAAAGCTGTTTCCCTCAAATACTGCCACTGCTGCATCCTCACTGTGGGAAAGGGTCTCATTCCACTTTGTACGCCAGATGTACGGGTGTATAAATGTACCAAGGTCTATGGGAAGAGTGTATCCAGGAAAATGTCAACATTTTGAGAGCCAGAGTTGAATTCAGGATGCTGAAATACACTTCTGAATGTTTTGTTTTCTTTTTGGTTGTTCTATTTTTTCTTAAACATAAACTCTTAGCCATAATGAAACTTTTAAAAGTGTATTAGCTGTTGCAGAAGTGGATTTCCGGTGGAGAATTGCACCTGAGTTGCTGTTATCTAAATGTACATTTAAAATGCTGTCAATTTTGTGGTGACAAGCCCTTATGTGGCTTCAGTGAAGTTCCTTCTCATTTACACGACAGCCAGCTAATGTGTTTTATAATATTTCCCCTTTCCTGAAGGATTGCATAGCATTTCTGTAATCCCTGTTGGATGCTTTGCATCCAGAAATTACTGCTGAAACAATAGTGCACCAAGTGTCCTGGATTACTTTGTAGATTTTTAATTCCTGCTACAAAAATGTCCAATGCACAGATTTAGTGAAAAGTTTTTATTTTCCTCTTAATAGCCTATTTTGAAAGGAAGAACTTGCTTTTTCCTGTAATTTTAATGTCCTAACAGGAGAGCACAACATGAAGGAGAAGATGGATTGATACATTCTTCAGCACAGAACTTTCAACAAAAGTAATATGATATTTCCCTCCCACTGTAAGAAGGTTCTGAAGAGAGCCATACCATGAGCTTCACACTGACAAATTCACTTGACTGCATTTTCACCGTGCAGGGATGTGGTTTTCCTGTAGGATGCCTCTTGGAGAAAGTTGCAATTAAGGGAACACTATGCCAGTCCTCTTCTATAGCCTGCCTGTGTTTCATTTCCAGACATTCTGGTTTATAAAAAGCTGTATCCTCTGCTAAATTGCCAGCAAACAAAAGATGGGTGATGGTATTACATGATCCAGCAGCTCAGAACAATTCAGCAGCTCCAGTCTGGAGGGGAGGGCTGTGAGCACATGAGCTGTGCTGGAACCATGGAGACCCCCAGTTCTCCTTCCCTAGCATGACCTCCACTCATGCTGCAAGAGGAACATTCTGGTGTCTGGTGCCTGTGAGAGGAGATCCATGCATATGAGTGGATTTCTCCATCCACATCATCTCTGCCAGCTCAGGAATCAGCACGAACCTCAGTTCACACAGAAAGATCAAGAAAGCAAAGGCACTGCAGCAGTTTCTGACCTTCCTTCAGGTCATGAGCTCTGGGAAGAAACAGCACTTGGTCATCTGGTGTGCCTACAGTGGAAGCCAGGTAAAGATCAGAGTCTGCCTGCGGGATTTGCAAAGACCTGAGTGAAAGGAGAGCATTTCAGTCCTCCCTGCAACAGGTTGTTTGCAGGTCCCCTTCAGACAGGCTGGGATATCATGAGGGACAGTGCTGTGTTCTTGTCACACTGATTATCATCTGATATTGGATCTGCTGCTGCTGTGGGTCACAGCAATGCCTGGGGAGTAGAGGGACCCACACTGGGCAGTGATATCTTAGTGAGGGGCTGGATGGTGCGAAGCCTCTGCCCAAGAGGCAGGACTCCCCATGTGAGAGAAAACACTTGTCCTCTGTGGGGAACCCAGCCAGAAGAGCTGGAGGCTACCCGGAGATTGTGCAAGGACCACCAGGTGAGGGAGAACATGGCTGTGGGCAGGAGTGCTGCAGGCAGCAGCTTTGCACCACGCTATGTGAACACAAGAGCTGTGCTGAGGCTGAGGACAAGCACCAGAGATGTTGATTCTTTCGATTCTTTCTAGAATGATCCAGGACATGTGGGGTGGCTGGGCTACTCCTGATCACCTGCTTGTAAAAAATGTGTCAGTCTCTTGGAAATGCTTCTTTATGGTGGAAATGCTTAGGTTTA
Organism: Sialia sialis; assembly: GCA_009812075.1. NCBI lineage: Eukaryota > Metazoa > Chordata > Aves > Passeriformes > Turdidae > Sialia > Sialia sialis. The sequence continues at coordinate 42,305,987 of VRYO01002734.1, read as the reverse complement.
TGGGATAACTGTGAGAGCTGTAGATATCCTGGTATGGAGGGGTTGCATCTAAAAAAACACACAATCCCCACCCCAAGCTCTATGAAAAGGCCTGCTCATGGAGCAGAGATGGATGAACAAGTTTCTCCCATTTGGTCGCATTTTATCTCCAGAGATTTGCCTTATCTTCAGGCCTTACAGGTGGCTTTTCCTTCCTGAGTACAGGCAGTGATAGCCAGCAAGCAGCAAGGTGCTGCCAGTGGAGAACAAGAGCATTCCAGAAGAAGTGCACTGTTACAGCCTGTCAGGTGGGCTGGATACCCACCTCTCCATCACCACCACGTGCTGCCTTCCTCCAACACAAGGCAGCAGCTCCCCAGCACTCACTAAGGCACAGCTCTGTTCCCAATCCGTTCATGCTCTACCATTGCCATTTCCCCCAGGGACACAGCCAGGCCCTTCAGCTCCAGCCCCTTAAATCGCAGTGTAGGACGTGCTGTTTAGGGCTCTACTGGCCATAAAATTAATTATATTCTGTCCCTTTTTTATAGCACCTTCAAAGACAGAGATATTCAGGTTATTTGTGTATGTTGAGGGTTGCGTTCAGTCTGTCTGTCCGGGTGAACTCTTTGCGTCTGGTTTTTCACACAAAATAGAAAATGTCTATTTTTAGCTTAGCTATTTAAATGATAAATCTGTGATGGGGTGTGGTCTAATGCAGAATGAATCTCTCAAATGTTTTAACAAAGGAGTGTAGGGTGTGTGGGACCTGGAGCTCTGTCCTGCCAGAGGAGCAGCCCTGCCAGCAGGATGAAAGATATTCCACTGCAGGATTTCTGACACATGCTGCCCCTACATTTCTGGTATTTATTACAGAGGGAAGGGAAGACAAAAGCTCAAGGGAAAACAAAAATCTAGGTCTGCCTCAGGTTATTATAAACTGAGAATTGATAGGCAGGCTCAATTGCCTGTTGCTAAGCAGCCAAGAGAATTGGTTGACCATACCCTGGGCCTTTCAAAGAAAAAACACAAAGCAGAAAGCTGTGTGTGTGTGTGTGTGTGTGTGTGTGTTTGTGTTTGGTATGTGAAATAACATGTAAATAACGTATTGGAAAACAGATACCCATTTTTTGTTGTTGTTGAATGTTTGTGAAATGCTGCTGTATGGGTGATGTGAAACAAGTCAGGCCCTTGGGTCGGCAGGATAGCCTTTGCTTTCAGATAAAGAGAGAGAGAGGGGGATTCTGCCATACAGAAAGACCAAGCAGCACTTTCTTAGTGCTTCCCCATGCAAGAGTCTCTTCAGGGCACGATCCCACATCCCCCTGAAAAGCTGATGAACACAGGAACTGATTCCTGGGGAGCCAAGTCCACCCCTCTCCCAGCCACTGTTACCAGCCACTTTAGCATTATTTTTTCCAAACACCAATGTATAAAACAGAACAAAGTATGGAGAGTCCCCAGCCCTTATTCTCACCACTGCTGTTCCCAGCTTGCTTTTGACCAGAGCTTTGTGAAAGGCAGGATGCAAAACTCATACTGGGTAAAGTAACACCGGGTCCTGGGGACACCTACTATGCTGCTGGCTTTCCAGCTCCTGGATTTCCGCCTTTGTGCTCCTGGCAGTCAGGCAGCTGAAGGGGAGAAAAACTGTTTCCGCCTGGCAAAACAGTCTGCCAGAAGGTTATGGGAAGTTTTTTGTTTCTTTTCTTACTGTTCAGATGGAAAATGGAAAAACAAAATAGACATTATACTTGATGAAGACAATGTTGTCTTGGGAACCAGCTTTCCTCTTACCACCCATGATTATTTCACACCCTTTTCCTTGTTGCTTCAAGTGTGATTTGGCCTGCCTTAAAGCTAAAATCCCAAAGCCTAACTTGGTTTTCAATAATCTGTCTCAAAGTTGGCGGTTTCTGTGTTCTGACTTTGACATCCCCACGTCCCTCGTCCACCCAAGTACCTTCCCAGCAGCCCCTCACTCACCAGCAGCACCCACAGGGTAATCTCAATTCAGAACGGGTCTGCAGCAACCTCACTCCTTTGCTCCAAACTTTGTCTTCCCTCAGCACTCAGAGCAAATCCCCTTGGAAGCTGCTCACTATGGAGCATTACTCCCTGTCCAAACCAGCTCTAACATGTGCTCCTGCTATTCACACATGCCAAGCAGACCGCAGTCTGCAGGGTTTTGGGGTGGTGACAGCACCCTGGTATCACTCCTGGCTCACTTGGCTTGGGGTATGCGTGGGCACATGGGGCCATCACTGCCATGTGCAAACGGGCAGGTACAGGGAAGGAACACAACAGAGCAGGGTCAGCCCACCCCTGCTCCCCCTCCTTCCTCAACCATGGGCCTAAAAATAGATGTAATCGGGTTTCAAAAAGAAAAATAAATGGAAAGGTCAAGTGCCATGACCTTAGACATGCTCTGAGGCTGCTTTTCTCCTGGCCCAGCTCGCCCTCGCTGGGCCCCCCGATGGCGTTTCCGGACCAGAAGCAGCCGGGGTGCGCTCCCTGGGCACAGCCATCAGCTGTGGCCTCTGCTCAGGGGATTCTTCCTTTTATCCCTCCCCATCCACCTTCCTGCTGCCTGCAACCAGCTCCTGCCTTGCCTGGGGAAAGCACCAGTGGGTCCTCAGGGCTCCATCCCTGTCTCCTTGCTGCAGTCACCTCACAGGGCCAACTGTGCCCTCCATGGGGGCACCTGCCAGAGCCACACTGATTTTGGGTGCTTGAGCCCCACTCTGTACCAGGTGGGTGCAGGGAGGAGCCCAGAGCTTTCCTTTCATCAGCCCACAAATGTTGGCTTTCCATGGCTGGCCCACATGGCTGCACTGCTCTGTTTGATTTTGTCCCCATCACGATAGAATAAAGCAGCACATTTCATGCTGGGAACTCCAGACCTGAAGCAGGAAAGGTAGAGGATATTGCATCTTTGCAATTATGTTCTCATTTTTCCCAGCTGGTGGGACATCCCTTCATCCTTCTTTGCTTTTTCCCTGCTCAAATAACTTCTGAAAAACTTTGGTAGTTTTTTTTGTGTGTATGTGCTCAGTGCAGGTATGAGTCAGGACTCACATTCTGCCTTCTCTTCCCTTCTGGTGCAGTGAAGCGCACATAATCCATCCTCTGAATCCAACCAAAGCTCCACAGAGACTACTCTCTGCCTCTGCAAGCCCTAAGTCTGCCCTGGCACTCTGCATTTATGAGTGTTGCAAAAGTCACTATATTTCATTGTTCATCAGTGCACATGGGGCTCACATGGCAACAAAACCTTTTCCTGTGCTTTCCATTTGCAGATTTTCATGTTTCCTACTGGGACTATTTTACTCAATGGTTTAATTTTTATTGCAGCAGGAAAATGTAACACTGCAGCAAAACCAACCCATGGGTGCTGTCAGCTCAGAGCATCCTAGGGGCAGATAAAATCTGCACCATGTCCTGACCTGCAGATACAGGAGCTGGCAAAGCACAAATACTGCAAGCAAAGCTCCCATAACACATTTATTCTGCAGAGGGCAGAGGGGGCAGAATTTGGGAATGCCATGCAGCTGCTCCCTCCTCTTCAGGGCTGGAGACAAAAGTGTAAAAAATGACATGTTAAATAAACCATGGCATTTCTGAGGTGTGAATGGTTATTCCAAGTGCCTGAAGTATTCAGCAATGTAGCACTCTGTCTTTAACATTTTACTTGTCCCCTCATTTTGTCCTTGTCCCCTGCTTTTATCCTGTAAAGCTCCCACCTCCGTGTTCCCAGTGCTTCCATCTGGCTTGCCTGTGCCTCAGCCCTCCTCCCGCATCCTGCATCCCTGGGATCCTTCCTTACAAAGCACAGCGGAGGATTTCAAAGCTGGCTCTCTCTATACCAGTCCACCGAACCTTGCCCAAAATAACTGTGGCACACAGAGAGGTGGTGGCTGTCACACAGAAAACAAGTGTTTTCCAGGAGCCACCAGTAGCCGTGTGCACACACTTTGCACAGGCTGTCCTGCCATCAGCTACTATCCTGGATGGGGGATCTATAGCAGATTTTTATTTTTTTTTTAATCCAAAATATTGATACTAGAAAATAATTTTGAAAGGGTATATTAAGAATAAAACTCCCTTTTCTTTAAGAAGATTTATCTATTAAATAGGCATATTCTCTGCTTTAAAATGTTCATTACTTCTGCAGTTTTCTGCTTCTTGCTTATGTCGTAAATCTTTTCTGGGCACGTGGCTTCCTCCATAATGATGTGTGGAAAACCTGGTGCATGTCATGTTATTTACTACTGGTTATTTGCTTCATCTGCAATACCAGGATCTGCCATCTGAGGTGGGATTTGCCTCAGGATCCTTAAAAACTTTATCTCAGAATATAAATCAAAGAGCTGCTTTAAAAAAAAAAAAGTTAAAACCAAGCCTTTCCAGTAGGAAGTTTTCTTGACCCAGATAGGAACTCATGCCAGCTGATGAAAAAACTTTCATAGGAGACTGGCTCAGCCTGGCCAGTGATGCCTGAGTGGTACCTGAAGACATCAGGTGTTGCATGAGCCCTTAGCGCTCCTGGCTGAGCACAGGGAAGTTCCTGGCCATTGGTATCTCCAAACCTGTAAGGTGTTCCCAGGAAGAAAAGATCCCTGCTCACAGTCCAAAGGGATGTCTGTGGGCCTCCATCTCCAAAACATCCTTCAAGCTGCTAGTGAGTAAGGAATGCTATTTTGGGGATTGAAACCTTGCTCTTACCAAGCTGTGGGGGCTGTCAAGGCTCACTCTTCCCACTGAAGTTGCGAAGGGCTGTCCACCAAACTGTGTCTGGTCAGACACATGATTGCTGAAATGAGTGGGTCTGTGTTAGTCCTGGAAGTCACAGGATTACCGCGTGTCAGGCTGAAAAATCTATGAATTTTTATTAGCACAGATTGCAACTTCTCCTGAAATTTGATGAAAACTTTCCCCATAATCTGCCTTGCTTGTGCAAGGAAAACTTGCTCCTGTATCCATCCAAGCTGAGCATCTTCAGCAGCTTCAACAGGGTCACCAAGCTGAGCTGAGAAGGCTTGACCTAAACCTTCTGATGTGCAGTGTGACTGCGCCAAGCAGACAAGAGTTGTGCTGGTGAGCTGAGTTTTGGATTTTTTGAGTTTTTCTTGAGGTTTTTCCTAAAGATTTGGCTGATGTTGGCCATTTACCCACAGCAGCAGCATTGTAGAGCGCATGGCAGGGGAACAAGAACATGGGCAACATGCAACGAATTTGGCTTTGGTACACAAAGCACATGCCCACAGCACAGTCTGATGCAAAATCTGTGCCAGGATCTCTGACACATTCAACAGAAGCCAAACATGCTCCATCTCCTTTGGGTTTCTGCTCTGAGTGGCACAATTACATGCAGGCAGGGTCTGTGGCCTGAGCTATGAGTTACCCTGTAGCTCAGCTCAGGGTCTGTACCATGAGATTGCCCCACTTCCTCTGACTCTTCCTAGGAAGAAAAATATATGTTGGAAGTGCAACCTTCCTGAGCCTGATTTGGACAAGACTGAAAATACTGAGGGATAATCATGCTGACTAAAGGAGAATTGGACTTACTTTAAAACATTTTTTGTGAAAAACACTGATTCTTCGTGGCATTTTTGCATGAACACCTAAAACTCTACCAACTTCCCAAAATGTGAATTTTTCTTCAGCTGTCATTGAGAAACTTCACATGCCAGCAGCCAAGTGGTGCTGCACCGAGCATGGCTCTTACTGTGGCAGATTAATTCAGTTACTTACTGTGTCACAACCGTGATTTTCAGGCTCCTGCTGCCTCACATCTTGAGCAGGACGAGGGTCAGGAGCCATCAGCCTTGGGTGCAGCTTCTCTACTCTGTTTGCACTTGCAGAGCAGAAAATGAAAAGCAAATCCCCAGGGCCAGAGGTTTCTCTGAGGTTGTGTCTCCACAAAAAGCAGTCAGACTCCTTCTGGCTTGTCAGTCCTGCTGCTAATCCTTCTATGAGAGGACAGCACCCTCCAAGGTGTGTTCAATTCGGCAGGCAGACCTGACAAATGTTAACAAAAACGATTTCATTTCCTTTGGGAAATACCTATTAATTATCAGGAGGAAGCTCAGATGGGCAATTCTCAGAAGCAGCTCCTGAGGAGGTGGCAGATAAGCCTTGCTGAGTTGTTCGAAGTCAACTGGGGTTAAAAAGTGAGCACTGCATAGCAGAAAGTGAAAGAATTATGGCAGTGGGTCAGATCTGGGGTGTCTCCTCATCCCAAACCTCCCTCTAGCAACAACAAGTAGCAGATGTTCAAGGAAAGATGAGAAACAGGGTAAAAGTGATATCCTTGTATGTTCACCTGGTTTTCAGCACACAGTGGTTTTGGCAAACCTCTAAGTCCCAGGGATAAATCATATATGAAATCTTTTATAATTCTCATTTCTGTGATGCATGACTATGGGATTTTTGGCCCGAAACCACATGAGCTCATTCAGCCACTGAACTAGCTTTTCAGAAAGACAGTATTATTGCAATATCCTGACCTTCTCTGTGGCTTTCCTCATGACTGCTGTGGAAGGGCTGCCTGCTGGGCTGTCTAAATCCAGCCAAGTGCCTACACCAACTACCACTCAACAAGTCATCAGCTCCTGTTTCCCAGTAGTTGCATTAATGGTTGCAGGTCTGACCACGGGGGGAAGGTGTCTCCCTCTGGAGCAAGAGCAAGGCTACAGTGTTGGGCTGCTCAGTCCTCCATTAAAGTCTGCAGGATGGCTGCAGATTTCTCTGCAGATTGGTGGGATATCCCAAAGGTTTCATCAAAAAAGGGAATGCCTAAAAACACAGGGGAGAACATTTTGAATATGTAGTGCAGGGGGCTCTACCCATGTTCAGATGGAGAGGCTTTGAAAAAGAGAGAGTAAAGAGGCAAAAGCCTTTCTTCTTTGCAAAATGCTCTGTTTCAGCTCCAGAATTTGCACAGCAGAGGTCAGAGTAGGGTTGTAAGTTGTAGCCTCAAGCAGCTCCTATCTCTGTGCCCATGGGGTGCCCTGTAGCACATCTCAAGGTGTCAGCCACCTCAAGATGCTTGGAGAGGCAGAGGGGCTGCAGGTCAAGGAGAGGATGTGGCCACTCCAGGGGGCAGGCCCAGGCTGTAACCCACACCGGAGATGCCTTCTTCCATGGGCTGAGCTGGTGGTAGGAGAAAAAGGGAAAACTTGGGGCAGCCTAATCCAGCATTAAAGTCCTCACTAATTCTCTTCTTCCTGAGGACACCTGAGCCGCGGGGCTGGTGCGTGGGGGCTGGCGGCTGCTGTCCCAGTTGGCTTGAGCAGCTGCAGCCATCTGCAGTGCTTGCCTTCAGCAAGGTACAGTTTCTGCAGGATGGAGCCCCGGGGTTGGATTTCTGCTCCTCAGAGTCATGGAGAGAGAGGGATGCAAGCTCTCTGGACAAAAGGAGAGGGAATATGTTGCATAAATAGCCCTAGTGCCAGGTGGGAGATGCTAAACCTCTGTGTCTCTCCAGTAGCAATGCTTGGGAGGAGGGAGAAGTGGCTGCCTGGAGCAGAGCTCTCCCCTTGCCCCGATAGTCTGAGCTGCTGGGAGCCAGGATGCTGTTGAAAACTCTGCAAAGGGCAGGCAAAGGGAAAGCAGGGAAGTCCTGTCCCAGAGGGTGAATAGGGCAGGTCCTGCTGTAAGCAGTTCACACAGTTCACAGATTTTATCCTCAGTTGCTGCCAATGATAAGGAAAATTGCCAGGTCTGTGAAAAGGTGAGATAAGGCAGCAACCTTCTATTAATTTGTGGCTTTGCATCTTTACTGAGTGGTGAGAGACACACACAGATCCAACAGTAATATAAACTGAACTGAAAGAAATCAGATTATGCAAACCTTTTTTAAAAAGGAGAAGAGATACAAGGACAACGCACTTTGCATTTTCCTGATCTCTTGGGTTGTTAGACACTGAAACTGAGATGACTTTCAAAATGCATAAACAAATCAAAGAACTAAAAATAACATCAAATTATTAACTAGCACAGCTGTATATTCACAAGCAATGGTTACTTTTAAAACAAAAGCATTGGATTTTTTAAATCCTTGCTATGTTATCTAAATACACCACAGGCTGTGTTGAGCATACAAATCTATATCCTTCATCAGATTTGCTTTCTACCCTGCACACTGATTTTTTTTTCTCCGTATCTTTATTTTCTACTGCTTGGAGAATGAAATCAGTCCGAAGACTAGAGGAGCCTGATGGCTCTTCTGCCCTCCTTCAAAGCAGCTGGGCAGTGCATGAACATCCATCTAAGGGCTGTCATCAGCCCTAAGGGGCAGAGGGTGAGATCCTAGAGGATGCTGGTGTAGGGCAAGGAAGGTGAGAAGGGCATGGGAGTGATTCTCACAAGTTACAGCTCAACTGCAAGATTTCTCAGTGCTCTCAGGGGAGGTCCCAGGCCAAGTCTTGGGCCACAGCCCCACATGTGTAAAATTGGGATAATGTTTTCAAAGCTTACATGGCATTCAGGAAGGTTATGACTATGAATGGTCATGAAAAGCTCCACCATGGCAGACTTATGGTCCTTATAAGGGCTGCTGTATCTCACTTGAGAGAAAAGGCTTAATTCAAATCAGCTGTCCCCACTGCTATTAAAATTGTTATCACCATTCCTCTTTTGGCTGTCTTAGTGCAATTGTCCCAGAACTAATAATGCATTTTAAAGATTTTAACTGCCGTTTGACCTCCACAGTTCAGCCAGATTCCTTGAAAATAAAGATTGGAACTTATTTTTATTTTCTTCTCACAGTTCTGGCCATGACTGGGCTTGAAAATATAAATACCAGTTATCAGCATTCAAACAAAAATTACTTGGAGGAAAAATAGTGCCATTCTTTGGAAGACACAGCACAAGTTTCTGGCTACCCTCCTTCAGAGCAATAAAACATGGATGTTTCAGTGAAGAAGTAAAATTAGAGCCTGAGTTTCATACCCCTGACTGCTATTCCAGACCGCAGTTTAATTCAGCTGTTTATGTGAAGATGCCCTATTGGGATAAGGCAGTGAATCTATCCAATGTTCCAGAGATGAATGCCTTTATTCTTCCTGAAATAAAAATGGTGTCATGGGATCTCTCATGCCTCCCCACAGACAGAAACTTGATTTAAAATGCTGTCTGAGGGATCACATCACTAGAAGCACATATTACTTCCTAGCTCAGTGCTGGGGTGTTGACAGAAAGCAATAAAGTGTCCTCAGCCATGACATGCAGTGAGATGTTGTGTTCCCCAGTGTGCTCAACACCCAGGCACCTGTGCTGTGGCAAGGGACAAGGCTCTTCAGTCCCTGGCATGATGGCAGATTTGCATCCCTTCTCTGGAGACACTTTTCTATCCCAATCAGTATAAGCATGGCTTTGTAAAGAGCTAATGAACTTGAAACATCCAAGCTGCAGCATTTACTCAGCTCAGCTTTTGACAGTGTAATTTATATTTCCTCTGTCCACACCACTATTTTCAGACATGGTTAGTACAAGTATTCAAGTGTAAAGATCCTTGCTAAGCAGAAACTTCCCCATAATTTATCTACTATTTGAACCATCCTTTGGAATGTGTTTGGTCAATGGTGTCAGCAACTCCCAGCTGACATCACTAGACATCATGGACACCCAACACATCTGTGAGGAGGGCTGGAACCTGGGCCACTGGAAAACGCATCTGGGAAATGTTCCTGCCATCAACTGGGAAAGATGCAACAGCAGGCACCACTCGCCACTGCAGGACCATCCTGACCCAGAAAGGAGCTACAAAATCTCCAGGGTCAGTTGTTTTTGCCCACAGAGTTTCCCAGTGTGGCGAGAGAGGAGAAGCATTTTGTGGTTAAAGAGAAGGAAATAGTGGGAGTGTGCAGAGGAGCAAGGCTGTGCTGGCTTGGAGCGGAATTGCACTGAGGAGAACAGGTCTGTGCCCAGAGGTGGAGAACTGCCCATACCTGGCCCACTTGGAGCAGCACTGTGAGATGAAAAGCACTGCAGTTAGCAGTTTGTGACAGCCCAGCCTTTGGAAAACAGCCAGCCGGGGGGAATGGAGTGTTGTGTAACCGGGTACACTTGCAGGAGGAGTGACATTTTCACCGAAGTTGCTAAAACATTACTTTTTAGCCTGGCTTGATGTCCTGCCCCTCCCACCACCCAGTGTGTTTAGGAGAGGCAGGCAACAGGCAAGCAGGGTGTTGCTTTAACACTTGGCCCATAAGGAAAAAATTACTTCAGCCACAACATGGAAATCTCACTGCACTGAAGTTACTACCAGGAATAAGGCTGTCTCACCACCACCACCACTCAACACGTTTGGCTTTCTTCCCTGATGGCCCATATCCTTTGGAATAAACGCCTTCTCTGGTCCTAAATCCATTCCTGATCTCCTCATGGGAATTTACTGCGTTGAACACCATTTTGGGGCTAACTTTCTGGCACAGCACTTCAGGATCAGCTCTGCTCTGTGACAGCTTGCTCAAGTTTCCTCCAGTGTTTTTTTCATGACAGTAAGTGAGCTGAATAGACAAACTGCCCTAAAAACAAACAGCAGCAATAACAACAACAAAAAAGGTGTTATTCAGTGATTTGCTGTCTGTACAACAAAGGCAAGAAGTAAATAAAATAAGTAAGTAGGCATACTTGTGAAGCCGTTGATGTGAAAGGGAAGAAGATGAGCTGATGAGGGAATGATGACTCCACAAGCAGTTACGATGCAAAACGTTTTAATGGCATGGCACTGGTTCAATTCCTGCACTGCACAAATCCCTGTGGGCACAGGGAAAACTGCCAGGCAGCAACCTCCTGGGCTTGTCTGCAGCCAGGCTAAGGGACAACTTTTGTGTCTCTGTGCAGCATCGCTTGGGTCACCAGAAGGAAAGGGCAGCTTTTCCTCCAGATCTGGTCCTATGAGCAACTTCTGAGCCCAATCCCAGAAACAGCTCAGTGTGAGGCATGCTGGCACAGGCCGAGGTGGCAGACTCCCCTCTTGCACTCCTGCAACTGCTGCTGCTGAAACACAACCCTGGTTTTAAATCAGTTGCAGTGAAACGGAAGGCTTTCAGAAAACAAACTCCTTCCAAACATATCCTTAACTTCATTTCCTCTGGTGGCCCTCCTTCTTTCTGGACTAGGTTTCATGGGTCACTTTGTATTTTAGGGTTCTTTTTTCTTCTTCTTCTAATTTTAATTCTTGTCCCACCAGGGGTTGTTCTTTCATAGGATCCCAACCACGAATTCTCAGAACTGAGACAGGGACTGGCCTGTGTTCACTCTGCTTTTTTTCTTTCCTCTTTTTTGCTAGGTTTTAAGCTGAGCACTTAACATATCCCATATTTTATTCATTTAGGAGGATTCTTTTACACCACATGAAAATTAGATTGTCTGCCCAGTCTGTAATCACACTAAAAAGATTTAAACCAATAATAAATACAGGTTTTTTTCCCAAAATATTTTTCCACCATACACCACTTCTTATGAAATGCAGCCATTTGAGTACTATTTATTTATCTATTATGTTTCCAAACCCACAGTTGGATCATCATTATCAACAATTGCTTCTTACAAAGACAGCAATGTTTAACACCTTAAACAGGGGTAGGATTAAGATTTACTTGCCTTAGGAGTTCAGCTGGAGCAAAACTTGGCAGAACTGGCACAGTTTCTGGATCAGACCCAGAGGAGGAAGGTGAGGGATAGGCTGTGGACTTTGTGGCTGGTTCACACAAGCATGCAGACCACATGATTAATGTGGTGTTTGTTACTCTAAGGCAGTGGATTGAGTTCTTTTTGCCGAAAAATCTGTTCTTAAGTGGAGTACTCCAAGCCCACAGCAGCTCCACTGAAATATCACTGGCTGGGATTACAGTTGTCTGACAGATTTTCAACTCCTCTTCCATTTCTCCTGATGTCAGACAAAGGTCAGGTTTGCCTCATGCAATCCAGCCCAGAAGCACCTCTAGCTCCCTCTTGGTAGGATTCCTTCAGGACAAAGCTAGCAGGTAGAGAAATCATTCTCCCTGATATTTGTAAAAGCGAGAGAAAGGTGCAAAAGCCTTTAGTTTCCTTTCCCCTCCTGCCCCCAGCATAGCAGCAGCAAGTCCAACCCTTCCCTCTGACTTTCTCAGGCCTCTGCCACTCCTCCATGTGTATGTGATTTTTATTAAAACAAAAACAAAAGCAGAAAACCACAGCAGTTTTCAAGGCCCTCTCAGGGCTAGGAGTCATAGAAAAATATAGACTCACCGAAACACAGACTCATGATATCATAGAATCATAAATCCACCGAATGGCTTGGGTTGGAAGAGACCTTTACAGGTCATCTAGTTCCAAACCCCTGAAATGGTCAGGCACATCTTCAACCAGATCAGGTTGTTCAGAGCCCTATCCAACCTTGACCACGAATGTTTCCGGGGATGGCGCATCCATCATCTCCCTGGGCCACCTGTGCCAGTATCTCAACATCATCCGCTGTGCTATCGCGACAGGCGCTGCTAAGCTGGTGGCCCCGTCGCTACGGCATGCCCGGTGTCACACACAGCCCGCAGCATGCCGGGTGTCACACACAGTCAGCGGCATGCCCGGTGTCACACGGCGCTGTCCCCTGTCCCTGTGCCGCCGGGTACCGCTGGGTGCCGCTCTCTCCCCGCCGAACCCGCCGAGCCCGGCCCGGGCGCTTGCCTCTGCCGCTGCGGCACCCC